>JARQTG010000170.1:17681-507585 GCA_030142615.1 Syrista parreyssii | reverse complement strand
TCAAAGCAGTCCGTCCCGGGACACCGGTGTGGTGCCTCGGACTGGCTCGCGCTCCCATGCTCTCTATTGATGGTTTTTCTGGCTGTGTCACCTATAAGGTACGGAAAGTTCTCGGTTCTGTAGTTCTTGCGTTCGCTCTCTCAAAATTAAGAAAATCCTACAGATTTTCCGCGTGTATTTTCGAAATGCAGTGCTGTGCAGTGATGTAGTGCCCCCCTTAAACCGCCAACCTGAGTGTCCTATGGACACAGCTCTGGACCTCCACGGACTAGCTGAACCAGCTCTGGCGAGGATTCCCAATTCATTAATCGGTGAAAGGATTCCAATTTTCTAGCTTCCGATTCGTTCTCTTACGTTCTCGTTTACTTGCTCTCCGTATTTCACACTATTTATCTGATGCTTACTCCGATCATCTCTATCGTAATCTACATTCTGAGCGGCCATGCATTTCCGTAACCGGCTACTCCTGTCCGCGCATCCAGTAGCGTTTGTTGATTTTACGCGACCCATAAAAATCAATGCTTTCTGCTACGTTTCTCGATATTATGCGCCCCCAAAAATCGAAAGGATCCCTTATGCTACCGCCTGTTCTGATAGGTTCCGTCAGAGTTCTAGTTTTGGCGGAGTTGAGACAGTTCCACATCAACTTCCAGGACATACCGATCTGTTGATCTCCGATGAAACAAAGATCAGCTACCGCCCGCCTGGCTTGCAGATGCAAGGACGTAGGGTGGACGACCGAAGGTGACGTAGATTAGCTCTCAGGTTTGCGTTATCGGTGTCCAGTTTATAAAATACGTCACAACACATAGTCTTCGTAATAATGCGCGAATTTACTAAGAATGTTCACTTAATGTGGTTCTCCTATCACCATAATAATGGTATTCCAACTTTTGTGAATTCTATCTATACCGATGGTTACCGGACGTTTCTTCGAAGGACACTTGTTCGAATGGACTTTTCTTTGAATGGACATTTCTATGAAAAGTTACTTGTAACTAGCAGTATCCTGAGCACAATCAGACTCGCTCGCTCTGTTTGCTTGCTGACGACTTTATTTAACTAAACACCCCTGGTATGGAATTAAAAATTCCGCCCTATCCCAACCTATCCTAACCATTTCTAAACCCATCACAGACAGTTGACTGAGTGCCGATCGCATTTCACCTGAGACTAAAGAAATAATTATCATGAATGCTCACATAGGTCGCACTTTCCTCCGAAGCACAGAAAACTAGATGTAAATGATTTTCATGTACTATTTTCAATATCATTCAATATAGTTTATGAAAAATGTCGTTTCGAAGAAATGGATTCGAAGAAGTGTCCGGATACAATACCGATCATTACAAAAATGTTCCTACATAAGGTATTATTATTGAGACAAGCGGAAGGACATAGATCTTTCATTTAAAAAATTTTCATATCGCATATTGTTTAAATAATGCAGCAAAAATTATTTAAAATTTGCAAGATTTTTATTTTAAAAATCATTATAGTAATGTTCGATGTAAAAGAAATGTCTCTTAGAAATTTCATCTACTTTTACGGCCTGGAAGCTAACAATAAGATATCTCGAAAAATATATTGCTATTTCAATAAGCGGAAGTATATCTATATAGTGCACTTTTGACTACTTTCGTTTCGTATATTTCGTAAACTAAATGGTAAATAATTTTTAATTTTACATGCACGGCCGTTAAGCGCCTGTTAAAAACATATACAAAATTCAGACCCGTATCTTGGAATTGCTCGAGTGATCGAGCTACCTTATTAGTGAGAATGCTAGTATTTCCTAGTAGTTATTTTCCGTAAGAGGACAGGATGTATGCTTCGAGGTTCTCCTGCTCAAAAATACAAAAATACCATATGCTCGTTGTCTATATGATGTAGATTATCAATTTAAAATGAACCTAGCTTATAGAACACGATTAGTCAGACAAACTAGGAAAATAGACTTTACCGATCGTTTCACCAACATTGGGCCAAGATAGAATATGTAGCCATGGCAACTAATACGGACCCAATGTGTTACCAGTAGTCAGTTTTGGCAAGAAAGGAAACCACCTGTATAGCTATTGAAAGGAAATAATTCTACCAGATACAAACATACCAAAGCTTAACACGGTAAAATCAATAAACGCATTTAACCTCCAAACGGCACTCTGGGATACCTGTGGGCCACCCGACGGCACGTTCGTTTCGCTGTAAAAGTTGTGCAACACCTCAAAATATAATGAAGTCGCATGTTAAAATTAGTTTGAGGATTCCACTATCGAATAGGGTGTACCTTTGTGTGCCCGGTATTCCATTTATGAAAGTTTTTCACACGGTAAGTAATTTCTAAAAAATTTATATAGAGGAAATTTTGAATGAGGAAGCACCATGGCCTTAACAAGATAACTGCCGCCCCTGGAGAATGAGTTGCAGTTTTTGTCAACGGCAGACGAAATTCGCCTACACATCCTGCCGCAACACTGTGTGAGAAGACTACATGTTTATTCTCTGGTTTCCTGGTTGATTAATTATTAAAATCATGTTTCAAATTTGTTATTTATTATATATGTAATATTATCCAACAATTCGTTATTTTATAATAAATAACCTGCCAAATAGCCATAGAGACTTCAAAATTGCTCACAATCACCTCTCTCAATATATCAACTTTTTTCAGTAAACCCATTTTTTTTTTGGCCACCTGGTCATTTAACTTTAAGAAACTGTTTGGTTTTTTGAAATCCTGTCAGCAACAAAAGATATAAACAAAAAACCTTATCTATTGGATTTTGCACTTTTTTGAATGCGCTTACAGTTTCTAATTCCCTAGTATTAAATTTGTGTAAAAGTTCAGAATCATGCAGATTAGGAAATCTACTGTTAAATTTGATAAAGGAGCTCAAGCAGTGCGGGAAAGAACGCGCGGAGTCCATTAGACCCCACAGTGCCGTTTATGTACCTAATAAATATATGTTTGGCTCCAGGGTTAAATAAGGAAAACGAGATATTGGTAATTCGTACGACGCAAAACATACCGCGTGACCAAAAGTATAATGGCGCATGCTTGCTGAGAATCCTATATTTATACTTAGCAGCTACTCATTGCTTTTAGTCACGCGATATTACTTTTTTTGATCAACTTACCATAAAAATGACGGATTCCAGATTGCCTGTATTAAATTACAGAGATTATTAAGGTACTTTTTTTTGGAATTTATGTTGACTTTTGTCGAGATAAAAGAATGAATATATGTAATCAACCACTTTAATTTCGAAATTCTGTATGTAAAATACACAAATACACCAAACACAAAAAAAATGTTTCTACATTTCACCCGAAAAAATGCAGTTTTCAAGATACATTGATTTGAAAATTGAACTGGGTGAATTTAACCATATGTGCAGTGTACTGTACATGCACTGTATGCATTCTACGGAGGTGTGGACACGAAGGATTAATGATGCGACTAAGAACACTTTATGGGTGTGAAAAATGTATGTATGTATGTGCATATAGGCACGGCTAAACATGATTTGTAGATACATGTGTGTGATTGAAATGGGAGAAATATTGAGAGGAGGAGAGAGAGAGAGTGAGAGAGAGATTTTGGATTGTTCATTACACAGAGATGGTGAGCAGAGCTACTCGAAAAGTGAAAAATCAGAGAATCCGCGGTTACCTTGGCGCTTATCGGACTCGCTAGACAAGGACGAACAGGAGGAGGAACAGTCACAGAGTGAAGTGGATGATGCGGAGCAGAGCAGACCTTCCATTGACGACGAAACCTGGTTGGCTGTTGACGACGAAGTCTCGGATGTAACATCCGATTTTCATGCCTTCTGGAAAGGTGAAGGCAACATCAAGTCCATCCGAGAGGCTCAAGGTAAGAGACGCCTGGGCAAATTTTTTTTCTGTTACTGTTTAAGTTTTTTAGACACCAACACACGAATAAATGGTCATGTGTTCGACCTTTAAATGTTTACGTATACAAAGGAAACTGGAAAGTCCAGTTTTACAAATATAAAATTTTAACGATTTTTTAGACCAGTTTTCATTATGTTAAAAGCCGAACTAATAAACCTCTTACAAGCCTTGACCAACTGAAAAAAAATCATTTTGCTAGAATTTACGTCGCAAAACGACGCTAAAAATGTTTAAAGGGACTAGAAAACTCGAATGGTCATTTTGAATTTTCAATATTGAATATCTTAAACAGTATAATCTTTACAGATATTTGTAATAGATGTAAAAGCTATATAGCTTGTGTTATCCTTGCAGAATCGGTAAAGATTGTACTAAGAAAATAATTTTGCAGCGTCAACCGAATTTTAGTTCATTCGACCGTACATGGATAGTATTACTTCATATAGATATAAAGTAATGCACGTTATGAGATACTAATATTTGTATAATCTAACCACAGTAGTTACGCAACCTTATGTATTTATATCCAAATCATAACCTGTCAAGGATCATCTTGATGGAACTCAGTGTTCAAAAAGCTTAGAGTAGTTGTTATGCTACACTAACAAACTATTATTAAAGTTTATTCAGTTTAGTTATTACTCTGATATATACATTTGAGAGATACACTTAATCGATTCACGTCCTGCCACCTAGCGGACAAACTTTCAAGGACACAATTCTTAACCCTTCGAGTGCACACAAGTTCAATTAAACCCAAAATTGCATGGGGTCTTTACGGCTCGCCAGAGAGGTGTGCACTCCATGTGTTAATTTTCTAATACCACAGATTTGACCGACTTGATTTTATTTCGGTTTATTTTGGTTAAATCCTATAATCACGCTAAGTGCCATTTGAAGTGCGGATACATGCGGGAATTATTATAGCAATTTCGTTATTTCAATAACAGTGTAATCAATCAAGAGACTCGTTCAAATCTGCGTCGATTAGTCCTAACAAGTTTCTGTCTTCTCTAAAGAGAAGTTAATCTGAGACGCGAATCGTGGCAAGAATGAAAAAAATAAACCAAAATGCGGAACGAGCCATAAAGCGCTAACGAAAGTGTATTGAAATTACACAAGTCAATTAAATTATAATTTCTTCGCTTTATTTTACCCGGATATTTTCCTGGATACAGTATTCGCTAAGCCAGAATTCATAATATTCATACACCCAGGTTTCACGCAAAGGCTATAACGCAACTAACGGCGCGCGTGCAGACGACGAACTCATCGGAGCTACTAGGCGCGGGCTTAGCATGTATCGCACGGAGCAGACATTCTACGCGCGACTCGCCGCCCAGGGCTGGCGCTAGCTGCGTCGGAGCGATTCTTTCGGGAATAGATTTACGTATAAATTACTAAAAGCACGACAAGCGCAACGGATTAAATACACAAGGGTGTGGAAAGAAACGTAAATCGTCAAACTAACGCGTAGAAAGATAACAGAGAGTTTTCACGAATGTAATATGAAAATAAAAATGCACAGATAATTTCGCGGACTGAAAGCCACCAACAAAAGAATTTTCATGCGAATAGGAAGGAGTCACTGGCAAAGTCAACCAGATTACATGGTAAGCAAACAAAGGAAAATAGCATACATGAAGCACATAGATAAAATATCACAAATAAATTACATCTAACATGAGCCCATAATTAATAATACAAATCTAGAAGTTATCCTACAGTTGCTTTCAAATATTATATATTGATTGGGCAATCTCGCGAAAGAAATCTTACATCAATACATGGAGGGAAAATCGAATACTTAGCTCAGAAAGAATAAAGTAAATTTGCACTATGGTCAGCCGCGTATGTGGTGAATAATGGGAATTTCAGTGTAGCCAAAAATTGTTGAATTTACTTTTCACTATATGTCGTCAAAACGGCACAAAA
Source organism: Syrista parreyssii (assembly GCA_030142615.1). Lineage (NCBI taxonomy): Eukaryota > Metazoa > Arthropoda > Insecta > Hymenoptera > Cephidae > Syrista > Syrista parreyssii. Next base: position 501,728 of record JARQTG010000170.1, on the reverse strand, counting down.
CTTTAATTCATTAGGCCAGTTGTCAAAGAAAAGGGTGTACGCAGCAATTACCCGAGTAAAAATATAATATAAATAAGGTGCGATAAAATTTCCCTAATGCTCAAATAGCGTGTCATCCGGTTTGTAACGCATTGCACGTGAGCGCCGGATTCGGTAAACTTTATCAGCCCTGATATGGCAACATTATTATAGCCTTAATCAAGTAATCTTTATATCATCTCTATTGGCTATTATCGTCACGCATTTCCCGAATTTCATACTTAGCGGCATTAGTTTCAAAAACACGAACGATATTGTATTTGATTGCTGATCAACTCACTTCATTTCCCACATAGTTTTCAAAACTTGCTCTGTTGGCAATTTGTCTGGTTAAATGTTCACTGACACATGAAAACTTAGATTCACTCGCACTTATTACTTTTTCTGACGCTAGTAAATTATTCAGATCGTTATTGTCTTCGGCAGAGTTAGGCATGAAATGATTGAAAAAATTAGTCATGGCACAAATCACCGAATACACAGGGGCCTACGGTCTGTCAAACATGAATTGTGTGTGTTTATCTCCCCACCAATTTCATAGGCCTTACTATTACGATTCAATCTATCTGCTTCACGTAATACACTTTTTAGGGTTTGGTATTTTTTCACTGTAGTTTGCGTTTGAATTCGTTGCCTTTTCATAATCTACTTTGCTCGACAATGGCGCTGCGACTAATGGTTGTCACACGCAAAAAATACATAGTTGACTGTACAGTGCCATCTGACTGTAATTTAGTGCATCATATACTCGAACGGTATGAACGTGCGACGATTAGTGCCCCCTCTATACAAGCATGGATATCTTATTAATATTTTCACGATTCCTTAACAATTAAATTACAATTTTATATTTAATTTAAATTACGCTCATTGACAATATTTTTAACATCACTATTTAAAAAATATCGTATTAACACCTGGGAGCCATAATAGTTAACATTATCCTAGCCCGAATAAGGAAATATGTCTTCTTGAAAAGTGTTTCTTGATTAGGCAATGTTAGAGTAAGATATGTTTAGACTATAACTAGAATATCCTGAATAGCACCAAATCAATGCATGACTGAGAAATAATGGTAGTACAGCAGTTCTGGAAGCCCATTCCATTATGAAAATTGAGGGCCCCTCCAGGTCCTAGCTAGTCCTATACTAGCCCAGTGAGGACCTAGACGATCCCTGGAGAAGGCAAAGAAAACTTTTACTAGGCAAATTCCTAAAAAAAGAACCATGATTTTCGATAGATGGCCAGTTCGATCAAGACCTGACTAGCTCCAGATTCGTTTTACGGATTTCTAGCTTCCACAATTTTGCCCGTAACGGACCTTGTCGGGAATCGGTCGTGCCTGGAAAATTTCTACACGGTTGTATTGTCAAACAGGTTACTCTGTTTCTGAAATATGATATTATTTTCCAGTGCACATACAAAATGTATTTTTATGATAATAATGGTGATTATTGAAAGAATACATGTAAAAAATTGATTCAATACAATAAATCAAGTCATTTTGCTCAGCTAAGGTGATGCTGAAGTACATGGATCATACTGCGGATCCGTGCCAGGATTTTTATCAATACGCATGCGGCAACTGGGCTAAGCGCAATCCTATACCGAAAGATAAGGCCGGATATGACACTTTCGAAATGCTCCGAGAATCACTCGATTCCGTTCTGAAAGAACTCTTAGAGGAGCCGATACTCCAATCCGCAAAGGCTAATCCAGACGATGCTACCGTTAAAGCGAAACATCTGTTCAAGAGTTGCATGAACTACGGTGAGTCTCAGTAATATTGGAGAAAAATGTATGTACAGAAAAGATCACAAAACAACTGTTTAAATTATTCAACAAAATTACAAGATATTAAATGTATGAACTGTATGATTACATCACAATAATCATGGATTAACTGATGACTTTTGAAGGAGATTGAATTACAATTTATGTATTCAATTATTCTATGTTAACAGTATACTATGGTTTTTATCTATACTTTTCGGTCCTTCGTCAAAAGTTATGTTTGTGAAGTATGAAAAATGTGCTTGTGGAAGATCTTCAAATTGATTCTTCGTATTCTTTTCGCAAATACTAATTCTTTTGTTGTTTACAAAAAGCCACATATTTACACTGATTGAATTATTTATAAACAATTTTCACTGAAACCATACGTGATTCATGTTTTATGATGCTATTGTCTTATGAAAACTTTTCCTAAATATTCCTAAAACATTTGTACAGCAGTTCGTTTCAAATTTGTAACAAAATTATAATCACAATTGAGTAATATACAGGGTGTCCCACTGTTTATGAACTTGATAACATGATATTAAACTTTGAAGAACTTTGTATCAAAAAGTCCCTATTAATTCTTTAAACGCAGCATCGTTTTCAAAATATGCTAAGGTCCAAATGACCAGTAAGCGTACACAAAGACGACCTAGAGAAAGGTGATCGGGCCAATTTTTATTTTTTGTCTTGCAATCAATCTCAACCGTGTTCGCCTAGTAAGAAACTTTGTTTCGCAGTTTCAATTTATCCCAATGTATAACTGCAGTCTAGTGAATTAATAATTATTTCATTTTAACTTTACAAGATAACGCATAATAGAGAAACGTAGCCTCTGGATATCGTCTATATTTATTCAATAATAAGGGACATGTTGTTTTTCAAATTTTGAAATCTTTCTAAACAAATATCAACAAGAGGACTACCAATTTGCCTTGGTACACAAAGGATCCACTTTGAATAATTTTTATAAATGCAATAAATAACACTTAGATCCTGAATCGTAGTCAACTGAACGAGCCATAAGGCCAGTGTGCACACACTCATTGTTCATTTTCATCCTAGCATATCTCCAATTCTTCAAAGCTTAACATCACGTGATAAAGTTCGTTAACCCTATATAGGAAACTTTACATGGTTAGTTAATGGGCTATCAACTTATCAAAGAATTATCACCCATATAACAACGTGAAATCTAGTGATGGTTAACCTCTGTTTTAACGATAATAATAATATTAATCAACACTATTCTAATTTTGATACTGCGGCCTAGAGGTCTTGGAGCAGCGTATGGAGAAACCATTGGTTGAACTCCTCGAAGAATTGGGCGGCTGGCCAATTTTACGACCTAATTGGAATTCAGAAAAGTTCGATTGGCTTCTTCTTGCTGCCCAACTTCGACTTTATAACAACGACATTCTTATTTCGGAATGGGTAGGACCTGACATCAAGAACAGCGACCAATATGTCATCCAGGCATGTTATTTTCACAATTCGAGAGACTTTTTCGCTTACGTAGGCTATCGAAGATAACTAGTTAAGGGAGTTCTGTGATAACTAATAATCCAAGATCAAATTCTGCATTTGTTGTATACATTAGACAATCACAAAATCTTCGCCTATGCAAAATTTGAATATGATTTACCGCATAATTTTTGAGATATAAAAAAAATAAGTGTCAATTTCCACTATATAGATATACTTAACCTATACAAATGAATATCGTCAAAATTCAATATCTTCATTTTCGTACGGTAGAATGTAATGATTTTTGGCTCGATTACCGAGGTTATCTTATATTTTCACTCGTTTATTTTTGAATCGAAAATCTTGGAATGTCTTTTACTCCCTATTTAATCCGTACTTTCCTATTACTACTATGATTATCATCACCGAACCTTCTTAATTAAATATTTGATCAATATCATATAATTAACGATCAATCGAACTTATAAATGAAGTTCGAGCGTAATCATATGATACGCCTCGTTCAAAAGGATTACATGTCGTATATATATTATTATCGTATATCGTACTTCACTTAAAGGATATATTAACACGAGCGGTTTTACGCGTCGATAAAAAAAAACAAGATGTTCTATAGTAACGATTCTCTTTTTTCGTGTAATACAAAATCTAAAAGAAATTTTTGCATTATTTCCCAATACTAATATTTTAAAAAATATGACCTGAAAATAAAAAATTACCATTTTTTATTATATAGAACATTTTGACATTCGTTATTAAATTTCAATAACAGAATCAGACAAATCTTAATAAATTGTTTTGGCAGTTTGATCAAACGTCCCTTGGCCTACCGACCAGAGATTATTTTCTTCAACCATCAAATTTCATATATCTTGAAGCTTACAAGAATTACCTTATTAAGATTGCAACCCTTCTTGGCGCTCCGCTAGAAAACGCTACGATTCACGCCGATGAACTCATTGAATTTGAAACGAAATTAGCAAAAGTAAGTTTTTCTGTTTTATTTACTTGTTAAAGAGAACCGCATGTAGCATGAAGTATCTTATCGATTGAAATAATACGGTGTGCATACACGTTTGGATAACTGCTGAAAATTTATTGAACAGTTTTAGTTTAGAATATTGATAAAATAGTAAAGTGCTTAGATACTATTACAAAGGTTGCCCTTATATTTATACCGGTAACTTTATTTCAAATATCGATATGACAAAGTCGTACATAAAATTATCGTCATTATACAAATTCAACATCTTGTATCATCCAAAGGAAGTTAATGTTCGAGAAAACTTATTCACTGTGGAATTATGAATACCAAAATATATCTCTGTTTAAGGCGGTCTTCTTCTTTGATGGGTAAAAACTCGCTTGGTTTTGGAGAATTTTTTTTTACAATACTATACAACCAATTCTGCAGTTTTACACAATTCACGTTTCAAGAGTACAAAATAATTGTTTCAAGTTGAAATTCGATGGCGATGGACTATAGAAGCCCGCCGAAGGAGGGCTCTCCAAAAAAATATATGCTAGTGGAATAGGCGATGCAAGCCGCTATGATTGAAAAAATGTATGAAACCTTTGAAATCTTTAAACTATAGGCTTGTATATGCTTATATCCGCAATCTCGAAACTGAACAAAATTAAAGAATAACAAACAACACTCACTCATAGGTCCATAACTTCTTTGATTTAATAAATTTTTTAAAATCCTTTTAGCATATATTCTAAGCATATAAAGTTAAGAGAAAATTCTGTTAAAAAAAAATTAGATTTTTTTGACCCAACTAAGTAGGAGACCCACTTAAAGCAGAAAGTACATTCTGAAATATTTTTATCATGAGTGAACCTAACATACAGATATATCATTTTGGTAAATATGTAACTAGTGGCAATCAAATGATGTAATATAACATACATATAAAGTATATGAAATCTATGGCCATATTTATGTGCTTAGACCAGAAGAATTAATGACTGTAGAATTTTGTACTCAAATCTATCTCATCGTATCTTAACTAAGCTAAACGAATGTTCTTTTAATCAAATTTACATTTGGTGCATGTGTCAGAACTGTCACATGTCATTACTCTGTTTTGCGCAGAAGTTATACTCACTGAATGTAAGCACAGATCAATGTAATTTAATAAGGATAAAATTATAGAAAAAAAAAACTAAATTTCAGCTAACTTACAATGAAAAGGGAAATTTGAAGGTTAGACTTTGACGCTGAGTCGAATGCTGAATTTCGTCACTACATTATTGTAGGTTAAATTTATTGAATGATTTCTTTAATCCATTAGATCACCTCATCGCCAAACGAAAGAAGAAACGTATCGGAACTATACCAGAGAATGACGATTGGTGAATTGAGAACAGTTGTGCCGCAAATCGATTGGCATCGATATTTGACAATAGTCTTAGCGAGACCAGCAAATATCTCCGAACCAGTAGTGGTTTTTGCTCTACAATACATTGAAGACCTTGTAAATCTGCTCTCAAGGACTCCACCGAGGTATCAATCTATCCAGTTAATTTAATTGGACCACTTTAAACCTAATTGTAAGATAACTCAATTCACATTCCACGTAACTTGACTGCCATCTGTGAACAGATATCCTTGAGAAAGACATAGCAAAATGATTGTATCATTTAGTTAGACTTAATCCTAAATTTTTCAAACAGTAATTGAAATCACTTTCATTTAGGATAATTGCAAATTATCTGCTATGGCGATTTGTGAGACACAGAGTGAACAATCTGGACGACCGTTTCCAGGAAGCTAAACAGAAGTTTTATTTCATTTTATTCGGAAGAGAACAAGCTCCATCGAGATGGAAAAACTGCATTGCTCAAGTTAACTCTAATATGGGTATGGCCGTTGGGTCAATGTTTGTTAGAAAATATTTCGATGAGAATAGTAAAAATGATGTAAGTATAATGGAGAATATTAATTCAAACTTAATCTTAGCCATAAGCTGAACTGTAACTCGTTAAGCTTTATAATTTCTAAAATGATATACTAATTATTAACCGTTTGCGAACAAAACATTTTGGTGCATGAAAATCAGCATTTGCATCGTTTGCAGTATTTTCTAAATAATCAGTTAATCCACGCGGCGTTTCCTCTCGTAGTTGCTGTTCGTTTGCTTTAATAAATTCAATTCTCTCGAATAACAAGCGTTAAGGACAAATATGCTCTCAAAAATATCCTAATACCCATTCGTGAAAGATTAATTTCTGATTTAAGAAAATGCAAATAGTGACTCAATTTTATGTTCTATAAACATATTAATAGTTGTTGGTCTTTATAGACGCTATCAATGACCCAAGAGATACAGCAATCCTTTCTTGAATTGTTGAACAAAACTTGCTGGATCGACGATGAAACAAAACGCTTAGCTGGTGAAAAAGTCGACGCTATGCTTCTGAGAATAGGTTACCCAGATTTCATTCGTCAACCTCGGTTACTGGACGAGCGCTATAAAGACGTAAGTTGCTCAAGACAATGCTTATATTATAGTAAACTACATATACCATCTATATAATCTATAAGATATGACCAAAAAGTGGAAACGCTCTAGGATACTTGACTGCTCATATTCTCACTCACGTACCTCCACTTGCTACCAATAAAGTCATGAGACAAATTGTTCATAGTTTAGGGTTATCACGTATTTGATTTAAAAAATTAACCTAGAAATTTTGAATTCATTTTATCTTTGGTCTTCTTTCTGTACGAATATTTTTGTTCCCCACTGTATTTTCAATAAAAGACATTCTTTTGATAAACTCATATTTATTTCGTGCGTTTCTCAATTATGCCAAATCGTTTATATATAGAAGGATCTACAAAATTACTTTAAGCAAATATTTTAATTCCAGGTTATTATCCGACCAGATAAGTATTTTGAAAATACCCTGAACATTCTGCAACATTTAACCAGAGTCGAGCAAGATCGCCTTGGTAGTCCTGTTAACAAAACCTTGTGGAACACAGCACCGGCCGTGGTGAATGCCTACTATAGTCGAAATAAGAATCAAATAAGTGAGTGTATTAGTAATTATACAATTACTTGATACGATGCATAGTAGACAAAATTTGGGTTGCTGTCATTTGCCAGAAAATTATTGTTCAGAATCGTCATTTGCCAGAAGCGACAGCTGCTCAAACGCTGCTCAAACGCTGCTTATGTACCTGCCGCATGTGGCAGCTATCGGTACAGGTGAAACTTACGTTTAATTGTACGACTACACTCAGCAAGCACAAATTACAAAAATATCGATAAGACGTCGTAAGACTTTATGTCGTGGGTTTTGACGTCTTATAGATGCCTCATATCTAAAAGACCTCTTTTTGACATAAGTTGTCTATAAGACGTCAAAACCGATGGCATAAGACCTTCTGACGACATCTTGCGGACGTCTTCTTGATTTGTGTTATCTGGGTACCCTGTTAGCACAAATATTGAAAAGACGACTTCGAAGCATCATTTAGTCTGAAGACGTCTTGAAGTCGTCTTTAAGACGCCCTTTCGACAGGTCTGCTAATAGGGTAGATACTGGCCCGTTCTGCTGCCGCAAGCAACAGTAATACAAGCACCATTCGGGTAATTGTTCCGTCCGCAAAGGGTTAATAAGGAAAGCGGACACAAAAGGAGAGTTATATATTTTGCAAATCATGACGTGCAATGCTGCACTGCTACAATTTTCATTATATACTGGTTTAATAGTGCGCAATAGTTTACGTATATTGTCATTTGTTATTTTAATTCGATATATTTGTTTATATTATAAGCATTTAATTTTTTGCAACAATTTTTATGCGCAGTGTTCCCAGCAGGCATTTTACAGCCGCCCTTTTACCACAGATTCTTTCCACGAAGTCTAAATTATGGTGGTATCGGTGTAGTCATTGGACACGAAATAACGCATGGCTTTGACGACAAAGGTCGACTCTTTGACAAAGATGGAAATCTTCATCGTTGGTGGAAAGACGAAGCGATCGCTGGATTTCATCAGCGGGCCCAGTGCCTCATTGGTAATCTGTTCTTTTTCATTTTTGCTCTTTACATTTTTATAACAGTGATTTCGTTTATGAATTTCCTTTTATAAATTCCTCTACTCAATAATATTTTAGTATTATTATCGCAGACTTAGTAGGAGTTATTTAAACCCTTGCTTATCTGTATTTGTAACTGTACGAGGTATCGAATAAGACATGAATGCACATATGCGTTCTGGCAAACGATCTTGACAGCATTATCTAGATTTGCCTTGTGTTTAATTATTTCTGTATATGATATATTGAAAGAATTAATACATATAAACATATTATGTCTTATTTTTTGCACAAAGTAAAATGTGGCTATTTTCATTTTATAGACCAATATAGCAGATATACAGTGAATGAAGTTGGAATGCAAATTGATGGCGTCAATACCCAAGGCGAAAACATAGCTGACAATGGTGGCATTAAGCAAGCTTTTAGGGTAACTTTAATTTATTTACATTCATGCATGAAAAGCTTGTGATAGTGATTTTCGTTATGAAAAATATTGCAGTTATTTTTTAATCTATACATTATAAATATATGTTTAAATAAGACACAATTTGGCAAAACGATGTCAAAGTTCAGATATTTTAAACTAGCCATAATGCAGCAATAATTATATAATTTTGATTTATAATGTGAATCTCATAATTAATCAGAACAGTTAATTAATACGTACAGTCAACTCTCCGTAAGATAACACATGTGGAAGTCTGATCACGCTATATTAGAGATAGTGCTTTCTTATGGAATGCCCCCACTAGAGTCGCATAGCCGGGTGTTTGGCACAGGCAGAATAGACAAAACACTGCGATACAAAGAAGTGGAAGAAACATTCGAATCGCAGTAAGATAGCTTAGAGAGAGCACTCGAGGGGAAACGCAAAATCAAGGAGTGCTTCTTTAGGGAGAGATGACTGTATATATGTGAAATAGGAATAAATCTTACTACATTACGAATTTCTGCAGGCCTATGAGAAATGGTTAAGCGAAAATGGAGATGCAAATGAGACTTTGCCCGGAATAAATGCCAATGGGAAGCAACTATTTTTTCTTAACTTTGCACAAGTTTGGTGTGGTTCAATGAGGCCCGAGGCTACGAGAAATAAACTGAAGACAGCCGTCCATTCGCCAGGAAAATTTCGAGTGATCGGGACGTTATCAAATTCTAAAGACTTCGCTCAAGTGTTTGACTGTCCCATAGGCAGCCCTATGAATCCAGAAAAAAAGTGTCTAGTTTGGTGAATTCAGCTAATCGAAAAACAAACTAAGGGTATTGAACATAAGCTATTTAACAAGTAAGAACATAAAGTACGAAAACATCTTTTACATTATTTGCGAAGGCTTAGTTGGTTATACATTTTTTTATTATAACATTCATATGGACATAAATGATATAGCAATGTTTGAAATTTAATATTTTTCAAGAGTTAATCCTCATTTCGTAATTTCCGATTTAATTTAATTCGGGAATTTTGTCATTCTGCTCTACTACTACAATACTATGATTTGTAAATGATAAATAAGAAATGCTCAACGAGGTACGACTATCAGAACTAATCCAAAGGATTTGTATATATTCTTCACAGGTGTATCATCTTTGTGCGTGCAAAGTTTCTAAAAAATTGACTGTCCCGTTTCTGAGACGTCCCAAATGATAATATTGTAAATGGCAAAATGCATACGGATGTACTTGCCATATTAATTTCACGTCTATTTTGGCTTTTGAACAAAAAAAATTCATAAAATTTGCATGAGATAATTCTTTTACATTAAAAATAACTACCACAATCTTTTAATGGACAGTTGGAATTATTTTTTCAACTTTTTACAACGATATTTAAACAATACAAAGCATGAAAATTAAAAATGTACACGTTCCTGCTTTTCGGCTTGGCTCAGTGATGATATGTTATGTAAGAAACATTGTTGAAAATGGCATTATACTATTTATTCGCAAAAAGAAAGATACTACTATATATAGGAAACAGTCGTACTTCCTTGAACTGGTTTCTCAAACATATAGTTTAGAAGTAAATGAATTTTATTTATTGACTCGAAGACATGTTTTTATTAGGCTAGTTCATTTAGCCAATTACCATGGGCCCTTCCCAGGTGAATCATACGAATCATCCGACTAAAAAAAATCAGACCACTGATTGGTCCAAATCCTCTATCGAATAATTTTCGATCTTTAGAAAATATGTAAAACGGTGTCAAAAATAGCTATCGAAACACAGGTGAGAGCAAGATGGCCACGGTCAACGCCTTGCCGTTCCTTTCCAAGCACTTTAGACGCTGTTTTCGTGGAATTGACGAAGAAAGTCCAAAAAAGGGCGACGCAGGGTCCGAGAAATATGTACTAGTAATTTCTGTATCGCTGGAAATCACGAACTTGCAGTCGTTTTAAAGATTTTACGGTAATACGAAATCGAGCTGTCAAACAACAAACTTTCCTCACTTAAAACTTAGGCTTTTTGCCACGGCGAGCGCGAGTAGTAACCCGTGACGTCACGATTAGTCCCAACGTGCGCGCACCATTGCCAATGGTGCTCATTTTTCATAAGCTATCTTCACTTAGGCGGTATTTATACATATTAGTTGCAAATTTGTTAATCTATCTTATTCTCAATTAACAACAATTTTGGGTTATAAATAATTCCCGGGTTGACTAGTCCTTTTTATTAAAGGGTGAACAGGAATTCTAAAGTTAAGGTGATCCAAATAGATCGATTAGCTTCTTTGAAGCCCTTTCCGTTCTATTCGACTCGCTTCTTGATTTCCGTGGATTCGACTTCGCGAACTCCGTTTTCGAGACATACACGGTTACGTTAGTAATTGTCCGGTAACACCGTCCGAAAGTCCTTACCAGGGTTCCTCGCAGCGGAACTTTAGAGTTCCTGCGGAAAGGCTAGGAGGCTGAAGCGAGGTGCTAAGACCACTTCAGCGACTCACCAGTTCCTGGTCGTTCATTGTCAGTCGGGGCAAGACTAACTGATTTTACCCTGAATCATCGGGTTTTTATATCCATTGACCCGAAGCTGACGCGCGAATATCTCCATAATGATAACATCGCAACAATTAGAATTTCAGCTCGAATTTGGACAACGGGCCATGGAACTCTTAAAGGGCTATGCGCGTGCTATAGTTATTATGCAGTCAAGGGTCTTTTAAAATATAGTATTTAGTGGTTAACAAGTTTTCATATGACTGCGCATGCCAATAGATTCCCTCAACTACATTTTCGAATTTTTAGCGTTTGGGGCAGATTGTCAGTCTTGTAACGAAAAGTGTAATAAGAATTTTTTGTCTTCTAAAAGTTCGGCGATTATTACGGTTCCCCCTTAAAAGTCGTTTGGCCCACGGAACACGGCAGAAATTGCACGTACCCTGAGGAAACAGGGCGAGACCATCGCACAGTTTTACGACTGCGTGCGAATCTCGATCAGCTGTGGCCGGAGTGTGTGGACAGAGGAGTTCGAAATGCCTTCTGTCCTGCTGGAAAATGACCCGCTAACAAGACTCGGGTTTCGCTCATTTATCGATGAGTTACCCATCTACTTAGGTGGTATAGTGAAAGTTCGGAAACCAGAAACTTGAGATGATCAGCGACTTCAGATGCTCCCATGCTTAGCAAGGGAGTGGAGGCTCTAACTCAATTCGCTCAGCTATCTCTCAGCTATCTGTCTCGCAAATATCCAAGGGAACTAGCACCGATGTACAACAATAATCACGGTCAACGATCTCCATACCATCTGATTCCATCGCCAGTCTCGCGATCAAACTCTACAACGGGATTCTCGTTCTCCCTAATTCCATACCTGAATAAAATGTACGTTATGTTAACTACGTTCGTTTTATAACAATAATATATGATGCACTCCTGATTAGTTAAGGAAAACATTGACAACGAAATAGGATCCCCCCACATCATGGCATCATCGCGGGATCCAGCTCTTTCGGCAGACCATCAAACGTTCATTCTGACCGATTCTGCCTAGCTAATCGCGTGCAGGTCAAAAATATATATACTCAGAGGAAACACCTGTACATGAGATGACTTCGTCCAAAACCTGCGAGATACAGATGCTAATTCGGCCATCAGTGGATGCTTTTCAGCGCTGCGACGTTCGCATCCTTCCTCAAAGCACAACTTTTCGGACTCAACTTCCTCAGTAAGAAAGTTGACTTTTCTTGCTTGCTGGTGTAGAATATTTCCGCATCTTGTATCCTGGCCGTCTCGGTTATGTCCGATGTAACGCCTTCACTCATCCCACCGGTGCGTTTTGCCCGTCAACATCTTGTCTTACCCCGTTATCACGTTGTAACCAATCCTAGACGAACATGCGTTACCTAGCATAAGTCATAGATATTGTAATAATTGAGGGAAATCATCAGATTATACAGAGTACTGCATACTCTTTCTTTCACACTTCAAGGAATCAAACCCAAACAAACATTGATATAACTTGCAGAAATTGTTTCTCAATAATATATATATTTTTAGTTTATATGTTCTTGCTCACTGATTCAGCTTCAACATCCTCTGTATAAGAATTCCCGATTCTTTTTTCCAATACTTTCGAGTTCTCTTTTCCTCGATTTGAATTATCGTTTCATCCTCATAGTTTTCGTTATACTTCAATCTCTTCCTTACTATATTTTCTTCACTTTCGTCATCTAAAAGTAAAGGAGTTTCGATACGCCTTCTTTTAGCTAGCTGTGTATGTAAAACGAAATTAATAAAACAGTATCACTTTTTTTATAAAAATATTAATGAATCACTTTTTTTGTCCCTAGTGAAATTATCTCCAAGTTTGTCTTTTTTATTGGTTTCGTTTGGCTCTATTAACCTGCAATTTCTATGATATTATATAAGCATTGTAGTGTCTCCAATCTCCTGAATGCTTCTTTTTGGTACTCCGCTATTCGACTTGCAGTCCAGAATTTACTCAATTAGTATATTGCAGGTATACGTTTTGTCATGTTCCCCCAAGGAAGTCAAAGTCCCCGAAGGCACTTTACTAATGCAAAATTTCTTCTTGTCCGTCCTGAAAAATAGGTTGCAAATGTCATTTGAGAAATTACAATTTTATGCAATATATTTACATTTTTTTTTTTTTATAAATTTCTTCATCAAATATTGCTGCATATGTGATGCTTCGTTAAAGACTTGATTAGTGACGGCAAGACTCGCACGCAATTGCTTGGATTCAGGATATAGCTGATAGACGCTCGATGATTATATCGACGTTCAAATATCAATTTTCAATAGATCAGTCTATAGAAACCATTTTCATGAAAAAAATTGTTTTACATCGAATAAAATAACATTTTAATCACGAGGGTAAAATAATAGCCAACACTGAAAACATTATTTAAGTTCTAGAGCAGAAACTAATAATCATCAGAAGTCATAGATTTATGAATTAATACATAAGTTTGTGAGCTAATTAAATGTATTACAAGTGTTTGAATAATGGAACCATCAAATAAGACGTGAAGATATGAAACTTACAACTATGGAAGTACGACAAATGTTCCAGAAAGAACACAACGACAGTGCAAGCCAAAACAAAAGCAATCACTCCAAACTGATGTCGTTCGGATGTTCTGTGTTGTGTGGAAAGCCTCAATAGTCTTTATCGGTAACTCATTTTATTGACGACTAATAATTATGAGATAATAAATATGAAAAAATCACAGATAGAAACTCACAAAACGAAATAGATAAATGATGGATCGAAGAAAAGGATAAGAAAACGATAGTGATAGAAAAACAAATTTATTTTTATAACAACATGTTCATACAAAATTTCCGTGACCTGTAGAACTTTCTGAGTCCAATATTGAAAAGGTCTCGAATTAATTGCTAATATCCTAAAGCAAATTATAACTGAAGCTTTTAAATTATAATTGTGAGAACTAGCCGTCCATACTCGTAACCCCATGAGTGAATTTCGAAACGGACCTTTCAGTCAGTGGATTAGAATTGGGAGCTATGTCCCTCTGGTGTGTCCAAGCGATAGCTTGATCATTACACTATCTGGTAGTGTCATCTTATGTTAAAGAAGGCAAGTGCGTACTAATAACACGTGTTTCCCCACTATTAAATCAAGTGATGTAAAACCTAGTCTGACAGCAATAATTTGTGTAAAATAAAAAGAGGTTTTGTGTATAACTGTATAACATAAATATTTAAACTTATTTTTCTTCAATATTTTTTTTAAAAGTTCTCAATTACAGCATCGTAATCTATTAACCTAAAAATAATACGAAGAAACTGCACGATTACTAATTATCGTATGCACTTTCCATTAATCGTACATCATCACGAAACCTTTTTTGTAAACTAGTTAAAACATATAATATTGAAGATGTTTAAGAATATTGTTATTGGAATTTCTGGAGGCGTCGATAGTGCCGTATCTACCTTATTATTAACGAAAAAAGGTAGAATTAGTTTATGTTAACATTATTTATTATGCTAAGTAGTTTATATTTTCTGTAGGTTTCAATGTAACTGCTGTTTTTATGAAAAATTGGGATATTACTGATGAAACTGGTTATTGTATTGCTGAAAAAGATTATGAAGATGCAAAGTGGGTTTGCGATAAACTCAAAGTTCCACTGCTTAATGTAAACTTTGTTAAAGAATATTGGAATACCGTTTTCAGGTATTTAATAATGATTTTAATAAATCTATTCGTTTTTAATTTGTTTGTGGTCTTTAAAGATAGTTTTACTTTCACTTGTTAGTTGCTATTTCAGCCCTGTAGTTATACCAATTGTAGTATCAGCAACTAAAAGAAAACACTAACTTCCTATATAATTCCTTTTTAGATTATATTTTATTTTCCAGCAACTGAACAAATGTGGGTAGTCAAGCATTATTTATTATTATTGTATTAATTTTAGTTTTACCAAAAGTTTTGGTAGAGTCTCATGCCAAATATGTATAGTAATTATACCTAATTATTCAATTCAAATTCACCACTTAAACATGGTTTTACTGTAAGAATGCAATGGGCGTACTAACTTCAGGTGGTGCATTTGGGTTGAATGACCTGTATATACCTTAAAGACCAAAGAACTTAAATTAATGGTTTTTATAGACGATTCCTTGAACTGAGTTTAATAAATATCTAAATTACATTACATTTCAAGATGTTTAATTACTTATGCATATAATTTACTATCAAAGTATTTTTGTAAGGATTGTCAACCTTATGATGTTAATTAATTTTTTGCTCGAATAATTTATTAATTGAATAATCAGTTTAAAATATATATCTATAGTTAACCCATTGATTTTCAGTGAACTAGTCAAGGATTATGAGTCCGGTTATACACCAAATCCAGACATCCAATGTAATAAATGCATAAAATTTGATATGTTTTATAAGTTTGCGCGCAATGAGCTGAAAGCTGATGCTATTGCCACTGGGCATTATGTAAGAACTAATTTTGGACCATATTTGGAAAATTTTCAGCCAAATACCAGTAAGAATACTCAATAATAATACTTAAATTGAAGAACTGACACTTGAGACATCATGTTCATGAAATTTTGAAACAGAATTGTTTCGCTTAGCACAAAGTTTATCCAAAACTAAATAATAACATAATTTAGTGAATTTCATACGCAGCTGATGTATTAATTATCATTCATCCATTCTAGTTTCAAAGAAAATTCTACATTCTTTTATTAGCAAAGTTTGCTATCTACTTTATAATTTATTTTTCATTATAGATGCAAAACTTCTCAAAGCTTCTGATCCTCAAAAGGACCAAACGTTTTTCTTATCACAAGTGCCACAAAAAGCATTACGGTATAGCATGTTTCCTATAGGTTCATTTCTGAAGAGAGATGTGAAAAAAATTGCACAAGAAGCTGGATTAAATTTAATGGTCCAGAAAAAAGAAAGCATGGGTATCTGTTTTATTGGCAGCCGACGATTTAAAGATTTCATCACCGAGGTATAAAACTATGAATTCTACTTTATATAATTTTTTTTAGTACAATTATCATTATGAATTTTAATAAATAATTTTTAATTTTAATTCATTTGATCAATTAATTAATTAAGCGCGACATCGAAAAAGTATGAACCAAAGTTTATTTCGAAATGTAACATGTTGTACAAGTAATTCCGAAGACAAGATCGTGAAGTAATTTCTATTTTTATTCGTTAATAAAGAAGCTTGAACTTTAGTGATATAATAGCATACAAAAATGTTTGTGCAATTATCATAACTTCAAATACATTCCCTAGCGAATGCGGTTTTGCCAAAACAATTAACAAAACGGTAAAGGTAACTTGGTAAATTTTGGTTACCTAAAAATTACAAAATAGTTGATTCTCGATAATTGTTTGGCAAAGAAACTAGGATGTTGGTAATAAAAATTCATAAAAACACTAATGTTTTTTGGATACTTTTACGTTAGACATTGTTAAACATCCGAAATCTTAGCGATTCTTTATCGGATTGAATCTGTTACCAAAAAATGTCCAATTAAAATCTAATAAATTCGATCACAAAGAATGAATTTGTATGCATAATATGTTTATTGAACATGACAGTGTTGATATACTTTAAGTAAAATTTTTCCGATTTACAAAATACTGAAAACTGTTTTAGATGTAACAATTTTTAAATCACACTAAAGAGTTAACCCAGCGCTAGTCACCCTAGGGTAATAAGTTACTTCAACTTCCTATTTTTGTGTGCCACTAAAGCATCGACGCAGATTATAATCCTGGGTCTAACAAGAGCATGTGTCGTTACTAAATTGAACAACATAATACATGTTTACTACTGGCACATCTCCCTCCTCGTAAGTGACATGTGCCAGTAGTATGGACTTTACTACAGTCATGATAAAAAGACTAGAAATATATCTGCTTTTATTGAGAAATGGTTCACAAAAACGATCTGGTGTATTTAATTATCCCATAGGATAACGCTGTTTGAAAAGAGCAGGTGACCACGGCCGAGTTAATAAATAAAACATATTTTGTTTTACATCTTATTGAGCAATCGATAATAGCTCTCAAAGGAGTTCATTGATTGAACGCCATTTTATTTTTCACAAATCTGATCATAAGGTAACAGTATAACATAAAAAGTGTCGCAAAACGCTGGTGAGAATATAGCAAAAATTTATCCAAACAGCACAGAAATACTAGTCATCTTTAAGATGCCAAAAGACAATTTCTGTCGCATGAGATGTTTTTAAGACGACTTTTGGATGGTATGTCTGTTGTCTGAGTAGCAAGCGTTTCGAGATGGAGCATATATGAGCGAATGTAGGAATTGCATAGATTGCATTTATCTTTAAAATCAAATATGGTATAGATATAGTATTACGAGATTTGATACATCCCATTGATACATCTTCAGATTCTTGCTAGACTTTTGCCAGACTTTTTCTGCGTGACCTTCTTATACAATTAATCGAATTTCTCATTTACGTATGATAACAATTTATACCGTTCATTAGATTTTAAAAAGACATCTGCAAATCTCAATTTAAAAGGTTTAACCAGAGAGCGACTGCGTGGAGTATCTGAGACACCCTAACTCAATGCTTTTCAAATGGAGAACAAAATCGCTCGACGACTCCCAGGTTAACCATAAAGTTCATGCATGTTGAACATCAACATATTGCCAAACGACTTGAAAAATTCAAACAAATTGTAGTGTATAAACGAGGATATTAGAACTTAAAAATTGCCTTTCCTTAACACGGTTTCTTACGGCAGATGTGGGTAACAATAGTTATTTTTATAAATTGTACATATATGAAAGATTGCGAGTGAAAAACTATTGTAAATAGTAGATTAAATCCTGATGAATCATCTTAAGAATAAAACAATTTCGAGCCACGTTAAAGGGGTTTAGTGTTAACACATAATCCAAGATAAAATTCTGCATTTGTTGTATACGTTAGACATTAAAAAATCTTCGCCTTTGCAAAGTTTCAATACGATTTACCGTATAGTTTTTGAAATATTAAAAATCAAAAAGTGTCAATTTCCACTATATAGATATACTCAAACTATAAAAACGAGTAACGTCAAAATTCAAAATCTTCATTTTTGTAGGGTAGAATGTAATGAGTTTTGGCTCGAATGTCAAGGTTATCTTCTATTTTCACTCATTTATTTTTAAACCAGAAATCTTGGAAAGTTTTTTACTCCCTGTTTATCCATACTTTCCTATTACTATTATGATTATCATCACCGAACCTACTTAAAGGCATAAGACGTAAGAGACTCGCTATTAGCAGTATTCACGACAAACCGTTAAAATAAAAGAAAACAAATGACAGATTGAAAATAAGCTGTCGTACACGTGACGCGATTGGTTAACACCAAATAGTATATTTTACGTTCTCAAAATTATTATTTGTTCGTTTGTTATTTACGTTCGTTTTAATTTAATTTTATATTTTGCCTTCCTGTCGAATTTGTTTTTACATAAATTTTCAATGAACTGAAAAATACCTATTAGATTATTATTTGATACTTAGTCATTAAATTCGTTTAAACCAAGAGGAGAGTCCCGTAAAACTCTATTCTTAAACTATTCTACTCATTGTAATGGCCTCAGAATCTAGTACTATAGATTTAAGTCTCACAGACCTTGCCTTGTAAAGTATGTTTCTAAAGTCGAACATGTGTAGTTAAGGGTTAAGAATCACTCGTATAATCTCTCCTCAACATTATCTGTCGTGATTATAATTAATTACTACCACAGTAGTCTCATGCACAATAATTCATGACACTGATAAGGGAAATTAGATCAGGATACAAATTATGGATTGGATGAGCACTGTTACATAAAAAATCGAAATCTGCCGTTAGGAAGCTTGTCGTACATATCGAAAATCACCCATGAAGCATCCTACTGTTTCCTTTGTAATACAGGAGAAAATGCAGTGATCGCTAATTTGTTTATTATTTGGTGAAGAAGAAATGTGGAAGAAAATATTAATATTTAATAAACTTATCTCATTTTTTATTTTTCAGTATGTTCAAAATAAATCAGGGAACTTTGTAGATTTTGATACTGGTGTGATTGTTGGAACACATAAAGGCATACATCAATGGACTCTAGGTCAAAGATGTAAAATTGGTGGAAAACCACAACCATACTTTATTTATAAAAAAGATTTACAAACGAACGATATACTTGTGGTAAATATTGTATGCATGAAATTATATAAAGAATACTACATAAACATTTAAATTATTCGTTTTAATTGGTTTAGGTCGCGGGAACAAATCATCCGGCTTTATTTTCGGAATTTATTATCGCTTCTGAAATTTATTGGATTGATAAGGAACCAGTGGAATTGGAGAATGGTCATGGCATTTTCAGATGCTATTTTCGTTTTCAACATTTGAAACCATTAGTACCTTGTAATATTTATAAAACACAGAATAAAAAATTGCTCATTAAGCTTGATGTACCTCTTAGAGCAATTACTCCAGGACAGGTAATTCTTTATACTCGCCATTAAATGGAAGCAATACATATAATAATAAGACAATTTTTCCTGTTGTAGTACACTGTTTTATATTCAGGCGAAGAATGCCTTGGTAGCGCAAAAGTTTTACATTGTGGTCCTTCTTATCACTTGTTAAGTAATCAATTTGCGAAACAGACGAGCCAAGAAGTAACTGTAAACTTAAAAAGAGCTGACAATATCTGAAATATAATGGACTCACAAAATGTAACAAAATACATACTGTTAACACATACTGATTTATTGATTTTAATTATAGTAGTCAATAATTGTGTAAATTAATCATTAGTTTCCTGGTATAATTTCATTCACAGTATCAAGATTCTCATATTCAAATTAGTTTACTGACGATAAAGTCGATTCCTGTCTTTTTATTAAGTAAGCCAATCTTTATCCTTAGCTATCGGGGTATATAAGTTGGTAATACTTTGAAGTAGAGATAGACAGTTGGTATCAACGTTGCTTGAACACGGTTGAATGTTTTTACACGAGCGTTTATGGTGAATTTCTGAAATTGGAACGAATGTAGGTTAGCAGATACGGTATAATCGGTTAGAAAACCGGTTTTTCTTACTTTGTATTACGGAAAATGAATACTGTATGCGGTCGTTGCTTTTTATCGTACTTACGATTCAATCAAAAATTCTATAATGCATTACCAGCACTTGTAACACATTCTCGTTGGTTTTCATCAAATAAACCGGTTGTTGTGCAAAAAATTGTGAAAAATGTCAAACCATTTGGAAAGTTGGTGGTTAATGTGGCCTGTGATGTTGAGGTTAAGTCTACAGATCCAGATATGTATCCTGATATGAATACCGTATTAATTCGGTTGCTTTCCAAAGAAGCTTTACCTGATTCTGAAGGTGAAGTTTTGACCGTCCAAGTGAATGATGACATTTGTGAAATCCGCACTCTGGATGAACAATTACATCTTATTCCTGATGATGCCAAATGTCTTATAGAATCTCCCGTACGATATGGTAAGAAAAGTTCAATATTTTTAAATATATATTGCAATTCTGTAAACAGTAAACAATATATTCTAATTTATATTTTCATCTTTATTTACGATTTTTTTTAAATATAAAGAGTTAATACTTCATTTTCCCCTTTAATTTTCAGTTCTGTGTTACTTGTTATGTTATATCTTGAAGCTAATAATGTTCTCTTCACTAATATTCATTTCATCCTCATAATATTGGTTATGATCCATCAACTTTTTATGATGAAAATAAATTATTTTTTATTAATTTACATTATATTAAAACTATAGTTATGTCAAGCATGTTGCTGTAGTTATTAATTAAGATTTAATATATCTAAACTTCTTTTAGATATATTCTTGCTTAAAAAAACATAAAAAATATATTTTCTTCTCATGTATTAGTCAGATTATATGTAACAAAGATATTTTATTCATATCACTTCAAATTATATGTACAATGCAATTCAAATTCGTATAGAGTTATTTACTATACGTTAATTATAATAACTTTGCATCTTGATAGCATAGATAAGTTATTTATAACTGAATAAGCACATGTTAAAAATTATTTAAGTATTTTAATTAAATATTACATTATTTATCATTTCTTTTGATTTATATAATGGTTTGCACAATGTCATTTATAAGGATTATTATCAATATATGTAATTATTACTAATTATATTTTTAAATAACAGCTGCATTATAATTAGATAAGAATAATAATCATTCATAATCTATTCACTAGGCTCTTAGCAGTTACATAAATCAAAGGATGCATTTTTTAGACGTTGATGTCCAAGCTATCGGCAACTGCCATGTACATGTTTCTGGTATGGTTTCGGACTCAATCATAGTTCAAACTGAATGTGGTGATATAACGGGGGGGAAACTGCAAGCTGGTCAACTTATCCTTTCTTCAAGTGATGGTGGTTCTGTAAAGCTTCGCCATAGTCTACAAGGGAACATTGAAATCAATACAGCAAAAAATGGGGTAAGTGTGAATGCTCATAGACTACATAATATTTGAATATTAGTTAGGAACAACTGGTTATATAATTGATTTATAACAAGAGTGGAAGGTTCAGGCAGCATATACATTAAGTATTCTCAGAAAATGATCCCAAAAAACATTTTCATTATGGGCAAAAAAAGTATGTTCTCAAACTTTATTTTATAGTCCATAATTTATTCTAGTAATATGATATTGGATATAACATACATGAAAAAAATGAAGTTTATAGAAAATAAGGAATGGAAATATTTGTTACAATTATTAGTTTACAGTGTACCTTAATTACGTTAACCACAATTTAAATAACACATTCCCGTTGAATGATGTGCAATGTATATTATTCATATATAATTCTCATGCCATATTATTTTTAGAAGTTGAATACGTAGGTGGTGTTTTTTGCAGTGGATATAATCATTATTTAACTATCTGTATAATTAAAGTCATAACAAAAACTGCAGATGCATTATGAATTGCATAAGAGAACCTTTATTTCAATGTTGAATAGTCATAGAAGTATACTTCAAATATTTTAGTTAGTACAGAGTTTAATTCCCTATTCTTATGAATAATAATTATACTTCCGAAATTTTCAAAGTAATCTGTTTTGTGTTTAATATTTTTGCACTGGAAAAATAATATCAATCGTCAATAGTAATGTCTTCACAATGAGCAAATTGGAAATACTATGCAATAAAAAAAACGCAAAGCGAAGCATATTGTATAAGTCTGAAATGCAACGCATTTATCGAGCATAAATAATATATATAAATCAGCAGATATTATAAGTTACATTAGATTCTCGATTTACTTCTTTGTTCGGGGAGGAGGTTCGAGGTTCTACTGTAATTTTATAGTTATAAATTGAAATAAGAGTCATAACTGGCGATTGCATCCATTGTCAAAGATAATAATATACCTTAATGAGATTTTAAATAGCAGCTATAAAATAAAAATATAGAATTCTAACTTTACAAGTTGTATCAGATATTATAAACTTTCATATTGTTAAATGGGACATATAGAATGCGAGTTTTCGATTATATATTTTACAATATATAATCAATACAATTTATAAACATATCTACAGTATATTGAAGTTTAATTTTACCTCGTATCATTATCATTAGTTATATAGCGTAAATGTTTTTCATGTGTCTAAATAGAAGACAATCATCTTTATACGAAATTGCATAAGTTTTTAATAGTCATCTGTGTTTGACGAGTAATAATGTCAAATTAGCTCTTGTTTATTACGGACTTCCTTTTAGTAAACATACGAAACGTAACTAGCTTTTTTACACTTGCCTTCTGATGGACTCCAGTAGGCAAATAATTTATAATTATTTACTTTTTGCATTCTTTCACTTCACAGATCCGTTTATGCATTTTGTACAGAGAAAAGTAAGTGCGTGAATGGCCAATTGCATAATGGGTCTTAAAAATACAGCTTATTAGATTGGTAGAAAGATTTTACATTTCAAATTTTCACACTCGTCTAAGTTCCATTAGTGGCACTTGAGGTGCTTATGAAAAGTAGTAAGAATGATGGAAACTACGTTAACACGTTAAACGCCGTAGCGGGCCCTAGGAATCAATTGCTCACCAAACCACGGCGGTCCATTGGCGCTTAACGTGATAATTAATGTTCTGAATTTTTTTTAAATCCTTGTAGTTTTTCTCTTCGTGATCAACTATAGTAGATCCACGAGTTCAATGTTTGTTTTTAAACAATGCAATCCTTAACAAATCACACACGGGTTTCCATAAAATGATGGAAATCATGCACATGCATATTGTGTAACAAAAATTAGATGCAGAGCCACGTGTGGCTTGCTAGAGTTCATTAGTTTCTATCTATTAAAAAAAAAAAAAAAAAAAAAACATGGAACTCTTGGACCAACTATACCTGTCACCATAACATTTATTAAATCGCTAATACACAAAATAAAGTTTACACAACGTTAATTTAAATACAAATGTTGTTACGCCTTCAAAGGCAAAAGTAGCTAATGGATCTATTTCAAATAAAAGAGTGCTCTTTGCCAGTTGTAGCACATGTTTCTAAAAATTGCTTTTTTGTTCAAATAAATTTCGACTTACATATAGAAACTGTAGACTGATCTTAAGACTCCGTTCTTTTTTTCACAAAAATATATGACGTAACACAAAGTTCATAACGCATGTATTTACATTTATTAATTAGTTTCTTAGCTTTATATGATTTTGAAAATATCTAAGTATGGGAAGAAACGAGAATAAAATAATACTTTAAAATAGCTGGCTGTGGAATATTGATCAATATTAAATTTTAGTTGGTGCAAGCTGACAAGTTTTTGGGTACAGAACTAAAAGTTTCCACCCAAAATGGCGATGTTCAAGTTGGCAGTAACTATTGTACGAAGTCGACATTCACAACAGAAAATGGAAATTTGCACCTAAATAATCTTCATATGAATTCCACTGTGGACATTGATGGTTCCGGCTCTCTCAATATTAGTGAGTAGCTAATTAAACTGTAAAACATCCGATGTTCAAGTGTCCAAAACCATCGTACCTGATACTCAAGATGTATTTTAAAACTCATTGTGGGTATGGATGTGTCGTACTCAATTGGGTGTAGGTAAACACAGACACCGCGATATTCGTAGTACTAACAGCGAGCTTTCGAATATAACCTCAGAGGCTTCTAACAAGACATTTTGTTGTCCAAGTACTAATATACTTGTCGTTCTCTATATACAAATTCTTCCGATTATTGTTCCGCAAGTTCAGGTGTTTCTGATTGTTCCGACTGTCTCTCTTTATATCCAAATGTTTCTCATCATCCTTTTCAATATCCCAATACTCAAAATCATTATTCCGTACGTTCAAATATCTTCGCCGTCGATACCTAAGTATTTTTTATCGTTAAGCTCGTTTTATAAATATTATGATCATCGTTTCAGATGCTTAGGTATTTCAAGGCACATACCTTACGCATTTATAAAATTGATCACCATTTCCGATGTCTAGGTTTTCTAAGTGTTCTGTGTATCGTTTTCTCACATAGCACAAAACTACCAAGAAATTTTAAAGGAGGCTCCTGCGGGTCATACTAATTCTCCAACCATTTATGGATACTTACCTCATAATTACTTTGCTTGAAAAAATTAAATGTCCATGGCATAATGCTCTACGCTATTATTTTTGTCACTGTGTACCGTGGCAGCAAAAGATATCGTTTATTTATATTTTTATTATTTTACGAACTACAACGTGCAAAGTCACTCGTTTGACTATTGTAGCAATCTAATTCAGACACGAATAACATGTCTCGACTTATAGAG
This sequence comes from Syrista parreyssii, assembly GCA_030142615.1. Classification (NCBI taxonomy): domain Eukaryota; kingdom Metazoa; phylum Arthropoda; class Insecta; order Hymenoptera; family Cephidae; genus Syrista; species Syrista parreyssii. The sequence continues at coordinate 476,508 of JARQTG010000170.1, read as the reverse complement.
CGAATGTAGAGGGAGTAAAAGCGCGGCTTTTGCACGATTGTCGAGGTCGGTATCACAAAAATCATTTATTTTCAAGATACGAGAAACGAAAGTAAATAAGAAAAGAACAAATAAAAATTTTGAGATAGGTAAAATATACTATTTGGTTCCAACCAATTGCATCACATGTACCACCAGGGTCATTTTGCTATTTTCAGTCTGTCATTTGTTCTATGTTATTTTAACGGATCGGATCGAACACGGCTAATAACGAGGACAGAAAAAGTGTGCAGAGTGTGGCGTTGCTCTGTCTCTTACGTGTTCTGCTATTAACATGGCACGAAATCGTTCCACCTCATTTTATCAACTTTTTTCTCTCGATTTATTGCCATAAGGTATGGTGTTTTTTGTAAGATAATTTATCAAGTTTTAATCTACTATTTTCAATAGTAGATCAATCAATTCAATCTGCTATTTTAATGAATACAATTTATAGAAATAATTGTTGCTATCAAAGACATTATTAAAATTTAAATGGCGTATTTCCATCTTTATATTATTTTTATTGTCTGCTAGTTGTCTCCGAGGTCACAGGAAACCTGTAGAAAATCAGTCTAGTTATTTTATAGCCATGCTTGTATTTCTCAGTCCATTATCTTCATCCCATATGAGTACGAAATCATGCGCCAATTTTATTGCGAATACTTTTCCTGTCCTACGGCAAATCCTCCTTCAGTTTTTCATTCCTATATCTTGTCCATGTCTCTATGAATAGGCTGAAAAGTAGTGGGCTGAGGGGACACCCTTGTCTCACTCCTTTTACCGTTTTAAATCTTTCCGTCATCCCCTCATTTGTAATTATCTCGATTACCATTTCTTCATAAATCTTCCCTATGATCCTGAATAATCTCGCTCTTATTTCCGCTTTTAAAATCGACGCGGCTTTTAAAATCGACAAACGCTGTATGCATTTTCCCTCCCTTTCTCTTGAATCTATTGCTGATTAGTGCAATGAATACAAAAATGTGGTCTCTAGTTCCTCTTCTAATCCTAAACTACGCCTGCCTTCTCTTCAGTATTCCATTGCCTTCCAACAAACAATTCAGTTATTCTGTTACTATGCTGATCAGCAGTATATATCCTGTGTTTAGGAGAGTTATAATGACTTGCTATAATTGTTTGCGTTTCCTGTGTCTGCAGCCTCGTGAATTGGAAATATTTTTCCTGTCTCCTCCTTTTTCCAGAACTCGTTCAGAATTTCTCTCAATTCAAACATCCCTTCCTTCGATATCCCTTTAAGAACTCTACTACTATACCACCCTCTTCTTCCGCTTTAAATTCCTTCATTTTCCTCATTACCTTTAGCATTTGTTCCGTTTCTATTTCTAATATTCGCTAGCTCTCATATTATTCCATTCATTTCTTCATTCTGTTCGTTATCTGGAAATTAATAATTTTTTTAAAGACTTACCTACCTTAATATATTTTCACCTAGTAATTTATTAAAAAATGAAAATCCATGCAGAGGAAACATATAGGTTACATTTCAACAATCATTTGAATCTTTGCTTCAAGCTTGTTTGGATGGTTCTCTTCAAGCTGACTTGAAAGAAGGCCTCGCAAAGATCCAGGTCGTACGACTGACAGGAGATTCTCGAATATCGTCAAACGGGGAAATTATCTTAATAATCCCAGAAGAAAACGAAGTGCAACTTAAATTAAAAGCTCAGAAGCTCGAGGTAGATGGTAATATTAATGGAATGGAGGAACACTCAAGAGACATGCAAAGATTTCGAAGCCTTGGTGGCCAAGTAACATTTGAAGCCATGACGACAAAAAGTATCAAGGTCAATCGTGCTAGCTGGGCTAAGACTCTCAATCTTGGCAGGTTTATGCAGTAATCAGAGATAATGAAGCGGAAGGATTATAGGAATGACTTGTTGGTAATGTGTTGTTAATGAAAAGAAAAATAATTCCCATGCTCTCTGATTTCTGCAGAAAAAGAAATACTCGATATAGAAATTTAAGAAAGTCAGGAAGTGTACATGGAAAAAGATTTTATGTATGTCGTAAGAATAATTTTGGCAAAATTTTATCTCAAAATAACAGTGGAAATGACATAATATTAACGATATTTCAAACAGGATGCCTTAAATAAGCTATTCCATGTTTATGCATAATATTGTACTAGTAGACAAGTATTGACTCCTGCGACGCAACAATAATTTAGATAATATCTTGCTTGCAAAATTAATTCATGAACCGGCCATATTATCTATGAATTGTGTAAAATTTATCCATCCGTTTGTCGTTGGTGTATTATTTTTTGATTAAGACAATTTGACATTTTTCATTTTCATTGTTTCCATGCAAAAAGATGTACGTAAAAAATGTGTACCAATAATGTCAATAGTTCGACAAAGTAATTATTTCATTATTGTAATCTTCATTGGAAAATCAAGATATCAGAATTTGGTTATAGAAATCGCCATTAATTAAACAATAGAAAAAAATTGAATAAAATATTTTCATCGTACGACTGAAAAATGATTCACTTAGAAAAGTTAAAAAGTTTTCAAAGTGATTAAAGAAAATTATACAAAAAATTCTTTGGTTTCATCAAAATAATATCATAAAAATTATTGTTAAAAACTAAACATTGCCGCATTTTCAATAAACAACGATATTAATATTAATAACGGGTATATTTGCACTTATATTTCTATATGTCAGAGGTGGTAAAAAGTTAATTTTGTTGTTGAAATATTTACAGGTTACTATGAATTATGCTTTCTCCTAAATTAAGACTAATATGGAAAAGTTCTTCAAGCTGCAGTATTTTATGAGTATGTATATTGTTGGTGAATGGTTTTTTTTAGCGCACCTCGTTTCTTCGAATTATACTTATGTCACAGTAATTAAGTTAATAAAATTGGAACTTATCCTCGAAGAACACGATGTTTGTATAATTATTTTCTAGCTATGCTCAGAAATGTCATATTCGGTTGAAGCTCTCATTTATAATTCATATTACTGTATACTTATTTTGTAATTTGTAATAATAATTGTAGATAGAATTCGTTTATTTCGACATTTCGGTCTTGAAATCTAGTAGTATACTGTAATAATTATTTTTAAAAGTTTAAACAGTTTATGATATTAACAAAAATTATTTAATACTAAAAAGACAACATTAATTATTCCAATAAGTCTAAAAAAAATACTTGACAAAAAATATTAAAATATTAAATACAGGCAGTGCTCGCACTCGGTAGGTTAGATTAGTTAGAGAGTTGTGCTGCGAGTCGAATCACTTTTTCCCATACAGCATATAGGTCGTATAGACGTCCCGAGTAAGTCTTTCTTGAGACCATATGAAACTGTCATTTTTAAGACAGATAGCTCCATCGTCTGGTAGAAGATCTGCAAAATGTCTTTTTTACTGTCGTATTGTAATTTTTTTTATTAGATGCATTTTGTAGGTCCTCGTACCAAAGACGTCTTTAAGGCTAAAAAATATGTTCATATAATCATCCTATTTATAAGCCACCCGTTCACCCGCCATCCTTTTTGCTCCGTTTTACTAAATGTGTGACGAAACTTATGTTATGGTAAGTTTATTTTAGCGCCTGTCCTTAATTGATGTGACATTGCAATATAATCGATACGTCTAATGATTATAACTATATAATTTCAGATCGTTGTAAAGGTGTGGACCGCATCATTCTTTATAAATCAAATGAAATCATCGAACTGCTTAACGCTTCTAATTATAGGATCGGAAAGGCTAACATCGTCGACTACTCATGACTAGGAAATTTTCCACTGCAATTGGTCACGGCCGTCGAGGATTTTGAGAGAAAATTGAAGGGCGATTCTCTAATGGAGCTATACGTAAATATCGAATGAGATTTAAATAAAAACTCGCTTTTATTTTAAAATTATCTCCATTATCGTATCTATTGGCTTTCGGAAAATGAAAATTGGTTGAATTGGTGACAATAATCCCGAAACTGCCGATAGAAGTGCCTTGAAAACTATCTTCACTGACGAGGTAGCCGTACGATATGGGCTGAAAAAAAAATATAAAATTTATAACATGAAATCATCGATAGAATAATCGGTAATTGTCAGCCCTACAGCCCTTCACTTTGTTGAGTGGTCTATCATTGACTTCGTTTCCTCGTTGCATGTGATTTTTCGACTAATTAATTTCTGTGTGTACGAATGCCTAAGTTCTCTTTATAATTAATTTGTCATGTTGCACTCATATTCCTATTGTCTCAATTTATTCCTGACTGTACTTATTTCAAACGAAGATGATTGTTTCAATATTTCACTAGACTTTTAGAGACGTCTTTTTAACACAAGACATTTATAAGACGTCAAAACCCATGACATAAATCCTTCTGATGACATCTTGTCGACATCTTCGTGATTTGCGCTATTTGGGTAGATTCCTAAGGCAATGTTTGTAAAATAAAACAGAATTCAAAGTATTAATTTATATAATATATTTTTTAAAACACAAATAATGATATATTGCAATAAGAGAATAAAATGGGAAGCAAAATACCTGGAAATGATGTACATAATTTTGTTGCCGAACTCATACGCTACATGACAAACAATCGCCCGCAAGTTAACCCTGTTCTTAATATGCTGTTTATACTTCAAACGTGGCTACATTTGAAACCACACGTGTATCAATGTGTCAAGAGTGTGATAAGAGAACTGACAGTGGGGCCGTGCGAACTGTAGAATAGCCAAACACTTGAGCCTGGAGATTCCCGAGCTACGACCGGAAAGGGTTAAAATAAAGTACCTTAGCCGTGGCGTGCACGCTCCCGCGCGCATGCGTCGTAACTCAAAATAATGGACATATATCCGAGGAAGAATTTCAAAACGTAACTTGAGGACCGCTTGTGTTCGCAAAATAGAACCCCGCGCTGGTACGAATATTCAACGAAATAATAATATACGAAACAATCATTCTTTCCGAGAAATATTTGGAAATTATGGAATATTATTTCTTTATTCCTTTCTACGATGGCTACCAGACAGCCGATTACTGAACAAAATTCAGGGTTTACGACGTTTTGATCTTTTTGGAAGAACTTCATCAGGGGAAGAAAAACACTAAAAAATTATTTCAGCAAAGCCGACATTCCACACTAATTAATTATAGAATGCAATATATGAAAGAAGAAGCTACTGTTCAATCGTACAGAGTGTGATGGAGTCAAGTATTAAAAAAATCTTCAATAATTATTCTACTCCGTTCTATTATTTTGCAAAAATGTTGATACTCCCGCATTCTTTATATTATAAAGAAAGTTCGCTCAACTCGATTGTGAATGCAATAATGTCTTCATTTCAAAAAGAACACCCGAAAGATTTATTAAAAAAAGAAACAATGTACGTCTTTTTCAATTTTGCAAATTATTTTCAAATTAATATTGTGGTTATATTTTTCTGTTTTCTAATAAATTAGTATATAATGTATTATGTATAAGGTAATATTAAATGCACCATTTTTTAATTACAAAAAATAATCTAATTCTTCAAATTGTGTACGATTAAAATCAATATATTCGCATATAGAATTTGTATACGATCAACGGCAAGCTCTGCACGATAAGGTAAATTTGAATTCCTTAGTCCCTGTGAAAAAGACTAACGACACCACATTCACACGACTTATATCATGTTGTCTCAATGTAGCAGTTGACATTATATAAAACAAGGATGACATTGTAACTAACGTGCGTGTCACGTCTAATACTGTGTTTGCTGGGATGTTACTTTAGCAAATTTTATTCATAACTTGACCTTTCCATATTCATCGAGGTGCGATTTGGCAAAATATAATTCCTCTTATTCTTATTATATTTCTGTTTATAGCTCTTTTATAGCTTTTATTTGAAACGCAAATTTTGTTTTAACCAACATAGAATTTGATAGACTCCCAGATAGCACAAATTACGGAAATGTCGTCAAGACGTCTTCACGTCTTATGTCATCAGTTTTGATGTCTTGTAAATGTCTCATATGTAAAAGACGTCTTTTTCACACAAGACCTGAAGACGTCTTGACGACATTTTCGTAATTTGTGCTATCTGGGCTGCTTAATGTAAACTTTGTTTCAAATTAAAAAACAGAGAGAAATTGTTTAGGACAACCTAAACGATTTTATCGGAGCCAAAAATAAAAGCAATGAAAAATGTGAAAAGTTATTGGCAAAAGAGAGAAGAAAGTTAAATAAAATGAAGGAGGGAAAAAACAGAAAGTACTGGGAGAACAAATGAAGTAAAGTGACAAAAATTCGATAATATAGCAAAGATATGGAAAGTAATTGAACGCTTTAAACCAAAGGAAATCAATCTGGGAAAATAAATAGGCAAGACCGAGTGGGTAGGCCATTTCAAAATATGACTGGATGGGGATAGATAGTAGGACGGAAGGGTTGTGGGGGTGAGAGAGCAAATTATACATGAGGGAGTGGACGAAGAAGAATGGAAAAAGCTGAACGGTGAAATTAGACGGGAAGAGATGAAACGTACATTTAAAAGAATGAAAAATGGCAAATCAGCAGAAGAGGATGGAATTATGGTTGAATTTTTAAGAGTAATACCAGAAATACGTCTGAAGGAAGTAAGGGATATTCTGAATGATTTTTTAATAAATAATGAAATAGGAAAAGGGTAGGAAACAGGAAGAATCTGCCAAATAGAAAAACGGGAAACGCCAATATGGCGACGAACTACGAAGGGGTCTCTCTCCTAAATTCTGGATATAAATCGCTGACTAATATATTGACAAGGAGACTAAGAAGATATATTGAGGAATACAACGATGCTAGTCCAGTGCGTTTCATACCGAACACCCTATATGTTATACGTCGTATATGTGTTTGTCGACATTAAAACGGCATTTAACACTGTTGACAGGGAATTAATGATAACCAAATTAAGAAAAGCCAGCATACAGGAAAGGATGCTCCAGATAATTGGGAAGATTTATAAAAAAACATAGAATAAAGTTATATTGGGGGAAGAAGGTTACGGAAAGATTTAGAACAATGGGGGGGGGGGGTAGAAAAGAATTTCCAAATTTCCAATGATGAGCCCTTGACTGTTTAATATTTTTCGGGAGAACATAGATAAAATATGGAAAAAGAAAAAAGAAGTGGGGTCGGTAATAGGAGGGCAGAAAGTTTATATATTAAAATTTGCGGATAATAAAATATTAATTGCAGAAAACAATAAAGAACTCAGCAATGTGATAACATCATTGGAGTAATTGGTAAGAAAAAATAGAGTAAAGTTAATATAAGGAAATTAAAAATAATTATCTTTAAAAAAGAAGGAAATAACAAGAAAGGAGAGAATTCGAGATAGCAAGCGAGTGTAAATATTTAGATGTATAATTTTCGACGGGTAACACAATGGAAATACATTAAAATAATAACAGGGGGAGTTAAGAAAGCAATAAATACATCGTGGGACATTTACTAAAGAGCCAGATTGAAGCAGTTTAAAGAAAAGACCGTTTCTGACGAATTCCTTAGCTAAAAGCGCAATGACACGCGAAGTGGAAATTTGGGGTTGGAGGAAGCGGGAACAGGTTAAAAAAACTACAAATGAGATACGTTAAAATGGCAATGAAGATTAATATGAATACACCAAGCTACATTTGGAGGATGGTGGCAGGAGTGAGTGGTGTAGAGACGGAAATGCGGAAGAGGGCGGCTAATTATCTGGTAGAAGTGATGAAAATGGAAGATTGTCGATGGCCAAAGAAATGTCTGAAGGAAGAAGTTGGAGAAAGAAATGAAAGCGGCTATGAAAGAAGTAGGAGAACGAGAGGTGTGGGCACTCATAAGGGGAACGTGGAGGAGTTAGAAAAGAGAATTAAAAAAGGCATAAGAAGCAAGATTGACCAGGACATGGTGGCCATTAAAAACAGTGGAAAAATTCCCTGATTTTTTCCTGACTAAAATACAAATAGTGCCAGTATAAATAAATAATTAATGAAGCTTCGAATTAATCGGCATTCAAAAACATGTTCACAATCTATTTAATGGTGATGTCAATTATCAATACTTTATTTCAATTGATTAAGATGTGAAAAAATATATTTTTTTAATTCTGCTTCTTTGTGGGAGGGGGGGGAGCTTTGTTTTTTCTCATTTTCTCATTTTGCCTAACCAATTAGAAAATGTCATGACTTTTTCCTGACCATTTTTTAGTTCCCTGAGTGTGACCACCATGCAGGAAATCCAGCTAGACTGGTATAAAATTGAAAGATCGCAATTTTGTAAGAAGGGATAGAAAGAGAAGAAGGGATAGAAAACAGAATGTTGGAATTGATTAATATTGAGAGAACAGGAAAATACAAGAAATTTGAGCCAGAATGAGGTGTGACAGTGTGAACAAAAATAGATGTAAAGGGTTCAAAGAAACAAAATGTACGATATGTGAAAAGAAGCAGGAAACAATAGCTCACATTTTGGAGTGTAAGGAATTGAGAAAAAGTTGGTAGATGAACTTAAGGAATGGCGAAGGAAGAAGGGCTAAATAAAAAGATGAACACATGTTTAAATGGGAAACCTTTATAATGTCTATGTGAAGAATTCAAAACGTTAGCAAAGAAAAAGTAACCAAAAAGATAAGGTGACATGATATATGGGAGCAGAACTGGACTCATGGTTAGTCAGGTAATTCGAGAATGAATCCTGGAGAAATAAGTTATATTTGAGGTAATCTATTTACCTGAGAATTGTCAAAGATAAAGACTTAAGTGAATGATGAAACATCATAAACTGTAAAACAGTGAAATTGTAAATATGCAGTACGGTATACAGGAAATGAAGCCACTACTACTACTATAAATTTTATTACCTGCACTCATCTACTATTATCACCGTGAATTTCAAAGCAACATACCAAAAATGTTAATGGCTCTGTTCCATGGAAACGTAATATTACGCATTTATTCGTTTTATAATATATAGATGAGTGTTTACATCTAAAATTGTACTCATATAGCATACATACTTGAAAATATTACTAAAATTGAATTTGTACGTTCTATTAAATATGCAAATTTGAATCATCGCTTTCACGTAAATAGCTTTTAGTTTTGTTTTTGTATTAGCTTGATAGTCTATTTCGCATTTATATTAAAGAGTGGCATAAAAATTGAGTCAGCATCTTCGAATAAGATAGCTTCATCATGAAGATAATGTAGTACAGGCGTTAACACAAATGAAACTATCTTCTTTAAAATGCATTTAAGAATTGTCAATTTATATTATGAAATAATTTCAATGGTTACACCAATAATATGATCCAGTAATGTAAAATAATTATCTGTTCTATTTGAGGTAGTTTGATCATTAGACATATTCCAAGATAAAGATTCAAATTTGACGCATGTATTAGATGATGACTTAATTTCAGGCTATTCAAAATATCAATGAGATCTACCATACAGTTCTTTATGAGATATGAGAAATCGAAATACAGTGGAGTTCCGATTTTCTTCAACTCTTCAGGGTACTTCTTCTTCTTCTCTTTATGGCTGCACTTTGGAGGTACTGGAAGAAAGTCAGAACTGAGTTGAGATGCGTGACGGGAAGCTTAGAGGGGATGCCAATCGAACAATAGTTGTGGTGGGGATGTACGTCTATGAATTAGAAAGGTATTAATACATTTTTCGGTTCCCCGCATTCGGGTAGATAGAGCGAGGGCACCAATATAGGGGAATGGAAAGAAATCAAGGTGCACAGAAATCAGGACTCTACTGGATGTCCACTTTCGTTATGTTGATATACTTCGTATATACGTAAATATGGACAACTTTAAAAATCGATATTTTAATTTTCCTACGGTAAATTTTCATGATTTATAGCTCGACATTTTTTATTTTCTTATATTTTTATTAATTAATTTTTTAACTTAAAGTCTTGTCGTTTTAGTTTCGGACTGTTTAACCTATAAATAGTAATGACTATGAATGATTATGATGATCGAACTACCTTAAATAAATATTATCATTCACCGAAAGTCAATGATATTTTGTACTCTGTATACGGTCACTCGATAAACTAATTAGTTTAATCAACAAGTCATTTTATTTTCTTCGTAACTAATGTGTTTTACAAACTGAAGTACAGAAATTTGTTCTCTAATAATAAATGATAAGCCTTTGTAGAAAGTTTGTAATAGTCTTGTTTGTTCTAAAGCTGATTAGTTTGTCCAATAAACACTATTTGAGACACCATTTAACTTTATTGGTCGGGTGAAACTTTTCATTAAAGCACCAAGAGTATTTTGAAAGATCGACTTCATTTTTTAAATTTTTGTTCACTTCCCGTATTGTAGTGAAAATTTAGCATTCTACATTGTGAATTATACTATACATAGTATAATTGTACAATAAACAGAATACGATTTATGTTTCAAAACCCATACAGTCGACTTATCCTAAATTCTTCTTCACGAGATCGTAATTTATTTTACGTTTCACATTATACTTTCCTTTGGCTCTCAACTCTCATATCATAAATACGCATCTTACGGTATCGTTCGGTTTTCTTATTTATTTTAATTACCTTATATGATTTGCATTTATGAAATACATTTGTTCAAAATTCAGCTTCGATGTTTGCAAATGAAAACAATAGATTCCTTATGTAGTTCCACGTGGTACGTGACTGTACAAAATCTTGTTTAACCTTCCAGTGATGAGATTCGGCTTGACAGATACAATTACTATATAGATTTGAAACGACGAGAAAAAACACGTCACCACTGGAAGGTTAAATAAATAATTTTATAAGGCAATAATAATTTCAGCGCGTCTAGCATAGTTAACAATATTTGCAAGGCCGTACAATTTTCATAATTTTCATATAGGAAAATTATTAATAAAATGCTTCTTGTTGTGATGACAAAATTAGCTCACGTTAAGAGCTGATATTGGACGACAATTATAAAAGTAAATATTGAGAGCTTCCGTAAATTCTCTTCGAACACATTTGAACGTCTTACTTTCTTTATCGTTCTTTCATCAGTTCTGTATGCGTCTACCTTTTTTTGCGAAAATTAGTGCGTTTGTAGTGAATTTAAGAAAGCGTATCCATCATCTTTTTAAGAGTAGCTTTAAGCAGCATTTAATCAATATAAAAAATTTTAACGACGTTTAACACCTTTGAACAAAGGTTCGGCACTGTAACCCTACCATTCCTAGTGAAATTAAATTAGGCGCAGTAGATCATATTATTTGTTTTTGTATAACAAGAGACTGTAAATTGAAACATTTATGCTAATTAACGCATTAAGTTTTTCATTATATGTATAAAGTTTTCTCCAATCTATACATCCTTAAAACATAAGAGGATTTTAATATAATTTGAACATATAGTGGGAATCATATTATATGCAATTTAAACATTATAAAAAGTATTTGTATCAAAAGTCAGAGAACTATTGCAAAAAATACATTTCTATCATTTTTCCACGTTTCATGACATAAGATATTTTCTTAATACACATAGCATTCAATTAAATTATGTTACCATAAAAGTTAATGGAATTTATTACTTAACTGACGTAATATACGTCGCGAACAAAGACATGAACTTCAATATTAGCTTAGATACACACTATACAGTAAGAATTAGTAAACGCATCAGACCGTTGAATTCACGCAGTCCTTGAAAGAAAGAAGTTTAGCAAAGCCAATTACGAATTGCTAGAATACAAGATAGAAAATAACGTACCAAAACGTGAAAATGCGATACCAGCCCAATATACGAAATCGGAAAGGGATAAAGAACGTTCTATAAAATGCGTTCCCATTCTGTCGTATGCTCTAGTGCTGCTTCACTCGTGAATTGTGTTTTCCACTGTCATTCAAAGAGTTTAATGAATTCGATGGCGTATTGCTCGGAGATACATCAGAGACGTCTTCGCTACTGCTGCTGCGAATGTCTCCCTCCATCTAAAAATTGAGTATAATCTTGTTCTTAGATTAAAAATATTCACGACCAGAATGAAGAATATATCGAACCAAATTCTCTAAAAAATTCTGGAAGTAACTCTTAAATAGGTAAATTCTTCCAGGTTTATTAAACCATACTTATAATTAATCCTTAAATTATTCAAATTGCAAGTTTCGGCCAATCGGAGGTCTAAGTTTTTAGTCGTACAAGCAGTACAACTGACCTGGAAAGGCACCTTTTAAGATTCGAACTTATTTTATGCCATGGGTAATGTTATCACGGTAACTCAAATTAATCTCTTCGACAAAGAGAGGTAGTATCTTTCTTCGAACAAAGTAAGGCGATGACTCGTATAAAACTTTTTGCGTAAAATACAATTACAATCGTGTCTAGAAATTCTGTAACGTATGATGATTTTATAAAGATTGTGATAATTATTGCGAGTGTTCTCTCGAAAATAGTTCAAAGAGCCATAAGTAGAGCATATAGATCAAAAGTACAAACATCTTTTTAGAATCTCAAAACAACGAAGAAAATATTGAAAAAAAATTACGTGACATGAAATAAATCACAACTGAAAACCCTTTATGTAGGAAACATATATAAACGACGCTTACTTCAAATGCATTAATAGTTGTTAAAAAAACGAATTTTATAATTATGAACAAATTTTAGAATTAAGGGGAGATGGAACAGCCTATTTGTATTGGTGAATTGTCACACGGACGAGGCTGGAAGCAAAGAAACGTACCCAAAAATCTTGTAATTGACTATACGAAATCAATTCCCAGTAATATTCAATACCCTTTTTTTAATTTTCATCAGCTCTGTGCAACTGTGCGCTAAGTTTTATATAAAAAAAACAGTCAAGTAATTGTCGGGTCGCCATGATAGACCCGTAGACTGATGCTTTCAAGATTCAGTTATATTTTATATATATTCTAAGAAATAATTAAAAAATTCCACAGTACAGGGAAAGCTATTTTATCAGAAGGCTTCAATTTTCTGTAATAAATTAATTTGCAGTGCTTTCTGCGTAGAAATTTCTGGATGTAAAGTTTCCTCGCTTCCAGCCTCGGTCGTGTGATAACTCACATGCGCCAATAGCCTGTCGAATTACTCTTTGAGAAATTAAAAAAGAATTGTAATTTACAAATTACTAACCTGGCCGGCGTTGAAGGCATTGTATGCAATTTTTAGTATAAGCCAGGTCCATATTGCATGAAGAACCAATAGGAGGATGAGCAGCGAATTAAAAATATAATAAGCCGGGAACATTGGTACTATCTTCGGTGCTTTTATAGTTGTACTGAAAATATTAAAGTGAGTTGTTTATGAACGATATCGAACAAAAAATTATAACTACGTTTATAGCCTTTTCAAAGTCCCACAAATGCTTGCGGTGAAACAATGTTGGGCTACATATTGTGTAAGAAAAATATGGCTTACCTATAAATTATCCAGAATGGATAAACCCCCATACGCGTCACAATCCACAGAATTGTAAAAATAACGAATATGAAGTCGCAAAGTTTTTGGTAATTAGCGTACTTTGCCATTTTAGCCGCCTGAAATAGAAACGTTTAAAATAGTCGACCTTCCAGTAGATTATTGATGAAGTTCATGCTAAATATTTAACTTGGTAATTAGTCTAAGTATTCGCTTCTCATAACTCCTGTCACATCATATACTTTATTTGTAAGGAATAATTTGAATGGAATCATAGCAAGTAATGTATTTCCTGCATGTTGAAAAGCGCTGAGATGAGATATATAAAAATCAAGTAAATATTAAAAAATATTAGGTGATAATGATTTATAATTATGTGATAATACAACATAAAGGTATGAAAAAATAAGTCGTAAGTGTATTTAATTAGTTTACGTGTTGTTGTCTACCTAATATATACGCTTATGACTTATTGTTTCAGTCCCACAGAAACTTCATGACATCAATTTCATTTACGATATATGGACTAAATTGTCTGATTGTTCTAAATCTGATTAAATAACACTTTTTTAAATACACATAATTATAGTTACATTACTAATTCGTTTATAGTTCTATATACAGGTCTTCTTATTCTACACCATGTAAAACTCTTTTGAAATATCTGACGCACAATTTGATTACAACTTTTGATTTTTGTTTAAATACAATGAATGAATGGGATCATTGCACGTCATGAAGAATAAGGAAAATAGGGGCAAAAACTTACCTCAAGCAATATATCAGCACAATCATGAACTAATAGAACCAGCGAACCAATCCTTGTAAGGTTGCCAACCCACGAGAAACACATGAGGGCTATAGTAGCTATATGATGGATGAACATTTGCCAAAAGTCTTTCCGCTTGATATCGAAAAATTGAGAGAAACTAAGCGACCAATAAAATGCCATGGATATCATATAATACCACCAAATGTCATCGGTCACTGGATGATATGGGTAATTATAATAGCAATGATTTATATCCCAAAGCCAAGGCTTGTCCCACAAGATTACTAATCCATATATAAATGAATATATGTAATACGCACAACGCCAGCTGAAAAAAAAGGCCAATGATCATTAAAGTCAAATTAAATTGCCTATCTTAACCCTTTCGATACTACCAATGACTATAGTCACCCATCATCTTACGCTCACTGTGTCCTCACTCATTGTATGTGTATATCCATGTTTTCAAATTTTTCACACGGAATTAAATTATTAAATAATTTGTACAATCTGAATATTTTAAACTGAATTGTATTGTAATAGAACAGTAGAACCATATTTGCGGTGCAAGTATCCGTACAGCAGAAGCATACTCGCAAACGATATAGCCGTATTGAAAGGGTTAAGACTGGACGTAGTCAACCCTGCCACATAAAAATATACTACGCATACATAGTGACGGTGTGAGAAACGAGAAAAACTTTTGCAGTGTTAATCTCCTGTATTTTCCATCGTTTTGCTAAAAATATTGATGATTCTGCATTCACCATAGAATAGAAACGGAGAAAGTTCTGTTTAGACTTGGTCTTTATTTTGAGATTAATAATAAAAAAGATTTAATAAATTTCTATCGTATTCAACGACAAAGAATGCTATTACATCAATTTAAAAAAAATAGGAAATTCCCTCTTTTTCGTAAGTCATTCTTTAACTAAACTTTTAATGCATTAGTTCTTTGAGTGTCCGCAAAAAGAAATGCTTT
The DNA here is from genome assembly GCA_030142615.1 of Syrista parreyssii. Lineage (NCBI taxonomy): Eukaryota > Metazoa > Arthropoda > Insecta > Hymenoptera > Cephidae > Syrista > Syrista parreyssii. The sequence continues at coordinate 461,316 of JARQTG010000170.1, read as the reverse complement.
AATGTCAAAAGTGCTTTTAATGCGAATTTTTGTACTTTTGTACTTAATGGCTTTAGCCGTTTTTTGTAAAAATTAATTTTTTTTTACATTACATGCATGTGTGCCATTGGCACTAGTGATAAGATTTTTACTGCGCACACATGTGGTCAGTGACAGTCAAGGAATTAATTAGAACTTACTTAGACTTCTTTATCATATGAGAAATACCTAAATATCAATAGTTGTAAATATAATGAAAAATACAGAAGAGTAATAGTACAAACTCTTTTTCTCGTTTCTAACATCATAGTATGTTTCTGTATTTATACGTAACTAAACAGCAGCGTTATTGCAGACAAACTTCTGATTAAATTAGAATTAAATTAAACTAAAGGAATTCCACTTGTCCAATCACAGTTCGTAAATTTCTACAAGATTTATAAAAGCTAAAAAACAGAATGCATGAATAGAATAAATAACGTCCCACTATTTAAGAATGGACATGGGATGACTATTACCCAAAGTTAACATAACTATTTGAATACTTTTTATGCAAACGTTCAATTTTATATTAACGCTATAATTTTAATAAGACGAACTATAGTGTGTTCAATTTTCACGGTATTAATTACACATGGTATTCAGAAATTTCTTACAGCAGGAATCAAGATATTTTGCAAGCCACAATTTTTTGAAAAACTGTAAAAAATTATTTTACGATGTATATCCATGATTTCATAATAAAAAATTAAATTATTGCTTTTTTGTCTTGTCTAAAGCATTTTCTTAAAATTGCTATTGAGAAAATTAAAACATTTCTATTTTAAATTTAAGTCTGTGGAGCCGTCAAGTGACTGTCATAAGTAATACGGATTTCACGAATACCTCTGTTTTAACGAATTATATTGATATTGTACAGTATCATGTTTAGTCAAATTGGATAACGCTGAAAGTTCCAACGGGAACTTTCATTTTTCTTACTGATTGCGACTGCAGATACAGTTTTACTCGAAGAAACAGTGTTATGACATCATATTTTATATATTGCCTTTGATCAATTGAAATAATAAAAAAAACCTATTTAATGCCCTAGTATGTTCTGTGTGAAAAAAATATGTTGTTGGTTTTAACGAAAATAATCGAAATTGCAGAAGCCGTAATAATGAACATTGTCTATAAGACAACCTCTGTCGCATTAGAGGTCTTTAAGAAGGCTTTTGGATAGTATATGTTGTCTGGGTAAATACTAAGTTCCTTATTCTTAAAATACTACAGTTGGCCATACAATATTCAATTTTATAGACATTCTTTCTCTTTGTTAGCGAGAAAATATATGACTATAAGATTCACTGATACAATACATGAATTGTTCATTAAAAATTAAAATCATTCAAAAGATGCATAATATATAATTTAATTTTTCACTACGGAATAGTCCCTCGACATGCAATCATGCACGAATAAGAATTTACTTCTTATGAAACGTTAAGTTATTCTTTGTATTAAGTACTGACATACACGTATAATACTGATATACTTGAAAATAATTGCGTAATTACGTAATCTTTCTTTGCCTTGCAGGAAATTGTGCAGCAAAAAATAGATATGTTTCTTGAACAAGACTACATTTTGAAAAGTATACGAACTATTTAATAAAGCAACATTGAGGAAATTAATTTCAAAGATTCAGTATTTAAAATATCACAAACTAAACGAAATACCGCCTTAACAAGCGTCAAACAACTTTAAAATTGATAAAAACAATAAAAATCATGTATCAAAGCTTGATCAAGTGAACGTCAAATAATTCAATTCTATAAAGGCAAATAACAATTAAAAAATTTTGTTAAAAACAAAAGACAAACTAATGTATATGTTGTTGTTATTTTCAACTTTTATTCTGATGTGAGTTTCATAGTCAGAAAAAAACTTTTCATGCAGCTTTACATAATCACTATGTTACATAAACCATCATAAGGAATACAAGGTTATCATTGAAAAGAACCAACGGAATAGTTAGATCTTACTAAAGATAAATAAAGCTCTACTTCAGTCCTCAAACGCAGTATCAATCCTCTCCATTTTACTTCATGCATAAAACAAACTATTTCGAAGCATGTAACGAATAAAATACGATAATATGGTTCAATTAAGTAAATATAAAAATAAAAGCCTATTTTAATATATCAAAAGAAATTGTAATATGACTTATGATCTGCTTATTTAAACAGCATCATAAAATAATCGAACCTGTTTTCGCAGAATTTGGTTAACGTTGATGGTTTGTCTTGAGATCGTCGAAGTCTTAACCATCTTTCAATTTGTCTTTCAGACCAATCCAATTGCTTTGCTAGCGCCAAAATCTATAAAAAAAAGTTGTATAAATTATTATATTCTACAATGCATATTACATCAATAAAGTCATTAACCATTGTTTATCAAATAAAGAAAGATCAACAGCTATTAGTTAGACTTCACTATACATAACATTAGAGGTGTGTACTACCAAATTTGTTAGAAATTTCACATATCTTGTTACTTATTTTGATTTACTATATTTTGCTTGTAACACTATAGAATTTTTATTTAATTGATCGCAATGTCATTATTACTGTTACACTTAAATTTTTTAATAATAGATAAAGCATTTTATTATACTATACTGTCATAAACAAAACATAAGAAAAGAGTTTATTTTGTCAAATTTAAACATATATTTCATTGTGTATTACTTGACTAGTTAATTTGCAGTGATTAAAATTAACAAAATGAAAAGTTCTCAATTACAAAGTCAAAAGTCATTTTTTCTGTGTTTCATTTAAATTCTAATATGGCAACAGGTGCTACATGAAATACTACATAATATATTTTGGCAAGCTCTCACCTGTTTATGCTTAATTTTTTTGCTTGCATATGCATCTTCAAGAAGTGGATTCGGTGGTGCTTTTTTTGATCTGGAATTCTTTATACCCACTGATTGCCCAATTGGAGCAAACCAATACCTGTAAGATTTAAAACTAGCATGACTAATTTTCCAACACAAAAAATGATGAAAATTATTTCTGACATCTTTATTAATATTTCATTGACATTATAGTTATTAATAAAAAAATCATTCTGCTGAAATTGCATCTTCGATTATCGCCAAGAATAGCAATTGTTATATGTTTCTATTTGAATGTTGCATTTAAAGATGATGATAATAACTATTTTACCTACACCATTAAAAATAACAAAGCATTGGTACATCCTGGAACTTAACGTAAAAGGCTGGCACACTTTTTGAATACAGAAATGTAACTAATATATATGCAAGCCATGTCTCCACGCATGTACAGTGAAATTACTGTAATTCCAATGAGGTGAAAGGTACCATTTTCAATCTATATTAAACTAAATCTTGCGTCATTACGTTTCAAAATATACTCATATACTTTTGGCATTACAATGGAAAAAAAAAAACGTATGAAATTAGTTAAAGATTGCATTTCATATTAGTATTCTGAAATTGCATGTCAAATATCAGTTGATAGCTTATAAGATCAAAATATCTACATATGGATAAAAATTGCAGGATATTATTCTTACAGTTAAATACCTTTGTGCATGCAAAAGATATGTCAGTGATACAATTAAAAACAAGTTATAAAAGTCATGGAATTGATTAAAAGTATTATGGAATATTAATAGACATTATATTAATGTATGGACTTTAATGATTATTAGAGTTTATATACTGTAAGAAGGAAGATAAGAAAATTAAAGTTCAAAAGCAGATACTAAACTTAATAAAACTACAAAATATTCTCTAAATGCACATTTTTAATGTTCCAATGACTACGTTTCCATCTAAGGGATTTAGAGAAGATTAACCAATCATGTACAACATTTGAGAAGAATACGCAAACGTGATTGATTAATCTTCTTTAAAATCCGCGAAACGTAGTCAATATAGCTCACAACATATATCACAATTATACCAGTCTGAATGGGAATAATTAAAATTATTTAGATCTAACAGAAGTTATATGAAGGTAAATATGGTGTTATATGATCATTTTAACAGTGAACTAGATGAAATTTAATAAACATCCACTGAAATAACCTATAAAATTAGATAGGACAAATAACATACGGTGACAGGTAAATTAAACTAGGTATAAAATAATTATTTAAAGGACCTTTCGAGGCAAAATCTGACGACAAGAAGAACAAGTGCCATGGGCAGAGGCAGAATGAGATGCCGGTAATCGGCATATCTGTTTTCGCGAGTAGGTGCGATGTCGGACCAGCTCGTGTTAGGTGGCAGCCAAACTCTAGGTGACCAGAATGTTGACGAAATGTTGCTTAGTATATCCATGAGTAATCTAATATTTCAGTCTCGAGGTAAATTCGTGATCCCAATCTCGTCCGTTGTCGATGGTGTTGCACGCCCACACAAGACTGTTCTCGTTTAATTCGAATTACATTACGTCACCACACATCAGACTCCTTCTCTTGTTCTTTTCTACTTCACTGTCGAATTCTCTCGCCATAAACAACCGTTACAACGCCCAGTCAACGTAGATGGACAACACACAATCTAGAAACTAATGAATACTTTCTGTTGCAATAAAGCCTCTCTAATCATTTAACTCTTCTTTGGAATTGATAACAGTTTGCAAGCAAATAATGTATTATGTGTAGATTCTCTAGCTTTTATCTTTACGAGTTTTAAGAGCATTTAATCAGCTCCATATACAATTCTAAAGTCCGTAAATGGAACGCGGCACGAGAAGGTCTTACAACGGGCGCCATATTGGATCTCGTAAATATACGAGGAATGTATATGTAATAGAACAGTTATTACTGTGTTGGAAAATCAGTATGCCATATATCAGTGTATGCAGTATACGAGCCCACGGTCCGTAAATGGAATGCAGAACCTCCGCGTTAGGAAAGGTATTCCCATGGGCGCCATCTTGTGCCCCGTAAGTATACGGGCAGGGTAAATGTGGTGCACCAGTTATTCCTGTGTAAGAGAATTAGTATACGAGCAATGCATGGTCGCCATTTTGGGTTCAAATGCTGTGAGGTGAGTGGGAAGACCTTTCCTTACCGTACTCTATTTACGAACTTTGTACGAGACAATACGAGCAATGGGCTGTCATGAACTGATCCTAAAGTCGGTGACTACGTTTACACGGCGGTCTTATTCCGATCTAGTTAATACTGATCTAAAGGAATTGACCAATCAAAAATATTCTTTAGAAGTAGAAATGTCTATGATTTGTCAATTGCTTTAAACCCGTATTGACTAAACCAAAATAAGATCGCCCTGTAAACTTAGGCTATATTCCGAAACTGGATTGTGGTTACGGTTACAAAGTTTCAGCCAATTGACCGATTTGCGTATTCCACAAAAATTGGACAATATGATTGGTTGAAATTTTTTAATCATAACCACGTTCCAGTTTCGGAATATAGCCTTAGTAATTGACTAAATTTACACGGAGGTCTTAAACCGGTTCAGTTAATACTGATTTAAAGGAATTGGCCAATCTGAAATATTCCTTACAAGTAGAAATTTCTATGATTTGTTAATTCCTTTACATCAATATTAACTAAACTGGTTTGTTTTCTTCTTCTTTTATGTAGATGGCACCAGTTGGGACCTCTGTCCTTTACAAGCGGCCATAAACTGGTTTGTGCTGCCATGTAAACTTAGCTAATGACTACGTTCCATTGTGCCAAATTTAAATAGGATTAACGAATCATGTCGTGTATTCTTCTCAAATATTGTACGCCATTGGTCATTCCTCTTTAAACTATATATACAAAAGAAACGTAGTTAATAATTCATAGCTCGAATTTATCTAGTAAAAAATAAAAAACTGTATTCCATGATCAAAGCCTGATTTCTCCGAACAGCTCAATTATAAACTCCGTTTATCTTCAAAATACAACTATTTAATTGGTTAATTGGATAGTTAAACTGAGTGTAAACAAACAACCGTGTTAATAAATTCGAAAGTAAATAAATCAACGGTCAATTTAGAGTCGAATATAGGTATGTTCCGAAATTTCCTGCTAGGACTGCGACCAATGCTGTGTCTTCATTCATCGATACGTATCTGAGAAAGATGTAATTACTATTGCAGTAGTGTCAGCAAATTTCGGAACACACCCATGTTCTACTAGAGACACAGCAGAGTGATGATTTAACCCGTTTCGCCCTCGAAAAGAAGATAATTTTTTTATCTTATGTCAACAACCTTTATATACGATAGTGTTTCCACTCGTGAGAGTTTCATGGAGTCGCAGTGCCATATATTAATATGTGTCATTATAACGAATACACATTTTTCAAAAGATACTCTCCCAATCAGTATTCACATTTAACTATCTGTATACATATACGACAGTGAGTGAAAAATGGCCGCCAACGTGAGAACAGGTGAGTATTATGAGCGACTTTAAATGGGCACAGCGCTCAAAATACAACAGTTTTCCTATTAAAGTGTGATAAAGACTCGTCAACTCGTGTCTAAAACAGCACAGTTCTAAAATCAGCGCACAATACACTGCAGCTTCAAGAAGAGCTATAAGAAAAAAAGCAGAAGCCTCTATTCCTCTCTCTTTCTCTCTCTACTTACACATATGCCAAACGTCATGTCTCTTTGTACGATTCATTAAATCGAATTTTCGTATTGGCAATCGCATACACGACCCAAGGTCAGCGATGAAAAAGCACTGATGCTGGCTGGTGGGTATTTTGAAGTTTCTACTAACGTCTATGTATTTTTTATCTATTTTTAAAGCACGCAAGTTGCTTCGGAAAATTTCTGGTTGTACCACATCCATTTATTCCTTTATATACGTTGTGCGTAATTACGTGGGCTTGTGTATGTTCATCTTCTGTTCTATGACGTTAGCGATCAGTGTCAGGCTATGCGACAGCACCAATTATTCATATTGTCTGTCAACGACTCATACCATCCATTACATTTGCAGAGATGCGAATTCCCACGCGGGCGGCCCCTAGACCTCCTAGTAATTCCGTTGCACAGAGGAATGCAGCCTGGCGAACCAAGTGAGTCTTATTTGGAGTACTATTTTCATCTTTCTTCTTTTAGCCATTACGTATTTATTCTATTTAATATTATTAATATTATATACTTATGCTTCTTATTACATTGTGTGATGTATTTGATCTATCCTATTAAACAATTGTAACAAGTAGCAGTTGTTTAATTAAATGGTGTATTAAATAAATCAATTTCTCATAATTATCAACATAATTCACTGTTTTTCAAAAACTTTTACATATACCTCTTTATTCTTTTATAGACTAATTAAACTTTTCGCACTATTAAAATAAAAATTTTCAGTTTATGATAATTAATAGGTGATATTGTACAGTAAGATAATGTTTTCATGAAATTTGCAGCAATGATTCTTTTGGAGTTTCATTGATGCAGCAACCTGTGCAAAAGAAAAAACCACCACCCCGTCCACCACCTCCAAAGATTCCTCCAACATATACTCAGAATCAAAATGGTCAAAAACCAAAAAAACCAGTAAGCTTTTCTCATTATGATTACGTATCTTATTTTTACCTACATATCCTGATTCAAATTATATGTATAGACATTAGCATGTTTATGTCGTACCATGCATCTACTATTTGTATACAAAGAATACATATATATTGTATCATAAGCTTGATTCTGAATGTTTGCCAATACAGTTGGCACTTAAATACTTAACTTTAGATTGGACAAATCTCACGTGCCCATACTATATACGTACTCTTGTTTATCCATGCTCTAACATATTTTTAATGTCTCACATATCTCTTAATAGTCTGAAAATATGTTCTGTTTGTTAAAGGCGAGACCAACGGAAGTCCTGACCAGTCTCTTTGGTCGAAAAGCAACAAAACCCCAGCGGAGGAATGTAGAATACTCCTACACCCGTTCACAAACTTCCATCTTACAACCGTCAAACATATCAAATGGGACAGTTTCCTTGATAGATCTAAGTCCTCCAGGATCGCCAACATTCACAATGCGTTCAAGTAGTGATGGTGTTAGCGTCGATAGTTTTGGTAGCGATGGAAATTCAAATCCATCCGTAATCACAAGTAGCGGCAACACATCTCAAACCGAAAGTGCCTTCGAGGATGATTTTGACTTTTTCTGTGGCATCACAAATCAAAAAGTTGCTCAAAACGATCCATGGAAGATTAATACAGTCCGGGATCCCTTTTCTTCTCACCAAATTGAGAATAGCAGCAACACTAACTCTAATACTGTCAAACACGTTGGAGATGCATCTTTTTTTACGTTTAACAATGATAATTCTACAGTGAATGAAGTGCCTTTTAATCAGTCATTATCGAACATGACCCAATTGACGCCAACGATAATACGTGCAAGGCCAGCGAAGCCACCTGCGACTAGGACAATGCAGAAGAATTTATCGTCGAATGTCGATCAATTCACTATTAAACCTACTCCTTTGCCCAGATCTGTAGTGCCTTGTGAACCAGTGACATTAGACGTCAATAGTGCCTGGAATGATGATTTCACAGATGAACCGTCTCCTCCTATGCCTTCAATACCACCACCAGCACCGCCATCAGAATTTTTAACGGATCTCGAGCAAGGAACGATAGTAAGTTGATAATTCAGCTTCACAACATACTGAGAGAATTCTTACTTTATTCAATATTGGTACTTATACTAATAGAGGCAAAAAGTACAAGTTTGTTAATTTAATAATCATGTAAGTAATACAAAATCCCTGTTCAATAATGGAAAGTGTATTTCACGCCTAATGCATAAATTTCTCCTGTTCGTTGCTGCACAGGCAATATTTTTTTAAAGGTGTTAATCTAGTTATAGTATCTTCACTTTCTTTTTTTCTCATGGGTGTTTATACAATACATGTTTGCGGTGAAAATTTAGAAATTATATTAATGCAAAACATTTGTCAAATACATACTTTGTTTTACTCTTAGGGGAACAATCAAAGCCCGCACGGTATTGCATTGTATGATTTTGGTGCAACTCAACCTGATGATCTTCCATTGAAGCAGGGTGATATCGTTATTCTAATAAAAGCTATCAATGATGACTGGATCGAGGGACGAGTTGGGAATCAACAAGGAATATTTCCAGCTAATTTTATAGATGTCAAAGTGCCTTTACCAGGGCTATCAAGAAACACAGTGAACGCTCTTTACACCTTCAAAGGAGAGACTTGGGAAGATTTGTCATTCGTGGTAAGTCAAAGACATGGCCAATAATAAGAATTTGTGCGTGTACGTACTTCCTACGTCCAATGGATTAGTTGTACAACACGGATAATTTGGAAAAACAGATGCCTCATTGGCCAATATCTATCATCATGTGACCATTCTGTTGGATAAATTTTTGTTGATGACTGAATCTGACCAACAAGGGATCTGGTTTTCTGAGTTATCTGTCTTGTGCGATTAGTCTGTTTGACATGGGAAGGTACGTTATATCATTACCATTACTTCACACCGCCAGTGGTAACTGTCAGCTTGTAATATAATACGTAAAACAGCGTCACCTTGTTTTGAATAGTGATGAAAAAAATATCTATAAAACATTATCACTGTTTTGCAGGAAGGTTCTAGAATCACGGTATTGTCCAGGATATCAGACGATTGGTTATACGGCGAGTGCAACGGAAAACGGGGTCAATTTCCAGCAAATTACGTTGACAGGGTACTGACTAATCTCCCAAATTATTCTTGAATAGTCTGTTATGCATTTGAGAGGATCTGTCAAACTATTTGTAACATTTACATTGTAAACGTTTTCTACTTCCATTTGAAATTATTGATTTTTGCGGAAGAGGGCGACCATAACGATTATTTTTACTCTATAACAAAGAAGATTGCGTAAACTTTTTGAAAAATCTTTTTAACTTTCTGTAATTTAACGCAGTCAAGGGGCATGTTTAGGTCCAAGTGGATTTTCAAAGAAACGACATGTCAAACTTATAACTAATAGTGAATATTGTTAAGTCGTTTATATCTCTTATCAAAAGGTTTGCAATTGCCCATTGTCAATAAATTGTTCTAGTATTGCTGCGGGAAGAGTAGATTGTAAATATTTAATTCGCTAATGTGAAATTAGCTGAATTACAATACGTGTAACGACATAATTAAGTACTTCCTGTAGACATATGTTCATTTTTTAACAAATAGTATTGAAATCTTCAAACTATTTTTAACTGACATTTCTACATATCGTGTGAACGCGTTCCCAAAATTTTTTTGGCTTAGCCTTCACTCACAAACAATAGTTACGGATTTTTCATACATTTCTTATAGGAAATGTATTTAAAGTTCTAATCAAATCAGATACAACCAAGTGTCGCAATCTCTTTGCTCCAACATGTATTTTTGAAATATCAAATGCAGTGACAGAGTGTATAAAATAATTTATTTTTAATCTGGTTTGCATAGAAAACGCTTTAACGAGATACAATTTACATTGGCAATAAGATAAGAAGTTTGCTTATACAGGGAGATTAAAGAAACAGACATCAGTTCAGTTTACTTATATTAGTTGGTTTCCGATAGTGTGTTATATTTGGAATCTAACTTCTAATAACTATTACCATTCGTTTAATTAATAAATAATGTTTCAATAAATATCAGTAAATCTAACTCCTGCATATTTTTACGAAAACGCTCTGTAATCGTATTCTCGATTATGTGAACTTTCAGTGTGAGGCACAATGGCAGAATGAGGCATCCAACTATTGCGTTTGTGTATATTTTGTTAAAGCATCTGATCGTATTGTGCCTTTGGTAATATTCGCGCTTATAGATTCCTCGCCTTCGTCTAGTTACCATGATAAGCGTAACATTAATCGAATTATTGATAATGCATAATTGTAATATTTAAGGATCTTATTTATATTAATTTTATTAGCAAATCCAATGTTAAATCTAATAGAGACGAATTTCCCTTGTATATATAATTGATTTAAAATACCATCAATATCTGCTTGTACAACATGTGATAATCGAATTTATATATTCGATTGAATGATGCAGGTGCTTGATTTCTTTTTAGAAATTTACATTTTGGTCTATACTGTCATGTACAATGGCAAGATTTGATTAACATCCTGCGCAAAAAAATGCGTAATGCTATTGCATCGATGAATATCGTATTGCTTATTATTCTTCTCTTGTCTTCATCTTACGCAGAAATTTTGCTATTTCAGTATTAATAGTGATTATTCGATTTTGTTTTGAGGAATGTCAACGGGACCAGAATTATACGTTTTGAAAATAAACATTAAAATCATAAACGAGATGTGGTGTAATTAACTGACAGTACATATTTTCTGTATAATTGATAAACTACACATTTCATAATGATGATGTACAATGTGATATTTTGCTGCGTTAATATACAACATTTAACTACAAAGGAATAAAATGTACTTGTAAAAAAGTTTATTTATTACTAATTTTAAATTTACTAAACAGCTATTTAGTTTTACATACGTCAAGAAATGTAAATTCTGGTTAAGCATTAACATTCATGTTAACAATGCGATTCTACGTAGATATCTTAAAGTATAAAGTCTTCATTTACTTACATATTGTAGAGTAAACAATGAAAGAACAATGACATTATGCGTTCATTTTCACTCTAAACCAGCGTATTTTTCAAAATAAGAATACCAGTCTCGCGTAAATCACTTAATTTGAGGTTTCATATACCGTCATGTTACAGTACCCATATTGTCGCTATTTTGTTCTGTATCATTACAGTAAATAGATTGTTCACTAATGTTAATGACTTTTATTAACAATATAGTGGAAGGCATAGTAGATAAGGGAAAGTTCTTTTGCGCGTACCACGTTGGAATCCAATTGTAAAAGCGCTTCAAGCAAAGAAACTTTCTGTAATTTTTAAACGAGCGTGTCACGCTGTCTCTGAATTTTTTACCTGTGAGGTAGTAAAGAAAAAAGTTTATAGCAAAGTTCCAGTGGTAAATATGAAATACCAAACCTCTACACCACTTCAGTAGGATCTTTTCTTCCAGCCTGAAATTCAGAATTTCGATAGATTTTTATTCTTCATTAATACGTTGTCGTACTTACCAGCTGATGTATTGCTCATTTGCCTGTTTACCAATCGAAGGATACTTTATCAAGACAACATCCCAATATAATTCTAAAGTTTCAACTATTCCGATTGGCAATAATAAAATCAAATATACAATTGAAACAGCCAGTAACGTCGTACTTGATCGGTGAGTAAGATTAGCTTCACTCCCTGATATGTACGCATATTTGTTAATAACCAATTAAGTCTCGGCGATATGATACATAATTACATATAGCTAAATACCGGTTAGTTGAACGCGAATTTTATCCAATTTTCTCATTTGTATAATTAATAATACATTTCCAATAGATATAAAGAGTAGAGGTAGCCACGTGGATAACGCTATATATAAATGCATGGTACTGCCCCAAGGATTCAATTTCTTTTGGCATGGAACAAACTCAAACACACTGTCCGTCTCGTAGCCTATAAAATGAAAGTCTATAGATAAATAATATACGACTTTTTAATCCTGTCATTTCAGTTACCTCCTGAATACAATTTAGTAAGCGATATCGTGAATGACACACACGTCAGAATAGCCATAATTATAATTGCTGAACGACTCTGACATGTACTTCGAGTCTGAAATGGAAAAATAACAACACACACCCGAGTCCAAGTTAAAGAAACAACCAACCAGGTCGACGTGAATTGGAAGAGTTCCATAGTTACGGAGTTTAGTTGGCAAAGGAACCTGCTTTTCTAAAAAAAGAAAGTAGTATTTTTTTAACCAAACTAGCTTTATTTATGTTTAATAGCTTTACTCTGCTTACCATAAACAAACCGTTTATGTACGGAAATCGCGACTTTGCAATTCCTACAGCATAATTGAATACCAACGCTCCATTGTCAGAAATGGCTAAGGCCCTTAGATACAGAGATAGATTCGAGTCATTTAGCATAGACGTGCTAAGCATTCCAAACGATATTGTGTTTAATGTGACTCCTATAAATTATTAGGAAATATATACAATACCAAAATCAAAAAATATTTGTAAAATTGGATCATTACGCAGAATGTACAAACTCTTCGCAAAGGACTCTTGTTGTATTTCTTACCGAGAATTATAATAAATCCTGTCACATAGGTTAGCAAGAATCTTACGACTTTAACGAAAGGTCGTAAGCTAAGCCAGTAAATACGAACTTCACATGGCCAAATAATTTCAGGGTCAGACTGCGTTACGTTATAGATAAAATCCAAATCTTTCAATGATATAGGACACGTTGTACTATTCCTAAAATATAGAAGAGCTGTTGAGTATGTACGGGAATTATTAAAAAGGAACAAGAATCCCATTGTAACTTCTAACACTTACCAAGTGGTATTTAATGATGATATTTCCTCCGCCCCTGCCGAGTGTAGGATCATGATTATTAAGAGCGTCAGTACTTCGTTCCTCTTAACTCCAAGCAAACACATTTGCGCTCTTTCACTTAAAAATTTCCTGGGCTGAGGTAACAACGCGTCTAGGAGTTTCAATAACTCTTCACCTTGTATTAACACTTTAAAATACAAAGAGTACGCCTGTGACCTTTAATAAAACTTTCCACGTACATTGGCTAATTTTTATAACTTTGACTTATCGTAGAATATTCTCCTATATTCTCTTATATATCACAAATTATACGTATTGCATGTAACAAAAAAAAATAGCTCAGCTGCCTGCGTACCTCTACGTCCCCGCGTGCTTTTCCATAAACAGTATGACATTAGCATCATCATTGACGAATACGTTTCACGACGTGTTCTGCGAAGACACTTGTCTACAATTATCATAACACAGAATTATTCTTGGTAAATGTCATTTGGATGCAGACAACGAGATGCAAAGCTTAAGTATCCAGATCCGTATTAAAGTGTTATTGAGTCGACTAGAGTCCATGTGCAAGATGTTCCAGAGTTCTAGAACGATATCCCGTTGCCTCTTCGATTGTACATTACTAACCGACCGTACGAACTTTTTCTGATCCATGAGGAAATCCTGTTTCAAGCACAAAATGTGAATTTTTTTGGATAATATATAGATACAGAATTTCTTACCTATTTTCTTTAAAGGAAACACGCACTTGTACCCTGTCTTAAACGGCTAGACTTTTAGTTTACTTAACAAAGTCAACGCATTCTCAGACGTTCCACACTTTTCTGACTTTCGCCTTATTGCTTCCACATGTATTCACTTTTCCTGTTATTCTCCTAACATTTTTCCCGGCAATTCACCAGTAGAGAACTTATTCGCGATTGAACGTCGATATTCATAAAACCTGAGCTCAATACTCACTGTGGTTCTTCGTAGGAATGAATCGGGATGAGTAAGCAGGATGGAATAAATTATTCAGAAGCAAAACCAGCTAAAAAAGTCTACAAATATTTAACTAAGCATAATTTTAGCTTGTCATTATTATGAAAGAATCTTGTGGAGAAAGGTTTACTTTGTAACATCATGGAAGTTTGCTCAATTTCGTAAATATTTAAGAAGTGTTACACCGTCAAACAGAAAACACAACTCACGGTATCATTAACGTTAGATGAATCACTGACGATCACAGGTATACCAATAAAAGTGGAATACTCCCCTAATGAGCCGAAGTTATACGTCTTGTGTATTGCTTTCGTTTAGAATCTAAATGTGCTTTCCCATTAGAGTAATGCACTGTTATTACTACATTAAGGTAATTCAATGTCGGAACTACAATGAATAATCAGCTCGTATATACATTCGCAATTCTCTTGTTTATTCTTGTGGGCTTATATCTTTCATGAAATAGCTGTGTGCCAATGTCAAAAAATTGAATACATCTTACAAGCAAATTCGATGATATGATAATTTCTGTAATAAATCGCTATGAATATGACGTGTAACAGCCTTGTGAATATAAGAGCAATAATACTACATATATACAATTTTCTTAGGAACCGCTCTTTGTATATTTTATGTTAAATTTACATAATCGTGTGACGAGTACCAGAACAATGATCGCTACATGTTTCATGGATCCGGCTTCACTTCATTATTGCATTTACTAACTTCAGACGCAATCGATTTTTTTAGAGTTGTTGCAAAGCTCCATATCGTCTAAATTTTTTTAAACGCGCTATTATGCATTAATTATGTTCATTGTTCATTTTTAACTGTCGAAGAGCACCTAGCTTGATACAACATGAAATTCATTCGCAGATCATAATATTACTCTAATCAAATACAACGTGACACGATATGACAACCGTTCTAAATATTCTCTCGCATCAGTATTTTAGGAACAAAACAGTTTTTCATTTGTGTGATATGTCAATTAATTTATATCTAGTGTAAAAATGATTATTCGTTTACTGTAATGGCGGGTCATTCTATCAAAAATATTAATTGAGATATTTTTGTCTTGAGTATGCGCCATTATAGCAAAACTTTGTATTCATTTATTTCTTTATTTTAATATTAATTATAAATATTGTATTCGACGTGTCCAATACGTTGAAATATCATAGTGATGCTTGGCCGAGAAAAGAATATTGTGTGATATTTTTATAGCAATATCACACAAGTAAAAAACAGTTCCGTAATCTAATCTGTGTAATGTCGGAAAACGCTATATACTGGCTATGACTTAAAAAAAAGTTATTGCATACATCCCGTAGCCAAAAAATTGTTGTAAAAAATGTATCGCATAGTTCTGCTATGTTTTTTGCAGATTTCCACTAGGAGCATCAGACAAAAACAAAATTGAAAATTTTCATATGCGCAGCATTGTTGTTGCCCGTTTATATTCTGGATTTTCTTCAGAATACGCAAGCAAACTGTGAGATTAAGGAAATCTTATTTTTTAGAACAACTATACATATGACTTATTAGCACGATATGATTAAGCCACATAACCATCTACACTCGCAATACTTAGAAATACAAAATTTTATTAATACAAGATGCTCCTTTGCCAACATCTTGTTACACATACAACTAACGCATCTCTAATTTAGTTATTCTTTATACGCAAAGGCAACAAAGGTAAAGCGTTACAAAATTACATACTCCCTCAAGTTCGTTAATTACGGTATTGTATGGTACATACATGTATGTGCATGGAACAATGTACTGAAAGTTTTCCTCCTTCACGTCAAAGTCAATGAAAGATCAAATATAATTCACATGCAAAGTTTGTGTAATTTCCAAAGGAAATTAAACAAAAGTAGACTCGACTCTAGATAGTGGTATATATGAATAACAATTTCAGTCAAAGGCAATGGGTATATTTTCCGCCATTACCAATACTAAGTACTATTTGTATTCCTTTGAATTGCTTACATGTATCTTCAAAAATAGGTCAATTTAAGGCTAGTCTTTTATTCTAATCACAGCCCCCCCCCCCCCCCCCCCAATTAGAAATTTCAATTATAGCACATTTTCGAGAGACTGAAACTAATATTTACTCTGGAATATGCAAAAATCATGTGTTATACTCTGTGTCGTTAACATTTGGAGGAAAACTGTCGAGAGTTAAAGAGAACCATGCAAAATCATATAAGGCTGCGACCAAAAATAGCACTCATCGGAGGTTTTGCATACTTTTCAATAAAAATAGCCAGGAGAAATGGTAATTTTTCTAATGACACGGCATTCAGATGATAGGATAATAGAGGACAACAGGCTGTAGTGGTATTTTTGGTCGTATCCTTATAATATTTATTTACCATCTAATTGTAAGACCTTGGCAATCGTTAATTTATTAAAACATTCATTGTCAACGTTATACTGAAATGTAAAATGTAAATATTACGTTGCGTATCATCTAATATCACCAGGGTAAGAAATTAACCTATACGCAAAATAAAATCTATACTTATGCTTGTACACGCTAATAATTCGTGTTGCCATCGGCTCAACGAATTTATTTCGAGTCTTCATCACTTTTTTTTAAAAATTATTATCTACTTCTTATGTTCGTTGTACTGAATCAGATTAATTTCTTACCTGAGACGTTAAACTCTAATTAGTCGCTTTTGGAGTGTATATACTCCATAGCTGCATTACATGATAGTAGAATTAAATTGTTTTTCATAAATAATGGTTACATTTACATGAAAAATTAACTGACTGTGATGTTATGTCATAAGCGGCACTAAGGTGATTGGATTTTCTTGTGAACCGAATAACAAACTACCTGCACGCGATATCATTTAACATAATAACACATAATAATGCACGTGACAGTGCCTGTGCTATGACTCATACTTTGTAGAATTAAGAAAAATCCTTTCCAGTTCATTCCAAAATAAACATTTGGTCAATATTATATCATCTTAGTCATGCATTTTTCTTCCAGTTTTCGCAAATATCAATATAGTAGGTCCAGCCCAGTGCAGTCGATATTAGTACCTATGCCTCAGATACTATTGAGATGATAGTACCAGTAGTTGATTTCATTTCTATGCTGTTATTGTACTGTGCTTTACTAGACATCGTATTTACAAAAATATGCATTCTTCAAGTGTATGTGTCCACATGACGTTCATTCTTATTTTGTTTTCATTCCTGTACGTTACTTATTTGGAGCACCATGCGCGCTCTCATTATTAATCGTACATTATCCAACTAAACCTTATGCTACTTCCTTTCCAATGATAAATGAGAAAGGAAGCTCAAATCACATTTTTCATTTAGTCAGGTCTGTATATTGGTATCTTAGGAATAAATTCAACTAAGAGAACCTGCAAATTACACAAAAACAATCCTCTGATTACTAATATCGCACAATTTCATAATAAAACTTACATATTCCATCATAGACGAGCTATCACATCTTTGCTTCGTTAATCTCCAATGTAAACCCAGTTTGTGATACAGTCTGCTGTTCTCCCATTCCAACAACTTGTTTAATGAATGCTGTGTCTGAAAATTAAAAATAGTGTTCAGCAATGTAGAACTATTGTACTTATCATATCAGTTCCAAAATATATATCATTTGCAATAATAAAGAGCATAATACTGTATTACCCTTTTACTGAGACATACTACTGGCCACAGAGAGCATCCCAATGTACAGCAACAACAAACACAACCACAAAATAGCCATTTGACATTGACTGGCAAGGTTTTCTTCAGTACACTGTTGACTCTCATTACAGTGGCCTTGAATTCTTCTGGAGCAACTCGGGACACCAGGCCATTGGGAAATTCTGACTCAAACTTATTACTCAGACCAAATCTAGATAAACAAAAATACATGCAATATTTCTTTTACACAAAGCATAATTAGATGTAATAGTACATTATAAATCGTATAAAGCTATTAACAATTTTCTGAACATTTTCGGCGCGTTGAGTGCGTTCAACCCCCTCCTAGAACTTACTCATAGGAAAAAAAAATTAACACTCAGAGGATTAATTTTAGTCAAATGTATATATTTATATCACATAATGTGAAGCACTGAAGCATCACGATATTAAATTTAAAGAACATTCCAGTTTAAAACACGGAACACGTAAATTTTGGCGCTCTATACTTTCGTTCTTTGTTCGATAGAGGTCATTCCGCATTAAGACAATTCACGGATACGGAATATTCCAAGCGACGGAAAAGGGACGGACAAAGCATACATACACCGTCATGTTACCAGCTCCACGTATAACTATAGGATCCGGTACCATGGTCACATAATGTTCTTCCAAATTTTGTTCGTTTTCCTCTTCCTCTTCATAAATTGCATCAAAATCTGCCATCACGTTAACTTGTAGCTTAAATATTCGTAGAAATAATGTAAATGCTCAAGTATTAATCACTACCAAAACACTTCTATCTTCTTATAAAACTGCCGACTGCGAATAACGTACGCTCTGTATATCTTTGCAGAGTTATACGCTTAACGCGATCATTTCGATTGTCAGGCACTTTAGAATATTGCCTGAAAGTAGCTAAAATACCACTCACGACACAACACAAAACACGCACTGCAGGTGCTCACAGCTCATCAATTTTCCATTCAATGCGACTCATGGCAGCCAACTTTATTGAAGCTTTTATCAGCCAGTTCGCTTATGAATTTCTAGAGTTTCGCACAGTATGAAAGTCGTTGTGTTGTCGACACTGGTTTTAATAGATATAGCACTATGCCATATGTTCATAGTACTTGTCGCGTCATAGTGCAACCAGTGCAGACAGGTTAGTATGTTCCTGTTTTGGAGCACTTGCCATGTGAACTCCGTGGAGTATCATTGAGAAAGATCTTCATCTAAATGACGAAATATGTATCAGGAGAAAATAATAAAGAAAATTCCCGGGGATATTCCTCCACAGTCTAAAAAGGAACGTCTGGGCTATATCGATGATCTCAGCAAGAAAGAAAAACTTGAGCTCGAAGAACTTTTGCAGAGACAAACAAAACTTCTCACTAATAAGTAGGTGTTTTGTATATTCAAGAATAAAGACTTTAATGCACCTTATCTCTGTTATTCTACAGAAATTTCATAGTCAAACTACCAGACAAGGGACAGAAAATTATAAATTTCCGAGACAAGATTAGTGCAGAACTCGAACATAGAAATGATGTGGAGAATGCTGCCAATCTTTTATCAAGACTCAACATTGCCGCCGAGGGTAAAGTGGCAATGAACGAAATGGAGTGGACAGGTAAATACACCAAAAAATCCACAGGAATAAAAGTTGCAGAATTGGACAGTGATGATGAAGATGATCCTTTAAAAATTCTTGCACAGGTAAATAATTTTCTTGATGCTTGTTTACTATTGACAAATATGAAGTAATGCAAACGAATAAGAATGTTTATTTATATACATGAAATTTTTGTATCTGTATTAAATTTATTGAATAGCCCACAGGCAGTGGTATTCACAAAAGGAAGATAATACAGTTGGTCCCTGCGGAGAGCTTAATAACACGCGAGGATCTGGAGGAAATAGAATCGTTTAAGGAAGCAGAACTTCTCAATGTGAAGCATGTAGAGTATATTGTGAACAAAGTTGAAAAACCACAGGAGCCACAGAAGCAAAAGAAACGGGAACCTTTTAAACCATTTAAAACAACGAAGAGCAATGTGCATGATCCTGCGAAGGAAAAAGAACGGAAAAAGGATAAGCACTGGGAAGTGACTGCTGCCACGCCACCGCTTACGATTCACGGTACTGTAAAATCGCTGGATTTACAGGAATCATTGAGGCTTCAAAAAAAACAAGCAGATAGGCTTCAGAAAGTTCAGGCTAAACACGCTGCCGAGCGACTACTTGAACTAGTTGGATCGCATAGCTTGGGTGATGTCCCTGTTATTGCTGGCAGTTATCGTTCGAATATTGAAAAAGGTACGAGTTCATCTGCATCAAGTTCAGATGACGAGGAGCAACATGAGGTTCACGACGATGAAGATAATGACAAAGTGGGCACTGTTGTTTTCACAATTGATACAATAGATACATGATATAGTAGAATAAGATAGCAAAACAATGCAAAATTGTATTTTGTTATGTTTATGTATAATTCAATATTAATATATTTATACAATGTAAAAGATACGTTTTTCTTTCGACTGTACATTCGTGAGGTGAAATATTGGAATGTAGGGTTAAATAAACAGTTTTTTAGAGTGGACAAGGTTTTATTTTCCTCTTATAATACACGGTACTAATTGTATCCAAAATTATTGATAACTTTTGTGTATGGTGCCGTGGTTTTTGCAACGGATTCGCCAGCTTGTTTAGTGAGTTTCTACAAATAAATATTACAAGTCAAGCATTAATATGGTCGAAAATAAAATGACCATTACATTATATATAATAATAATTTCTCAGTAAAAATTGTCAACACTGATGGAGTACCATCTTCAGTCGCAAATTACCATTAACCATCATTGAGTAAAATCATTATATACTATGAAAGGTTTAACCGTTTGAGTCCCAAGCAGCGCGATCGCGCTGTTTTGATTTTATGTCGAGAAAACCTGGGACTCAAACGGTTAATAAAACTCTGAATAGTTGAAATTAAACATGCTCAATAAGACTAACATATATATGTAAAATATAAATCTCTTACCTTAAGCTTGTTCCTCTTTTGTACCTCCAAAATGGATCTGACGCGTCTCTTGTTTTCGAGAGTACGTACCACAGCCTTGTATTTCCAGCCAACTTCGTGTGATAAACGACCAACATGGCAATACTGAGGAAAGAAAATTTAAATATTGTAGGAACATAAATGATTATCGTGGCACTTAATAAATTATATTAGAATAAATTTATCTTGCAAAATCTGTTACCTTCCTGCCAGGTTTGAGGCACATTACTCTCATAGCTCCTGGAACAACAACGCGTTTTCTACGGTCATAAGGTGGTGGACATCCTTCATATACCTTTAGTCTTCTAAGAGCATCCTTGCCCCTCTGTGTTTTGTGTGGAACCATTCCTAAAAGATGCAAAATAAATTTAACTACATATGCATATAAATAGTAGAATGAATTAATTGAAAATATCAAGACTCATTAAAATAAGTAGTTTCATGACATTATCAAATAATGTAGGTAAGAATGTTGTAATCACAGTGTTTAAAATTTATAGAAAATATATATACAAGAGAATGTAACATACCACGTACTGTCTTCCATAGAATCTTACTAGGTGCACGGAAATGGAAAGGACCACGTGCTGGGTTCACATTGCACCTCTTGCGAAGGAAGGACATGAACTTCAGCTTGTTTCTGAAATTCAATAAATTGTTTTTAATGATCTATCTATTTATATAGCAATAAATGACCATATTAACAGATCATATCATAATATAGATAAGTTTCACTGTACATCAAATAATGTAGGTAAGAATATTGTTAATCATGTTACCAAACATATTAGGATTACACTGCAACAAAAATATTATTACATACCTGAAGAAGTTTCCAGAAATATTAAGCTGCTCACTGCGAACAACGATGACTTTATTGCCCTGCAGAATAGTTTTAGCAATGATAGCTGCTAAACGACCAAGTAGATGGCCACGGCCATCTATCAGTATTGGCTGAAAATAATAGTATATTATTACACATATGATTCTCTCTTAGTTTAATTACAAAATTTTCACATTTAGCAAAACATGCATAAATATCATTTACTTTTTAAACAAATTTTAATATTTTATACATTTTTGTTAATACTCTTAGAATAATATATTTTAAAAAAGTAGTGTATACTGTTCGTTTTTAAGCAAAGCATGTTTCAATATACATATCTACTACCTCACTACTGTAACAAAATCACACCAATATGACGGCGTCATTGACATTTTATACTTGCAACCAAAATATAAGTTTTAATACGATTTTTGACAAATTAAACCACTACCAGATATTGGAACTGAGAAAGACGAAATGATCGAGCAGGAAAACACGAAAGAACATTACATTTCAATGGAAACACGTGTGCCTTGCGGAACAACATGAATCGCTTCGCCAATTATCTTATTAATATATCGGAGTAACAAAAAATGGAAGTAAAAATCTTTGCAGCAGTCTTTACGACTTCATCAGCACGAATTTTTATCAATTCTACGCTTTTTTTATACTAAAAACTGTAAAACTTTGGCTACAAACCTTTTCACTGAAGCCCGTCATCGTCTCACCCTACCGGAAAAGGGTATACAGGAGTGAAAGAAAGTGGGAGCTGACGCCGGAAGGCGTCATTGGGCGTTTTGTCGACATAAGGAGTGCTTTCCAATTACTCAATTTGTAACGACTTGTGCCAACATAAAGTCTCGCTATTCGCTGGCTCTAGTGGAATATTTTCGAAATGACCAATGATGTAGATTTGTGTCGGCATAAATTGCATATTTGGAAAGCATCTAAGCTCGAAATGCAGGGCATGTTCCTAAATTTACTGCCAGTACTGCAACTTCCGTTACGGCTATATTCCGAAATTGGATCATTATAAAATTGCAGCCAATCATATTGGCTAATTTTTGTGAAATACGTAATCGTTTAACATAATTGGTTGAAATTTTGTAATCGTAATCACGATTCAATTTTGGAATATAGCCCGAGTTATGGCTAGTTTCTTCACCTTCGGTTAAAATTTAACCTGCTGATAAATACCTGAAGAATGAAAATGCATATGTTCCACCATGTAGGGTTGAAATAGAGTTAACCAATCAAAAACGAAATTGGAGCGGAATAAACTAACTTGATTGGATAACTCTATTTCAATCCTACCCAGCACTGATTGGTTAGCTGAGGATTTATCCTCAGGTTAAATTTTAACCAAAGGTGATGATACTGGCCATAATAGCACTTTCGACTGACTCCAATCTAACAGAATACTCACATTTTCTATAGTATTATGCGTCAAATCTATAAAATTTGTTTTCCGTACATACCAAGTGCAGTGAGTTGAAAACGGTATAAATACTTTGAGTACTACGTTTACAAGTGCAGATTTGGGCAAAATTAATCAGTCACGCGTAAAGTTTAAAAAGAATTAACGAACAGAATTGGTCACTTCTGTCTAAAACCCGTAGGTCACTTTCTTTCCGCTAGATCTCTTACAGAATTTCCCTTTGGAGCTTGGTTATTCGTTGGCTTCAACGGAAAATAGTTGATATGGCCAATGAATGCGGCTTTGAGTCAAGTTGTGTCGACTTACCTTGGGTAAATGGACAACCCCGTATTGCTATGCATTTACATAAAAGAAATCGCTTGCTAAAGCATTTACATGAATACAATGCCTTAAAATAAGGAACTATGTCATTGCCAAAAGAAATATCAGTGCATGGTGGAAGGAATACAAGGTGTACTTCTGCATACTTCCGTAACAGCGAATGAGCACGTCGGGCCAACCGGGAGCCATTTTGATTGATTGACCAATAAAATTAAAACCGCAATTTTGCAAATGATTTTTAATTTTTTCTTTTTCATGTATAGTACAGTGTTATTTTATGTAATTAATATAATTGAAGCAAATCGTTATAGAACTGTATAGAAGTAAATAAATGTGATAAATAATTACATAAAGGAAAACATAAATTCATTGATATAATACATGTATGAGAAAAATAACATTTTTTAATTTTTGAAAGTTTTGTTGGAATACGACTGGTTAACTAAAACTTCAATGACGTTTACTTCTGACATGTATAAGGTATATATATGTCAGAGAGTGGTCCGAGAGCCGTTCAGTTGCAGACGAATCTATGGTTACTTTTGCAGTACCATTTATTAAATCCAGTAATATAATATAGTAATCACTGAAACCAAAATAATTGAAACTATAAAGCCTTCACCAGGCAAAGAGTGGTACGATAAAGGTACTTTTATGCTCGGTTCCCATATTTTTATGTCTATGCGCTCGGCTGACTCAACCGCCATGTCTGCGCAGAATGAGCTAAATTTCGACCTCTCTAGCGAGCACACCTTGTTTTCGTTCCACCATGTAACAGCGTTTAAATGTATTCTCGCATTTAGATACTCCGTAGACAATCTACATGCCACACTATCCCGGTAACTTTCAATGACGTAGTAGCTGCCATATTTTTGTATGGGGCTTGCCAGGGGGTCAGCTAAATTGTTAGGGGTTTGGAGGTGGCGATACAAGATGTATTGTGATAATTAAATGGTGCGCATAATAAACAATTAAAACAATCAAAAGAGTGCTGCTGCACAGCAGATATGCTCGGGGATTTCCGGCCGAACAATGAGATGTACGCGCTTGCGATTTTTTGCAAAATATTCTATGAAATTCATTTTACGTCAACCATAATCGAGATGAAGTGCAGTGCTACGATAAGGTTATATACCAGAAAATTAGGGCAATACTCGCAGACTTTATGTTCATGACGCTAGCCATTCGCAGACGCTTCCCACTCGTTGATCTTCTCTTTAATTTTGAATAATCTGCCCATTTTGGGGGACAGGTTATTTCGCGCTGCATTTTGTCGAAATGCACGCGAATGCCGTGCCCTACCCCGTCGTATTATTTTTATCTATATTTTTTTGCCCGGTTGCTGCGGTTTTGGCTCAATTATGTATTTTTATCCATTATTTGAGCTGTTCGCGCAATGGTTACGTAATTTCGACGTGACTTCGTGTGTACGACTAAAAATGAGTTGAATGAAAGTCACATTCCTTCCCCTAGATATGGTCTTTGGCGTGCAATACGTAATTTTCGGGGGAATTGATTTTTTGCCTAGAATTACTCATTCGAGAATGGGAGAATATTGACCCTTATGGTTTACTTTGTAAATAGCTATTGGAAATATAGCATAATTGATTACACGACATTTTGTAAACAGAATTATTTGTGGAATAGTGAAAGTAGTCTCATTAAGATGATGTCCATGAAAAATTATTCACTTGACTATAGTTACTGTATGTTGGTGGTTTCACGAAAAATAATATATATAGGTCAAAATTTTTACTATTTTACTGAGAACAATTAAAATAATGATAAAAATGTTTACTTTATATTACACGATTTTTTAAAACTTAATTTTACTGCAAAATATGCAGTGTTTGCTAAATACTTAAGTATGAGAAAATTGTTATATTAATAATGTTATTTTATTAAACTAATTGTATATAAAACATGTTGCAGTGTATACATTGTATAGTAATGTGGTGGTGGATTGAGGATTTTCTAACCGGCTGTGAAAACGATGACAGAAGCATCGTCAAAAGATTGTGGTGAAGGACCACCACAACAACAAGGAATTATGTCTGATCCACCTCTGCACCATTATAGCCTTCCCCCACCTGATATAATGCCTAAAGGACTTGCAATCAATGGTAAATCCATACATTAGCAATTATTCTGTTTTGTATTAGTGGTTTTAAACAAAGTATAACTACTTGGTTGACAGGGGTAGGAGGAAGGCTGCGTCAATTGGAGGCATTATTTATTGGGGGGCCTGTGCAAGGAGGTCGTGCAGGTCATACATTCTCTATAGAGACTTTAATAGATGTTCTCTTAGTTCTCTATGATGAGTGCTGCAACTCATCTCTTCGTCGCGAAAAGACTGTATCAGACTTCATTGAATTTGGTATGTAGTTTACATAGATGCCTATACTTTCAATGTATGGTATTTATTACAATCTATGAATTTTGTTCTATAGTCAAGCCTGTAGCTTCTTGCATAAAGAGTCTGCAGTTAGCACGTGAGGATTTCGAAATTGTGAAAGTGATTGGTCGCGGTGCATTTGGCGAAGTGTGTGTCGTGCGAATGCGTGGCTCTGATAAAGTCTTTGCCATGAAGATCTTGAACAAATGGGAAATGTTAAAGCGTGCTGAAACCGCATGTTTCCGTGAAGAGCGTGACGTTCTGGTATATGGCGATCGCAGATGGATTACAAATCTTCATTATGCCTTTCAGGATGACAATAATCTGGTATAAATTACGATTTTTAAAAATTTTATTTAGTTTGATAATCCTTTGTCCAATGTAACTATACATACTGCGCAGTACCTGGTCATGGATTACTATTGCGGTGGAGACCTGCTGACGCTGCTTAGCAAGTTTGAAGATCGACTGCCTGAGGATATGGCTCGTTTTTACATAGCGGAAATGGTGCTGGCGATCGGATCCATACACGATCTACGTTACGTACATCGTGACATTAAGCCGGATAACGTTCTATTGGATGCCAATGGCCACATCCGTTTAGCCGATTTTGGCTCATGTCTTCGGCTCTTTGAAGACGGCACTGTACAGAGTAACGTTGCCGTCGGTACACCAGATTATATTTCCCCCGAGATTCTTAGAGTAAATTTTATTATGCTATTTCTTAATATATATTCTTGAAATTACAGACATGTAGTATGACTAATAAATACGTTACAGGCAATGGAAGATGGACAAGGAAGATACGGACCTGAATGCGATTGGTGGTCTTTAGGCGTTTGCATGTACGAAATGCTTTATGGGGAAACCCCATTTTATGCTGAATCTCTAGTCGAAACATATGGGAAAATAATGAATCATAAGGTTTATAATATTTTATTCATTAACGATTTTCGTGTACTTATAAAAACGATTCAATAAATTAAACGTAGTCTTACAATTTTTTTTTTCAGAATTGCTTCGATTTTCCAACAGACGATATATATGACGTTTCCGAAGAGGCCAAGGATTTGATGCGAAAGTTAATTTGCAGTTCCGAGTTTAGATTAGGGCAAAATGGAGTTGAGGATTTCAAGGTATTTATATTTACATCTCAAACGCATCCCAGTGATATTTAAAATAATTATCATGAATCTGTGTTTGCAGAAACATCCATGGTTTGAAGGTGTGAATTGGGATACTTTAAGGGATAGTACGGCACCTTACATTCCTGAGGTTTCTTCACCGACAGATACGTCCAATTTTGACGTTGATGACACTGATGTTCGAAGTTCCGATGCGGTTCCACCAGCTGCTAATTCTGCCTTCTCTGCTCTTCATCTACCATTTGTAGGATTCAGCTTTACTCAAGGAAGGTATGTAATTCCCGTTTATAATAATTAATAATGAAAAGATTGAAAGTAATGTGCACATTGATTGGTACCACAGTTGTATATCTGACTTGGGTTCGGTGCCAGCCTTAACTCAAAAAGATAAAACTGTTAAAATGCTAGAGGAAGAGAATGCTCAGTTAATGCAAACTGTAACGGATTTGAAAAATCAAGTCGGCGTAGGGCACACATCTCCCACTATTTCTCCTGATTCTAATAACGCAACGAGAAAGCTACAAGATGAAATAAATACGTTAACGAAACGAAATTGTGGTAAGTTTCTACTAACGTTAATCTGTGCATGTCGTTCATAATTGTACCTGTGTGAGGGGAGTATTATTTTAACATAATGTGTTATCATTCGGCAGAACTTGAATCCCAATTGAAATCCATGGAAGTGCCACGCGAATTGCGTAATGTGGACAACGGAGACGCAAGTAAAATACGCGAATTCGAGAAGCTCATACGCATTCTGAGATCTGAAAAGGAGGAGGCGATCAAGGATAAACTGGATGCTCAAGAAAAGTTGAAGCTACAGGATAAGGAACTCAAGGATGCATTGACTCAACGTAAACTTGCAATGACAGAATATACAGAAGTTACTGATAAGCTGTCTGAGTTGCGACAGCAAAAGCAAAAGCTATCCAGGCAGGTTAGGGATAAGGAGGAAGAGCTGGAAGTAGTAATGCAAAAAGTTGATAGTCTGCGACATGACATAAGAAAGGCTGAAAAGTTGCGCAGAGAATTGGAGAACAGGGTTGAGGAGGCGATGGCGGAAACCAGCAAAGAACGGAAGTTGCGTGAACGTAGTGAGGAATACTGTAAACAAATGCAGGAGGAAACTGAGAAAATACGACAGCGGTCTATGGGTAACGATGCAAGTACAAATCAGGCTCTAGCCACCCAAGAAATCAACAGACTCAAAGCGGAAGTTGAAAAACTCGAAGTGCAGTACAATGAAAATTTGAATCAACAACAGAGCAGGTATAATTTGGAGATACGCAGTCTTCAGGAGCAATTGCACGAGGGTGAATCTAGGCGCGAGGTACTGGAACGCGAAGTACAATTGACCAAGGAAAAACTCGATGCAGCGAGATTAGAAAATATTACAGACAGTGAAGAAACTATAAACGAATTGAATAGACGTCACGAGAGAGAAAAAATAATGCTCGTTGAGGAGAATAAAAAGCTTATGATAGAACTTGGTTCAATGACGGAGAGCGTGAGTAGAATACAAGGAGAGAGGAGGCAATTGGAAGATGAATACGAGGATCTCAGAAATAAGAAAGAAGCAATTGCACAGTGGGAAGCTCAGATTACAGAAATAATCCAATGGGTATCGGACGAAAAGGATGCCAGAGGATACTTGCAGGTGTGTACTGATATTCATTGAATTCATTTTATAGTATCAATGACAAATATTTTGCTTTTTTTTTTTTCACCAACAAGGCTTTGGCAACGAAAATGACGGAAGAACTTGAGTTCCTCAAACATTCTGGTGGAGTTGGAGGCGTGGGCAGTGGTTCAACGATGACAGATAAAAACTGGCGCAATCGTAGATCACAAAAATTGGATAAAATGGAACTGCTAAATCTTCAGAGTTCTCTTCAAAGTGAAATACAGGCAAAGCAAGCCATATCCGAAGAATTGACGAAGACACGATCGGATCTGATAGCAGCGCAAAAGTAAGATGTGTTCTCTGTCACATTCTCTGATTTCGAAAAATATCTTGTTAGTTTTTCGAAATTACCTAATGTCGTGTTTGTTTGCAGAGAATTAAGGGACTTCCGACAAAGGTTAGATTCAATGTCGCACGAGATGAAAAGGAAGGAAATACAGATAAAAGAGTTGCAGGGGCGTCTAGACACCGGAGACGGCTGTAAGTACACATCTATCGATAATACATCAAACGAAAGCCCTACGAAAAGCTCCCCATCCCGTAGTTATGAAAAATTGGTATCCGTGGTAGTGATACAAACCGCAGCGATTCACGCTATCTACGTGGCCTGTAAACATTTTAATATATCTGGCGGCCTCTTCGGAAAATAACGACGCATTCTTTATTTATCGCTTTGGTACTCGGCGTTAAATTCTCTGACAATGGCAGAACGTAGGAGAAATTGGTGCATAACAATTAAATGATAAAAATTGTTATCAGTCAAGTTGTTAAAGTTATCCTAGAGACGAATTTAGACTGACATGACAACATTTTTGACTGTACTATGTGTAGCTACAATTGTATGTTATACTTATTTATATTAAGCTCACGAGCGGTGAACTTTCACGAATCTTTTTAAATCAAGGCATTTAGTACAAATGATAAAGAATGTTAGGTATGATTTTGCAGTACGGTCCAAAGCTATAGTTGAATAGTTAAAAAAAACTACCTACAGTACTGGATATACGTTTTTATCCGATTAATCCTTAGTTAGAATTCAATTTTTCTCCTTTGCTATTACTAGGTATACCAAGGGTGCTTTTTCACGTAGCACATTTACCATTAATTGTTATGTACTATGATTGACAAAATTTTCGAAATATCTATAACGATAGTAATGGCAGGATCTCGAGTGAATCTCCTTTTTATTGTGGTTGATATTCTATTTTCGCCATATATCTATTAAAGGCACGCCGCGACGAATTTTAACATGTAACCGATAGTGCCTCGTGTAGAACTGTAAGATTTAATCAAATGTGATATTAAACGATAACATCAAATCAAAATTAGATTATGTCGTTATGTAGCGAAGTTTCTTAGGGATAAGCTGTAGCAGAACATTGTTCTTCCGTGTTTGGGTCGTAAATTTTTTAGCATGGAAATATTTAGCACAAGAATTTGACATTTAACAGTACCAGGTCTTATGAGTTTATAAAAATCACTTACTATTATGTGGATCACTTTATTCTTTATTCATGAATAAATAGTTATTAATGACAGTTTTTATGTGTAACGTTTGTAATCTTCACATTTTTGTAAGTTCCTAGTTTCATCGATTCTTGCTAATTGTAACGGTAAGCTAGAGTAGCTATCACTACGTCAGCGTGTGCATACAAATTTTTGCTACTTTCCTACAATCGATGGAACACCGATTACATAGAACGGAAGTAATAATTCCAGTTTTTCAGGATTACGTACAGCGAGCTTGAGTGCTCGTTTTGTTTTGACTAGAAAATCAACATAAACGAGGAATTGCACGCGTTATCATTAAACGATAAATATAGATGAGATGAGATATCTTCTAATCGAAGAATATGAAAAATATGTTTGTGAAATAATATTACATATTGGGCTGATTATAGGGTCGAATATGTACATTTAAGTGGCACCATTGCACGAGGGCGGGCGATGGACTCTAGGCTACTTTTTTTCATCTGACATACCAATAGTATTTCATTACTCGAGTGCATAATTACTGAGTCTCTCAGATTCCCTGATCAGAAAAAAAGAATACGGTCGAGAACATTGTTCGACAGTATTTTCTCCGTTTGATACAAATCGAATGTACACAAACGGTCTTCCGATGGTTCATCGAACAACCAAACGACTGGCGGCCAAAGTGGACTTGAAATCTGCGTATGTTGAACATTTCAATAGCTCAATTCCATAGTTATTATCTTACTTGCTACGTAACTCAGAAATGTACGAGAGATTTGTGTTTTGTGTGGTGCAATTGTCGAATCCCTCGTCAACCTATCGTACTTAGGGTGAATCGGATAAACACCTTGAACCAGGTTTATCGAAATTCGTAAAATCTGTATTCTGTCTTGTAAAATTTACTATATTCTCAGTAATTCTTAACAACTTACTGACCGTTTAATAAAGCGCGTTCAATAATCGGGAAAACATGGTATAAGCCATATATTTCTATTACACGTGATTTCGCCATCATTGTCCGTGGAGTTAAATAAGAATTACAGTTATTCTCATTGATTCTTATAAACGTGTCAAAGAGCGGAAGATCGTGCAATTGGAATGAGAGATAAGATACGTACAATATTTTCTACGTTAAATATTTCCATGATGCCTGTCGCTTGTTACATGTAACAATGTCACGGAGGATTATACTTTGTTACCCAATTGCTTTTGTTTTGTGTCATTAATCCGTGTAATCGCTATTATAATTACGGGTGGCGCTGCAACAATTCTTCTGCTAATATAATCAAGAATAGAAATATGGCGCATGACTCATTTATTGCGATAGACCGCAGTTACCAATTTTTGTAGCGCTTCTCGCGCGCCGTTAACTCGCTCGAAACTTGGTTGTTCAACTAAATCAATATCAAGAAGAAAGCGTACGTTATCGTAGTGTAATACTAAAATTATGAAATATTTGTACAGTCAGTGAAATACTGATGATGTTAGAGCCTTCAATCTGATGTCAGTCCTCGTCCAAATGTCAAGAGAATCTATCGGGTTAATGTAGAATCTAACGTGTTATAACGTCAGATATACTACTCTATAACAGATAAATATACGAAGCATAATATCATAGAAAATCTAGTAAGCTGTAAGACACAATTATAGAGTTTCATGCGACTGGGTCACGTTCGTTCATCATTAGTAACCCGAACTCCGGTACGCAATGCAATTCTGATTTCTAGACTACAAAGTGCCTCTCTTTATTGGCGTAACGAGCTGCGTGTGGGGCCTCTTGTTGCTCATCATCAAACTGTATTTGTGACAGCTGTCCTACCCATCAAACCGTCAAGCAAATCGTCAAGCACCGTTACTACCAAACCCCAGCGTATCTTCGTGCACCAGCCGTCGTCGCCTCTACCAGTCATGCGTGCTCCCCACATCACCACATGTCGCTTATTAACTAGATTCGTCCCTGCCAACTCAATCGTCAATCGTAGTGCTGTCACCATCGTATCGTCGCCTGGTAAATTATGTGGCAGGAAGTGCGACTTTGATTGGCTGCCCGATTGAATTGCTAATTACTGAACAGCAGCGCTATGTTTTTGGTGGATCAATGATTCTTCTTACTTTCTCTTTCC
This sequence comes from Syrista parreyssii, assembly GCA_030142615.1. Classification (NCBI taxonomy): domain Eukaryota; kingdom Metazoa; phylum Arthropoda; class Insecta; order Hymenoptera; family Cephidae; genus Syrista; species Syrista parreyssii. The sequence continues at coordinate 428,720 of JARQTG010000170.1, read as the reverse complement.
TCGAGCATATCGTTTGTAGATGAACAGCAAGTCTGTAAATTAGTTGGTTTAAATAATTTTACTATTCATTCATTCATTCATACACGATCACTTTCTACCTTCTACCGTCATTCATTGTTACATACATACATATGGGAATTTGATGGATCATTGATAAAAGAATTATCGTGCTCTCACCAAAACATACCTGTCTGTGGCTATTTAACAGGCACTGTGTTGACTGAAATGTAAATAGTTGATTTCTATTAATTTTGACTTAGTTACTGGCCGGCGTTTTGTCTAACTTATGCGCTAATCCCGTAAAGAGCCACCTAAGAAATCCACCTCCACTGTCATTCGTTTTAGATATTTTCTTTTTGCTTTTTACTTAAAAAGCGAAAACATCTCGGTGAGAGTTGCGTCTTGTTTTCGTATTCATGTTCTTATCTTTACCTTCCTCTAATCCTTGTTCATCTTCTCTTTCCCCTTTATGTTATAATACGTGTGGCAATTATTAATAGGCCGATATGCCAACGCGTCAGACTTAGAATCAGTTTGCTTAGGTTTGTTACGCGTGGTTTATGGTAGTATGTCTTCTCTACCCCAATTAATGTTCTCGATACACTATCACGTTTTGGATGGACATGTGTATACTTAATACCGTTTATTATGGCATTGGCGTTAACCAATTTTGTGTGGTGCAGATTGCTGTGGAGTGGTCGATTTATGAGGTACTCAATTGCTACACAATGTTTGACAAAATTCTCTTACTGGGCTATTTGGGTCACACATATACAATGAAATTTTTATTTTATTTTTTCTAAACATTGTGTATTCACACATCGATCTCTGTATAGTGAAAAAGGAATAAGAAATATGTGAAAATAGAGAATGCCTCGCTTGTAATAATTCTTATGGAGTAGTCTACAAATTAATACGAATGACTTCTTAACGTTATGATTTAGATTTAACCGTTAGATTAACTCTTTCGACTACGACAATACGAAGCATTCTTACTTTGTCATGTCATTGGCTTTCTTAGAAAAGTTGGACACACATAATCCTGATATACGTATGCTATGCAAAATACGTATTGAAATCCAAATGAGACAAAGAAACATGTTTATTTTATTTCAATGAATAACGTACGAGATCCGATGCTTTTGCAACATCATACATTGGCTTCACGGAGTATTACGATTAATTATTCCTAATATGTCCTTCTATTACGCATAGTAACTGATCCTTTTGAATGATTTCAGTTTTGGAACGTCCTACCTCTCAAATGTCTTACCTGGAACACTTTCTCAAGGAAACAGCCAGTAGTACACGCCACGGAAGTGTGGATAGTGTTGAAGGTGATATCGAAGACAATCGCGCACCAAGTATTGCAAGTAGTAAGAGCAATTTATCTGAACTTAGTATCGTGAGTATCTTTGATTATTATTATCAACATTGTATTAGTGTATTGATTATGTCATTACAATATACTTTCTTTGTATAATATCAGGATCCAACGTCGCCTCTATCTCACGAGTTGCTGACTAAGTCAGCAGCATCTCACGGGCAGACCAGTTTACAACCAAAGCCAAAATCGCATCAGTTCCTAGTGCGAACATTTTCTGCACCTACCAAGTGCAACCATTGCACTTCGTTAATGGTTGGTTTAACTAGACAAGGAGTTGTATGCGAAGTGTGTGGTTTCGCGTGCCACATGCCCTGCTGTGACAAAGTGCCCTCTATGTGTCCAGTACCCCACGATCAAAGTAGGTTCCTTATTTCTTCTACCATTTTATTTATAATTACGTCTTGCGGAAATTGCTTGGATTTCAAGATAATTTTTCTTTATCTTTGAATGTAATTGCAGCCAAACGGCCGCTGGGTATTGATCCCACCAGAGGTATTGGTACTGCTTACGAGGGCTACGTTAAAGTGCCGAAAATGGGTGGTGTGAAAAAGGGCTGGGTGAGACAATTTGTAGTTGTTTGTGATTTCAAATTGTTTCTCTACGATATCTCGCCCGATCGCAATGCTTTGCCTTCGGTTTACGTCTCTCAAGTTCTCGATATGCGGGATGAGGAATTCAGTGTTAGTTCGGTACGCGATTCTGATGTCATACACGCGACAAAGAAGGACATTCCATGTATATTTAGGGTGAGTATGTAAAGTTATATATATCGAAATTATTGCGTTATATGAATCAATGAATATTAATACGAATATCCATGATTTATCAGATAACAACGTCTCTGCTGGAGCCACCTGGCTTACGAAATCATACTCTAATGCTTGCGGATACTGAGAGCGAGAAAACTAAGTGGGTAGTAGCTTTGAGTGAGCTACATCGGATTTTAAAGCGAAATAATCTTCCAAATACGACAGTATGTATTCGATCGTTAGAAGAAAGGGTTGAAATTTAACTAATGCGTAGGGCTTAATATAATTTTTTTCTGTATTTTCTCTCAAGATCTTCCGTGCGAAGGAACTGCTGGACAACACAGTGGCACTCATTAAAAACGTGATGTCAGGAGCAATTATAGATCCTGATCGTCTAGTCATTGGCACCGAGGAGGGCCTCTTTTGTTTAGATTTAGATCGTAGTGGTAAGTATAACGCAATATAGTTAATTTTTTTATCAGTTTATATAACCTGAGCTTAATCAACGTTTTCTTTTCTGTTTAAATCAGAGATAGCGAGAGTTGGTGAGGGTAAGAAAATATACCTTCTGGAATACGTAACGGAAGAACAGTTAATTGTGGTGCTTAGTGGAAAGCAGCGGCACGTAAGATTGGTTCCCGTGCGAGCATTAGATGGGGACGAAGTGGAATGGATTAAGGTGGCGGAAACTAAAGGTTGCATCACACTGACCACAGGTGTAGTGTGCCGAAATCCGCTCACTTACTGTCTCTGTGTTGCTATAAAGAAACAGGTAATCAAAAACGTAAACACAACAAATCACTGAATTGATTATAATAAAATTATTTATTAATTCGTTGCAGAATGCATCGCAAGTGATTGTTTATGAAATAACGCGTACAAAGACACGGCACAAGCGCGTTCGTGAACGTATGTTACCCTGTCATGCACAAACACTACAGGTTCTTTCAGAGGGTCGTCTTTGCGTGGGCTATCCGTCTGGCTTCTCTATCTACAGTATTTTGGGGGACCATCACCCAATTTGTAAGCACATAATTCCGTTTCTAATAACATATGCTGAATTAAATATGATCAGTCATAAATGTTATATTGATCTTTCAGCATTGGTCCATCCCGAGAACACTTTACTGGGTTTTCTAACATACAGTGCTGTGGATGCGTTGCGTTGTATCGAGTTGCCACGTGGTGAATTCTTATTAGTCTTCCATACATTGGCCGTGTATGTTGACAGTCAGGGACGGAAAAGTAGGGATCGAGAAATCATGTATCCAGCTGTCCCTACAGCAGTTAGTGAGTATTTTTCCTTTTTTCATCCTTTTATTTCATATTTTCTGAGATACATATAAATTTCATTCACGTTCACTTTTTTAACAGGCTATTGCGAAGGTTATCTGTTGGTTTATAGCGAGACTCATATTGATGTGTTTGATTGTACCACTGGAGACTGGCTACAAACACTCAATGTTAAAAGAGCTCGGCCATTGAATACTTCCGGTTCTCTCAGCACTTGTGTCATCAACGACATGCCCCATGTCATTTTCTTGAGTAATTTACATCAACGTATGTATCACTCGATTTGCCTCTGTCTTAAGATTTTGTGATAAGTGAGATAGTCAAATAATGGTGTCGGATCTTTTTTATTCTGTGTTGTAGGAGAATTGTTGAATTTAACTCCGATAGACGCCAGTGGTAGACAAATGACAAGACCACGAAGAAGATTCTCTTTGCGCGAAGGAAACAGAGCTGCTCGTCCAACAGATCGGCGGTCCAAGATGATATCTGCTCCTACTAACTTCAATCACATTAGCCACATGGGACCTGGCAATGGAATACAGGTCATACATCAAATACTTTCTTTTATACACGCCATATGTGTAATAATTAAATTTTAACATATTTGTCGCTCTTTATTTAGATTCAACGTCTGCTAGATCTGCCAACGACGTTAGAAACGGCCGATCAGCAACAGTATTCAGGACATCAAAGTGGCACGCACGTTCACAGTAGTCAACAGAGAGTATGCGTAATTGGACAATTGTTATATTACAACCACGTTGTTATTTACCTTATTTTGTATGTAATATTGTACTGATTGTGCAGTTATATGGTTCAGCATTGCAAGCACCGAACAAGCCAGCCCCACTGCCACCCAGACATCCACCGGCTGATTCACGACGTCTCAGTTCTCATATGACACGAAATTCCGGATATTCACCACATAACGGTAAGTCAAAATTTCATTTAGCTGGTCAGAATGAAAAATAGTTTCATAACCACCAGATTGTTGTCCTTTATCTGTAACATCTTGGCAATAAAGACATTGCTATTATGTCTAATGAACAAAATCTCGTATTTTATATGATTCGCATATTTCATGGTTTAAAACGATTTAACTATAGGTTCGACTTCATCGCGACGAGGTCCGGCACCTCCAAGGCCAACTGCCACGCCACCATCACTTCCACGTACACCTGTAGATCAAGTCGATTCCGAATCATTGCATCTGCGATCGCATACACCTCTTTCTCTTGGTAGTATCGCTTCATTACACGATAAGGTATGTATTCATACTATGATCGGTACTCATACCTCTCTCTTATAGCGTCTCTTCAGCTAAAGATACCTTTAACCAATCAGCAATCGCAATTATACCTTAATTCTGGATGCTTATTGGTTAACGATATTTTTAGTTTAATTCTTAGGGAGCTGGAAGAAAATATATTGTCTCTAAATCGGCTCAATGTCTTCACGTAAGTTATTCGTTAATCATGTTTATAACTTTCTGCAATGAAATCTACAAGATCTCGTGAAAAATATACCGGCCCTCTAAGGCTATAAGAGAGAGGTACGAGTACCGACCTATGAGTATACATTTTAGGTACACAACTTCAGGGATTATTAAATGTAAACGATGCTTTTCATCTTCATAACCTTATTTATTAGTTGAGTTACATAATGTTATTTTTCATTGCTCGCCTCTAGGAGCACGCATCTGGCGGAAGTCCACGGCATTCGATAGCCTCGAACAATAGTTCAAACCCATCGACACCACCCAGTCCTGCCCATGACCATGGATCGTCGTCGTACGACTCATAAAAATAAACGTTATATCAACGTTACATCAACGTTAACTCACCAGAAGAAATTACACCAACGAGCCCACATACGCTGTGCCCAGGTATCGAAATTATATATGCAGTAAACTATATTTTATTTCTTTGTCGAATATGTGTCCATCGTGATACCAATTGTCACGAAGCACTGTGCGTTATACATGGTCTTGTAGCCAGAAAGTTACCATTGCGATTTATAATACGGTACGTAAGAGCGGATTCGAATGTTTTTCATTTTAAAGTATTTTATGTTAGCAGTAAGAAAATCGATTGGTCCTTAAGTATTTCCTAAGTGTAACTGGGGTTGTAAGTATTCGTTCCGCAGTATTCTTATCGGTTTTTGGTTTACGTTACTCCGTAACGACGAAAAAGAAATTCATTTTTTCGTACTTGTTCTTCCTGTCTCTCTTTTGTTCTCTTTCTTTTTATACTACAGATCGAACAAGAATTAGAATAAGATACGTTGGTTGTAGATTTCTTTTTCGTTGCAATATTGAACAAATTATTTATGTGGAACGTAAGTCCCTTGTAGCAAGAGGCTCGTAAGACCTCGGTAAATTATTAAAAAGGACAAAAGTATTATGATAACTTTTTGGCTTTCAAGTGTGTATAATTAATGAGTTCAATGGAAAAAAATAATGAATTATTGTACATAACTGACACGTTTGAGAATTTGCGAAGAAAGTTTTTTTTTTCGCAACAATGACAATTCATCGCTCCGATGTTCACGTTTTATGCTTTGACGTAATACTTTTCCGTTTCTTCCGCGTTATTTTCTTAAGATTAAAAACAAAACTTGAGCCTTCACTAAATCTCTTTGTTTCGTTCGAACGAATCGTTTAGAACGAAAAGCTCCACGGGGAAATTACTTTCAATAAAGATCAATATCGAAAATCTCAGTCAAATTATCTAGCAATAAATGAAACTACTTAATCTATCATACATGCTTTCGAGCCTAGATATAAAATAGTTTAAAAGCGAATTATACATTTAACCATTGTTAGCTAATATTATAAAACGGATATCGATTGATACATTACGGCTAAATATCATACATTATATAACACTGTGAGGACACCGATCATACGTTATTCAACATGTGAATACTAGGCTACATCGTATGGAAAGAAAGAAATGAATCCATCGAGAGTTCTTACCGATAATAAATAATATTTAAGAAATGCCAATTGCATTCGCCGGAAATAGCATTATTAGAGGATCGTCGTTCTACAAATATAATGAAACTAAATGACGGAAGCGATGTCGGTATTGAAGGTTCTTTCCTTTATTTCATTTTTCAACAAAAGAAATCGTACCGCTTTTATCAGATTCAAAATCAAATACGTTCACTCACATCTATCTCGCTATCTCAACTCCTGTTACGTGTACGATCTGGCATAAAGCAAACAAACTCTCCTCTTGTACATTCGAGTAGGGTCATTAAAAAACAGTAATTATTTATCCGCAGATACAGAGTCCTGCATATTTACGAGATCGCCTTTAACATCCTATCACACTTGACCGTATCGCGTCAAAGCTGTTCGCGATTCTACTTCTCTAAGCCGTGTTGACTCGAAAAAGGTTCATTTACGAATCGCGTCAATGTGCAGCTTAGCTTCAGAAATGTAGATTCCTTTGTAAACATGGCTCTAATTAAACTCACACAGAAATTAATCGATTGCACCTCCTCACAAGGATTATTTTCCGAGCGGCGCACTTTTTCTTTGTGTTGACTCTTCTTCTCACTCTTCTTCTCATCTCATTCTCATTCTCATTCTTTTTCTTTTACTCTCTGTCACTCGCTCTCTTTCCTTCTTATTCATTATCGTTCTGTCTTAGCATAATCTCGACGTAACGGCTCAATAGTGCGTTTATTGTATATTAAAACAAAAATCAGGTCATATACTCATGAACCGTTCGAAAGATTTCTTAAAGGTGCGTCTCACAACTAATACCACCATTGCTATATGAAAGAAACCCAATATTGTACTTTTTTATTATTCAAAAGCGTAAAGGTGTCGAGTGAACGGCGTTGGTAAATAAGTCGGCGTGATTATGAATTTTCTCGCGAAAGCCGTCTACTTCTTCATTCACTAAGCTTTTCCTTACGACACGTGACATTAATGTAATTAATTTTTTACACAACTGTAACAGGTCTTGTGCGTGGAGACTCGACCGTAATTACTGATGTTATTATTCTCGTCGCCTCAAGATTTTCAAAGCAGTTTTTATACATATAATATATATTTACACGTAAACACGAGTGAAAGGATAAGTAGTAGATTCTCAAAATTTTTCTTTCGGAGAAGCTTCGTCATTACGTTTCCCGTTTGAATCGATTCTTTTGGACTCCTCACACGCCTGAATTAAAACACTAGAGAGGCAATGACGTGCGCACGTTTCTCTCTAATTGCAGTTATTTAAGAGAGTGAACGCAACGAGATGGAGTTACTAATTCCGTTGAACTTGAACGCGAACGAAAGAGGGAAAAAAGGAAAAGGTCATACTGTGTAACGGCAGTAGAAAATTATATGAATTACAAATAAATTATATATTAAATTATATTAGGTCTTAAGGAGTGCGAAGAAAGAAATGTAAACACACTTAAGAGATAGAAAGGTTCGTTTATATATGAGAGATAAATTAATATTAGGCGTACCGGAAGATATAAATGGTACCGATTACACCGCTACTTGTAACATTGATTATCATGTTAAGATTAACAAATGTTCTAGAATTATTACGGATCCGAGATCGAGAATAAAGAAAGAGACAAAAGTAAACGATTGACGAAAAGCTCTTAGAGAATACTCTAGACAACACGCGTGTTATTGTACTTACTAATGGAATCATGATTCAGTCTATCTTCCGTCATTGTTATTCGAAGGGTTCCGAAATCAGAGCTGCCAGCATCTGATCTTGCGTGCGCCTTGTTTTTTTTTTACAACGTTTCTTACTGTTTCTTTTTCTTATGTTTTTTTTTTCTACGTCATCTGAACTTGTTCGGTAGCAAGTTATTCCATCTGCTTTGCGGAAATACGAGAATACCATACCACTTCCGTTTGACATAAATGCAATACTCTTGGAATCATAATGCCTTTATATATTTGTAAATAAAATATAGTAGAGATCGAGTTTATATTTGATTTGCCTCGATTCTTTGGCACAAGTCGATAATGCTAATGACAATTATTATTGTGACGATGATGACGATGAAGTTCACGTAATTTGAAATCCCTTGCTCTGCTATGTAGAATGTACACTGCGTGCACCATTTTATTTGGACATGTAAGGTATGAATGATATACCAAGAATTGTAATTTGCTAACTATTGTAAAAACAGTGACGCATATTATAATTTTAAGGTATACCGTGGTATACGAGGTGAAGCTTGACACCGAGCAAATCTTTGCATTATAACATAACGATTATTTATCGTTCAAGGTATATAGATTTTATTTTGACTTTGTTCTCTTTTTTATCTCGTAACTTGGTTTCCCTATTTTCTACACGAGTGCGAGCTAATTCATCCCCTTACCCCCTTGTCCGATGTAATGATACTGTATGTTAAATCTTTCACGTTTTGATTTTGTCCGAGTATATAACATTATAATCTCATTTTATTATTCAGCACCTTCAAAGCGTATGGTTTAGCCTCTAGTTAATGTAATCTTATTTATAACATTGTGCATTGTTTAAAGTATTTATTAAAACAGATTATAAATAATTAACGGCGACTGGCGTCTTTCGCACCGATATTTTCTTTTCAACCATTATTAAATCCATACCCACTTTTGATCCAATATTATTCGTTTTGAAGTACATTGATGTTATACCTGAAAGACGGAAGTTCGGGTTGTATCGTAATAAATGAATGTTGCGTCAAGGATTCTTATGTCTTCTAGGTTATAGACATTTTATTTCTACATCGATATACCATATATATAGCATCATTCAACAACGATGTATTTAACACATCTTCCAGCACGCTCGAAGTGACAGGCAATTTTAGGTAAATAATCGGCGATACGATTCGTCTCGTAATGTAACACTTCACGCATTAATAAAAAGTCGTATCAAGGATCCTCGACACATCAGGCACGACGTGCGTGTCTTTTTATCGATAAGTCTCAACATCGATGTTTCATTGACATGCTTTGTTATGTATTCACAGGTAGAGATGCCACACAGTACATATAAGAGAGTATCAACCATCCGACAGATTGGTAATGGGGTGATGGCTATAAGAAAGAAGAATTTGCAAAGAATTTAATTTTCCTTCGTAACGAAAGCTCGTAAATTATACGAATACAAAACTTGATTATATACAGTGTAAAGATTTCACGGGATTTGACTCTTAAGAAAAGCAAGAAACGTATCTCTCACTCAGTCGGTACAGTCGATGCTGTCTCTGATACAAATATATTCATCTCGACGAAGCACATATGACACTAATGTATTCGTTTACATTATATCGCGATTACGTTTATGGTACATATCTACAAGCCTATACCTATAGTGTTGTTCCTCGTCCTTAGAGTATGAAACTCTTGTAAAATAGCCTATGATCTATTGTTTGTATTGTAAATATTTACAACTAGGTGCGCAGACCTTAATTTGCGACACAGGTATAAAGATACTCGACAACGTGAAGTTAATGGGATAATTTGTGATTTGGTATACACTGGCGTCTACCATGCTGTTGTCGTGTGCAAGGAGGGAAGTTGTCTGATAGTAAGTGAACGAATGTGTCATGCGTATGCGTATGAAGAAACGTAGAAAGATCATAGTGGAGACAGGTTAAAACGTAAAAAGTGTCACCATTTTCCAGAAGTCTCTTCGTTTTTTTTTAAGCATCGCTTCAATATTCATGTAGGATGAACTTATAATCCCACCTAAGCGACAGAACTAATCTCGTAATTTTGAATTCTCTTTCTCTCTTTGCGGTTAGCATGCGAATTTTATTTAACACGCAGAAGCTTCCTTGTGAATATATTTTTCAAATATATTGTTCCTGCATCCGACACGGTAGTAGCAAAATTGTGAAGCTTACTACGACTCTTTGTCGTAGTTGGTTTTGACATTTTAGACTGTGGTTACCGACAGGAGACCCATGAGCTTACCACCAGTACCTGGACCGCCACCGGTACCAACCCTATTCCCATGTACTAGCATTTCCTGGACAGTGGTGAAGTCGTCCAGAGCGGCCTTCTTGCGCGCCATTTTTTTATGACTTAATTCGACTATGTTTAGAGGCTTTTTAAGCATTTTCTCCTCGGTGTGTTCGCAGATCAATAGTTCGCTGGTCTGCTGTAGTTGTAGCTGCTGCTGTTGCTGTTGTATCAGCATTTCTTGCTGTCGCTGTTTCCGTTCTCGTGCTCGTTCCAATTGTCTTTTACGCTCTTCTTTACTCCAGTATCGGCCGATCTGAACAAACAAGAAACAAATAATTCGATATCATAGATTGAATAGAAGTGTAAAAAATTCTTTTCGTTCAGCAAAAAACTTACTTTCATCTCAGACATAGTGTCGTCCTCTGTAGTATGTCCTGCGCGTTCTTCAGATATTTTAATAGCCCTATTTCTGAGGATCCTATTGCGAACTGGCCTTCTCGCAATGTATCTGGTGCCGTCTGGTCTCCTCTTGACTTTCCACTCCATCTGTACCTCGCATTTGTCCTCAGGTGGCACCCAGGTCGTGGAGGTGCAAACCTGCTGACTGCCAACAAACTGATACTGAGTGAGATTAGGTGCTTGAAAGTTTCCATGGGATTTTGACTTCCTGGCAACAGGTTCTCTCATAATGGTTGAATTCTTGCGATTGAGTGCCTGCTTGAACAATTGTTGCTGGAGCAACATTGTTTGTTGAAGGTTCGCAACATTCGTATACATAGTATCTGCAGGCAGTGTACTGGAATTTGTGGTATCCCTGTCGCGATGTTGATGAGAACTCTTTCTCGATGGTTGCGTTTTTGACAGCTTGCCCATCTGAGTAACGGGTTGGGGACAGGAACAACTTATTTTCGGCTGATGGGGAACCTTCGGTGGACACAGCACCAATGTACTCTTGTGATGATCCCTTTCACCTTGGTGCAGCTCCAACGTTAAAGGATTACTGTGACAGGACTCTCCAGTATTGTATGCACTGGAACTGTCCTTCTCCTCTCCTGAACTATTACTCTTGGAGGATGAGTGCCAAGGCTTGGTCTGATTTGCCTGGTTCTGATTCTGAACCTGACTATTCTGAATTTGAGCTTGACTACTTTGATTCTGAACCCAATGCTGATGATGTTCATAAGGCGATGAGTAGATAGGCTCACTATCAGATTCAGGTATTGTCTCGTAGATGTGTTCAGTGTCGCTCCATACATGACTCGAGTAAGCCTCGACTAGTTTAATATTAAGCGGAGGTGCTAATGGGCCAGGTTGCTGAGCTCTGAGACCAAGACTATCCATCTTCTTGGTACATTCTTTCAAGGTGTCCTGCATCCATTGCTTACGATCCTCGGTATTGTGGTGAGCCGGAGACGTGGCCGTTTTTCCTGATTTTTGAGAATTTTGTGACGACGCCGTTGACGAGGACGTCGAGCAGTTCGTTCCTGAAGAAATCGGTGGTGGCGGTGGTGGTGGTTGAATGTGTGACGTATGCGAGGTGGTATGAGATGGTATTGGAGGTGGAGCCTTTAGAGTGGATGTGTTCGGCTCAGAATCTTTGGTACGATCATCAGTTTGTTGTTGCTGGCGAATCAATTGCTCAATCATGCTATTCTGATAGGCAGGAATGTTGTCCGGCGAGATAGGCGGAGATCCCTGAAATAGTACAGTCCGTCAAAATCTACACATCCTAGCCTAGAGGAGACGAGTGGCGTTAAATAAATTCTCATTGAATTGTTTTAAGCAATTACCTGATGATATATACGTCGGTCGTCGTAGTCCTCGTCCTAAAAAAATAAAAAAAAGAAAAGAGCAAGCGTCCTTTAATCTGAGAAAAGAAAAAAATGTCCACTGGACACGCATCGATCACCACGTCAGAGTCGCGAGAGAACGTTAACCCATTGATCCGACCCTGGCCACGAATCATTTCTCTAAATGGTGATTAACGTCAGTTAAATCAATCGGTCTCACAAATAAATAATTATCGTAAAGTGAAGTGGAATGATGTGTCAAGGTCGGTAAGGCGCGCCTTCTTCTCGAGAAACGAGTGTTGATAATAAATAAACATCATTTGTATAAATACCTGATAAAGGCAACGGCTGACGAGGATAGTCACAGCACTTTTCGTCTCAGCGAATAAATTCTCAGTTTGCTCCTTGTTTGCCACGTCTTTCCCGTTTATCTGTTAAACAAAAATTCGATAAAGCATACACATATCTGGAGGCAACTCGGAGTCAATTCCTGAATGACGCCATAAAGTGATCCAATAAAAATAATCAGGAGCCGGTAGAACGGCCTTCAAACATGGAAGATCAGAAGCGCGGTACCGACAATTTTACGGTTTGGTTCCGTAATGAGATATTCGGTATTCAATGGATTTTAAAAAAAGTTAAGTATCTATATTGCTACCCACTCAGTGAAATTGTCCATTTGACTAAGTGCTCGCTGTCCACTAGTTCCGATGGAAAATTCATGATAATCGTTCTACGTGGAGATGATGGGAAAAAAAAAACAGAAAAGGAGAATTAGGAATCGTGGAAAGGGAGATGGAGAGAGAAAAAATTGGTAAAAGAAACGGTTTTCGGGCCAATGAGAGAGTCTGATCCTGATGTAAAGGAGAAGACGTCTAGTGGTTTAATTTAATGATGCCCCGAGGTGTCGGGAAGCAGCCGAAATTTCCCATGCAGACACTTAATTAAGTGCAACGCCGTAAGATCCGGATTAGAAGCCTCGCAACATGGATAAATTCGATAGAGCAGGAAGATAAGGGCTTCACAAGGAACCCGCGTCTCATAATATGCCGTAATACCGAACAGGAAGGGCTGCTGGGGAGGCCCTTTCCCAAAGCGAAACGAGGGGGCTTAGTCTGTAGCATGCATCTACTAGTGCTACTCTTACTACATTTTTGTCCCGTCTCTTGGGTATACGAGTAGGGATTTTTCCTGAATTTCCCACGCAGACACTTAATTACATGAACCAAAGCCGGATTAGAAGCTCACTAGTAGACTGATCTGAGAACGCTACGTATAGATATACATACCATCAAATCGATAAGGAAGGATCGAAGGGTGGTGAAGGACACTGAATCAGAGGAGGAGGAAAAGGAAGACGGAAGTCTCCCATGAAAAATCCTCGATTAGCCGTAGCACCATGGGATCTTCTATAAGTTCCTCGAGGGAGTATTGTCAGTGGTTGGGAGGAGTTGCCACGTTATTGTGCTACGGCGTCATTATATTCTCCCGTAACCTTGTGAAGGGTCTTCTCTGTGTCCCAGATGGGGGCTGCTACACCGCGATGCTATCCAAGGGAGGTGACGATGCCAGTGGTGGTGGTAAAGTCAGACGGGACAAATCCCTAGCCAAGTCATCCGCATCCGCTAGCGGTAAAGCATCACCACCGCCGCCCCGACCACTTTGTTCGTAATTATAATCTGCCTAACGGGATTACACAGGGATTCAAGCGGCAGAAAGCCGACGTTCCTGACGCGATATCGCGTTGTTTAACGAAGCATCAGCGTCAACAGCGAAACTGAAATCTTTTCTTCTAGGCAAGGTAAGGACGATGGAAATAATTTAAGAATAAAAAAAAAGGGACTTTCAGGAATTTCTGGAACTGCATAGAAGTGTTCTGCAATCTTGATGATTAAATGCCAGTCTACACGGTGAGCTGTCATTTCCTTCTATAGTCGATCCACGAGTTCGATATGGTTTTTTGACAGATGGAAAACAATGAAGTCTCTAGCAAGCTACACGTGGCTCTCCATACAATTTTTCTTACAAAGTGTGCGTATGCATGATTTTGCAATGAATCGTATTCGGTTTTTCTATTTTAGCATACATTTCCAGAATTTTTTAGAAACCCACGTGTCATCTGCTAAGGATTGCATCGCTTACGAACTGTCAAAAAGACACATTGAACTCGTGGACCGACTATACATCTCTGTACCTTTCTTCAAAGTTCTTCAAAAAGACTTACCCGCAGTATCTGATCTCCTTCGCGCAATCGGCCATCACGCGCTGCTAGACTTTCAGGAACTATTTCAGAGATGTAGACTTCAGTATCCACATCCTCGCTACCAGAACCGGAACTGTAGGAGACTGTCAGTCCGAGTTTCTCTGCGCTACCACTTCTGCGTAGAGTTACCTCCTGCGACATAGGACAAAGGAACGTTCACTCTCCTTTTCAAGTAGGATAGTACATTGAGGAGAACCAAGTAAATTACTTCAAAGTCGATGTCGTGGGGCAAGAAGTCCTCGAAGCTGTCGTTCGTCTGTTCCTCAGGATTCAATGCTCCTGGTAGGAGTTCTTCCTCTTCTATTAACCCAGCCCAGTCGGTTTGCACCCCCGTCGACACCAAGGGACTTCCAGGATCCTTTTTACAATCCTCGATGGTCACCGACCCTTCCTCCAGTGGGATATTATCTATTCTTTCCGGTTCCTTGTTGGCTGTCTGCGCGGCCGTCTGCTGTCCAGGTTGCCTTCTCAGAACTTCAACTATGATCGGTTCCTGAGCCGATTGGAAGTACCGCACCGCATCTTCGTGACTAGAGTTTGAAACGTCCTGTCCGTTCACCTAGAACAATACATAGATTCTTAATGATTAATCAGTACGTAGATGGTAAAAACTAACTAACGAGTAATTCGTGCTACCTCAGAATATATTTATATTTTTTCAGTATTTCGAGAGAACCGGTCTCTTGGTACAAGGTCAAGAGAGCTACGGCTAAAATGAAAATAAAGCAAGAAACGCAAAGGGAGAGTACGAAGGGATGTTCACGAAATAAAAATGGGGTAGAAATGGGGAGTGGAAGTTGGTAGGGAACAATATTCAAATGTGCGGTAGCCCGACATGAAACGAATTCGTGAAGCGGCTCCTTTGAGACGCCCTCTAGTCAAAGAATACGCTGCTCAGCCGCGTCAAAACTTCTTGACAATCCATTAACAGGATTATCAACTCTGAGTTCCGATCCGACGCAAAAGCAATCACCTCCATAGGTACGCTTCTGGCAACTGGCATCTGGCAAGGCACGAGAAGAATCAAACAAAGAATCTTCTTGGGACCGTCGTGGAAAGTGATTCACAAGGCGCATCACGTAGTGGATTAAAACATTCTGGACAAGGACGCTCCTTGGATATCCTACAGCTTACCGTTACAAGATAATACCCATTGCTATGGCTGAAGGTCTGCCTAATTTGTACTAATATTATAGATCGTCAGCTTTTCCACTAGTTTGTTTAGCATCGACAGATGAGGGAATTAATTTCAATAATCCTTTAAATTCTAGTTAAATGTTCAAAAGCTTTAAATCCAAGGGCAGCGTGGTCCGCAAGAATCCAGATTTAATGGTATGCAAGGAAGCAGTAGTACTAGCTGAGATGGCGCCACTGGTAACGCATAAGCAACGTTTCAATGTTACTCCTTTAAGTTTACAATTTTGTTAAATCCTCAAACTCTTTTAGTTGATTAATTGTACTCAGTTCGACCCAGTACAAGTGGCAGACCATGTGTAAAGAATAATTACCGACTGTCATAGTCATGTGTCGAAAAGAGAGGGTAGAAAGGAGACTCGTCTAGTGGGTTGGGAAGAGACCAGACACTTGCCAGTGCTAGCTTGTAAATAACAGGAGCTAAAATCGCAGATTTCTTGGCAAAGCAAAGAAATACAGACACAAGCAATTCGAACATGCAAAATGTTCGTGTAATCTGAGAGACGATGTTAGTACCGGTGTTGTCCAGACAGGAGAAGGTTATGCGAATGTTACGGAGTATGAATGTTGTTATCCAAGGAACCAGACAGGAATGCAGTAGTATTAAAGACACCATAGAATGTTTTCTGGTGACTAATAAGGGAAACAGCATTAAAATGCATTCCAGCAACATCCTGTAGTATCAACGAAAACAGACAGAAAATCAATTACCAAATCTGACCTCTTAGACACGTCATATATGTATAATAAAATTGGTCCAAGTAGAGCATTTTGGAACGTGAGAGACGAATATTACTCGTTATAAGCGGCGATAATCAGCGTGAGCGAGACGTGGTATTTTCACGAGGAACCAATTCTCATGAGCTGCCAAGGTCGATGAGAAACTACACAATTATGGTTGAAATGGGACATAGACAAATATGAGGACTTTTCAAACGCAATGGAGAATACGATGGGTGACCAGGGGACCAAACGAAGATTTGGACTGTATAAACGAGAGCATAGCAAGGCTAATCTGGGAAAAAGCAAAACATACCAGTCGAAAGGTCACTCGACAGCGAAACAAGCCAGGTTCAACAGACTGTCGAGAAGCAAAAACTACAATGAATCGGCTCTATCATAAATGGCGCAGAAGTAGAGAGCTGGTACATACAACTCGTCGAATACACAAGCAAACCCGGAAGGATTATGTCTAGCTTACGAAGACCCGGAAAAAGGACTTTAAAGTAGAAATGCAACAAGCCTTATCGTACACTAATAACTCAAGAGTCTTCTGGAAAACGTTCAGGCGTTTTAAACCAAGGATCTATCGTGCATGTCATATCTCAGCAGAAGCCTGGCAGATCTTATGCCACACTACTACCGCCAAGGAACAATATCCCCAGTACTTACTCTAAGAAGCTAGATCCCATTATGAAGGATGATATATCAGAAAATGAACATTATAAGATAATGAGATAGACAGAAAATAATAAATCCCTGAGACAATCCGTCGAATTTTATAAAGCATTGCCTGGGGATTTGGGGATTGGGTCGCTTGCATATTGGCTCTGTTTAACAACGTCCTGTCCAGGGCTCGGATTCAGTCCAGCTGGAGTAAATCCGAGGTTGTCCTATGCTATAAGAAAGGTGACGAAAAAGAGTCTCTGAAATATAGAGGGATAGTCTTGGCGAACTTGTTGACTAAGTTATTCGTAATGATTGGGGCGAAAAGGTTAAACGTGTGGAGCGAAAGATACAAGATATTACTGAAGGCCCAACATATTCACACTAATTGCAAAGACAGGTACAGACACTGGCACGAGATAAGGGGAAATTTCTTGCAGTGTTTGTAGACCTTAGACGAGTTTTTGACTTGGTAAAATAAAGAATATTGTGGGAAAAATCGTTAGCAAGAAGAGTAAGCTTGACAATTATCAAAGTTTTACAGAGCTACTTTAAAATTAGCTATCTTTAAAATCAGATTAAACCGGAAGCAGAAGACAAGTGAAATCGAAGCAACTCAAGAAGTACTGCAAGGGGACCCGCCAAACCCAACACTTTTTTCGTTGCTCTTGTCAGATATAGATAAGTCCTTTATGGATCGCCGTAACGAGAGGATAAATGGAAAAATTGAAATCTTAGTGACCGCGGATGACGTAATATTGTTAGCAGATGACGTTATAGAACTGCAGAGGAAAATTGACACCTGGGCTGTCTAGGGTAATGAGAATTGAGTATAAGTAAATAAGTACAAAATCAAGATATTTCAAACGACTGGAAAAACTAAAAATAGTCGAGCGCTCAGACGCAAAGGAACTAAACTAGAAGTGATAATAGGTATATTTACCTTGGAATACCTTTCGTGTGTTCGGGATTAGACAACAGTAGGTATAAAAAATCTCCGAGTACCGAGTTTTATTAAAATCAAGTCAGTTTTTGTATTTTGGTTCGCCATATTGGATCCGTCATTCTGAATTTTTGAATTTTGAGTTTAGATAAAAAATTAACAAGTACCAAATTTCAAGTAAATCGTAAGTTAGAAAAAAAAGTATGGCTCAATGGAATAAAACCACACAAACTCCTAAATTTGAGGTGGAAAGTAGATGCACAATTTCGACTAGGGGTTTAGGTACAAAAAAATAACGTACAAGCTCTAGGAACAAAAAATTTGTACAGTTTGCAACGAATTGAAACTAGAATCATTGGAACATTTGCTAATGGACTGCCCATTGTACCAATCCATTACAAATCAGTACCTGGGTGGAGCCCAATTTCCAGCAGCGATTGAAAACTTAGACAAGAATATGGCGAGAAATGTGGTGCTGTACGTAATGAACGCATGTAGAATTAGGGCTTTCGCAATGGCCAATTCCCACGTAAAAAAAGAAAGTATGGCTTTAGTATTATAATAGTATTGTATTTCAAGACTATGCCCACAGTAAAAATCTATAAGAAGCAACGGTTAAAGACTTATTGAACACGAAATTACAATATTTCAGTGCTACAGTAGCAAATTCCAATACCTATGGTACTTTTTTATCTCAAATTGAAAAGAAATGGAGATGCTCTTTAAAAGTTCAGACTGTACTCAGAGCAATTGTATGAACAGCTTTCATTATTTCGTACCATACAATTTTCACGTGAGTCTGAAAAAGTCAATATATCGATAATATAGAAAACTAATAGATGCTGAGGATCAAAACCCCGATGCAGTAACAGCAATAATATAAATCCTATCTAAATGTATGAATGGATATGTGACATTAAGAGAAAAGAATTATGTTTACCATATTTCCTATTTTTTTAAAATGTTAACAAAAAAATACCTTAGACACTAGAATTATGAACTGTAATATTTAATTTTAATACATAATTAATAATGTTATGTTCAATAAACGTTTAATTGTTCCTTCTCATAGATTTTTATATTGTACATAGAGATTAGATATAGAAAAATATTTGATAGACGAGCGCTAGACGAAATCCATACCTGCTTCTTATTTGACCAAATATACTTTTTCCCATACTAATTCAATACTAATTTCCTGCAGTACGTATCCGTCCAATGCTAAAATATATACGGTTAACATACATACCGTGTAAGTACACTTGCAACACCAAGTCCCATATTCTTCAAATACTATTATAATATTAAATCCATACTTTCTTTTTTACACGGGTTAGTATAGCGAAACTAAGGCAGTAAAATTAAAAGGAAAGTTCAAAAGGAAATAAGTATATAAAAGAACAAGGAATGTAAACGGAGGACTATCTAACTCTGTTTATAATAGGTAAAACCTAAACACAAATAAAATGACCATAACGAGTAATAGTAGTACTAGCTGCGCAGGGACAGAACCTTCTTTTTCGAGTGTCCTTTCAATTAAAAAAATGTCATCCTGACCACAGTCCTGGAGGGTCGACAAAGTCAGACACGTATATACTATTATACACACCGTCACACGTAGACTCTCAATTTCCCCTAATTGCTCCCTTGACGCGGCTACGTCCAATTAAACGATAAGTTCCATTCCTTCGCTGAGTGAGACGGCGCCCTCGAGCTGGGACTGACTGTAGGTACCTTCTTCACGGTTAAGACAGAGTGTATTTACGGTAGGCGGCATTCTATCAAATCCCATTCCCGTAATTCCTCAACGACACAGAAACGTCCAATTAAACATTATCTTACATAGAGAAATGCCAGGTGTTCTAGATTCGTCGTCGGATTTCCATCAGCTCGGACCTTGGGTATGGAATCAAATAGGAGAGCAAGAGATAAGACCGTCCCGGCTGGGATGGCGTTCCTAGTCAGATAACCAAGGTTATAGATATGTATGTATATCCCAAGCGAGTGATGCTTCAAGACACGATCCACATTTCTTCAAGAAATAGAATGCGTTGTCAATGGCTTATTCCATGAACATATATTATATGACATGATGTCTCTCATATCATTCCAAGGGTACGGAAAATTGCGAAACGCAAAAAATTACTGGCAGTACCCATTGACGATTCTTACTAAAATCATAAGGATCCCTTTCATGACTCTTTCCCTTTTCTTAAGAGCTCCTTCCTTATGAGAATCTTCTCCTTGAGGGCATTCTTGTTCCTGATACTTGGTGTTTATCGGCAGAAACAGGAACGCCTGTCGAGGCCTTTCGAGCTGCGATAGTCACCTCTATTACGAGATGGATGTCCTTTACGGGAAGAAGCGTAGAATATCGTCTTATCAGAGTTCTGGCCACCATAGAGGTCGTCTCCTTGGTTAAAGGAGAAAGATCTTTCTTCCTAGGCTTTTTATTGGCGCACCCGGAAAATCCCGCTGGTCGTTTCGTCACGGCTTCGGCCTTTATTTCTTTATTATGATATCAAGCTCGGTATCTCGAGATTCCGTAGATATACGTCGGATTATTGCGTTCTCAAAAAAAACGCGAGTTGTCATCAGCAAGCACGAGAAACTCCCTTCAACCGTGAGGTCGTTCGCTTGATGCCTTCATCTTCCCACTTGGACCCTTCCTTCCTCAAATTTCCTTACTGAGTCCTCGTTTTACCCAATAGCACTTACCCTCCGATCCTCCCTCCCGAATCGATTGCCAAATGTGATGCACATTCAATATCATGAAGTCAGGAAACGCATTGAAACACAAATATTCGCAATAATTTTGAAATCATGAATAAATACTATAGGTACTACACGTGATATCACTATGTACTACGGAGTCAATGATCTCCACCATTTTTCCACACGGATTGCACTTTACTTAATTAGAAGAAGATTAATGATCTTCGGGTTAGTCTAGGTACTAAGAGCATAGAACATCACCGTCGAGGGTAATTCCCTTGATGGTATCAAGAAGATAATGAAAGGTGTTAGGAAGCATCGCTACATGGAATCACCCCAATTTTTCAATCGATCCTCTAGGAGATGTCTAGGTTGATTATTTTAACCAGGACTGGTAGGGCTAGTGGAGACCTGTTTTGCACCCTTGGGGGTTATTTGAGAGACTCGAGTAAAGAGTCGTTGAACATAATGCCATTAGGTAGTATTAAAAACCCGCCGTAATTCTTCGAACTGCGAGTGACCCTCTTTAGTTAGCGCCCTTCGTGGGGGGTGGTCACCTCATTCTAGACAGAAATGGTTGTGTACTACAGTCAGCTCTGTCAGTCAGTCAGAGTCAGTATAGCCTGACGTGCCTTGTAGGGTTGGGCGCATGTATATATGTATAGGAAATACATAATTCCCTACATACTTTTTATGTTTAATCTATATATATATATATATTTGGCCATACATAATCGATAGAGAAAATAGAAATATTTTGCGATAGGAATATTAAACGTTTATTGAATAAAAAAAGAGTTTGTGACACATTGCAATAAAAATTTTTCAGAGAAATTGCAATATATAGCCGATGAGCTGGGCTTGTTCGCAAACGAACCTTGTTAATTGCAGCTTGACGTCGCGACGCTATCTTGCTTTTCTATTAGGGCTTTTCAAATTCCTTGAGTTTCGCGTGAGCCACTCTTTATCTTTCAGTTTCTTCAGTGGCGAGCATAAATTAAAATGCTCCCTTCTCAAGATAACGAGGACAATTACGAGTTGGGAATGCAAACTCGCGTTAGGTGACTGTTACGTCACTTCTACTCCTACCTTGACTGGGTTCACTTTTTCTTGGGGTCTCCTCTCGTTTGTCTATCTTTCCTTGTACGTCCTTCTCTTTTTAAGAAACTCTCTCTTAAACGAGACGGTAGGAAAGGTAGGATGATATCAAGGAATAGCCCAAGGAACGTTTACTTGGGTCCCGGTGGTAGAAGACTGGAAAATCTGTGTGAGTTAAAGCAGTGACGAGGATGAGGATTGACGTTCGTGTCCTGCGATAACGCGAGGGTCCTTAAAACTTTTTCTCAACTCTCCAGTTAACGAGCCAAGACTAACTGTTTAGCAGGGTACGGCGGGTCTTGTAAGTGGCTTCCCTCGAGACTGAAAAATCATTAATCTTTCTACAATTAACGGAGAGCTGTAACGGAATCGCGATAAAGTAATTCCAGACTGAGATTCGACGTCCCTAGAGAGAAGCGCGGCAGACTGTATTAACATTAGAAGAGGGTGTTCCGCCGACACTCATCAAATAAGATATTTTTGAAGGGAAAACGACGTCTTGAGGTCCCATCGGTTTTATTCGAAGGGTAGGATGCTAATAAGTGTTTTTTTTTCATGGGAGAAACGTCGTTCCATATCCATCGTATACTTAGCGGCTAAATGCAGAAACGAGAGAAAGAACGTAAGAAAAGTGTAAGACTGTCTAGAACGAAAAATATTGACTCTACTGATTATTCAAAAATTCTTATGGGATGATCACGGGATG
This sequence comes from Syrista parreyssii, assembly GCA_030142615.1. Classification (NCBI taxonomy): domain Eukaryota; kingdom Metazoa; phylum Arthropoda; class Insecta; order Hymenoptera; family Cephidae; genus Syrista; species Syrista parreyssii. The sequence continues at coordinate 406,262 of JARQTG010000170.1, read as the reverse complement.
TGAAAAGCGGAAGAGATTTTGATATTCTTCCTCATCCTTCTTTCTTTCTTTTTCCGACGGTAGGGGAGAAAATACAGATTTTTACAGTAATCTACTGTAGTGGACCAACGGGAGGATATCAGTCGAGTCCGCGCATCCCTTAAAATATTAATAACCGTCATAAATTTTAATGTCATCCCCTTCTTCATCATACCGCGAAACATTTGCCGAGATCCGCTGAAATCGGGATTAAGCTATAAATCCCGGAGAAGACTTGCCCATGTAAATTTATTCAAAGTTCGTTCATTACTCAGGGGTACGAAGAGTGCGAAACAGAGGGCAGGTGTAGAGAGCAAGGGAGAGCTAGAGGGATTCCCATAAAGATACTTTTAGAGTGTGAATCAGAGAGAGGGTCAACGAGAGTACAGAGAGCAGAGATACATTTTCGAATACGAAATGGCCGGTAAAAGAGTCTTCAAGTGGGTGGACCGCAGTTTGAAACAGGTGGCTCCTTTAAGACACGATTATTTGAATGGTTGAGTAAATCGAGCGTCGCTTGACCCCCTTTTCCATCCCTTTGAATTACTATCGTTCATTTACCGCATTATGGATATCCCGTCATAAGCTATTTTAATATTTTTAGATAGAGCGAATTGACGCAGATTAATAGCCGAGGACGAGTCGATCGATCAAAACCTTTTTGGAAATGGCCAGAAGTCGGCTACTCCAGATCCCGACTTTATTTCAAAATTCCTCAAGTTCTGAAAGGATCCTCTTGTCGAGGTCACTTATGTGCATAATCAACAATGTATATATAGTTAAACCACACGACAGGAATGTCTGCAGGAAAATCAATATCTATAACGTTTTAGGCGTCGTATGCCAAGTAAATAATATTCAGTCGGTTGAAAGAATTCCTAAGGAGTTTCTGTTCTTGGATAAAGACTCGTCGGATGGAAGGAAGACGTCGACTGATTTACGAGGAAATAAATAATTCCAGAGTTTATAGGGACGAGCGGTAACGCTTAAGAATAAAAGTATCGCGAAAGCTTTCCTTGGATTGTTGAAAATAAGGACGAGGATGCGGAAGAGAAAGACGAGAACGAACTCTTCTGAGGTGGTTCGCCTAGCCCCATATTAATAGTATTCTTATTTCGATGAATAACCATGTATATTAATGAAATTAATAATTGTTGACCTAGCGAAGTAATCTTCACCCTAATTCACACCATGTATATTGTTCATTACAAAAAGAAAAGACAGAGATACATCATTTGATGAATATTCATATCATATATTGTTTAAATAACACTGTAAAAAATTATTCGAAAATTTCAAAATTTTCAATTCAAAAATCGTCGTAGGAATGTTAGAAAAACGTTGCTATTTTAACATGTAAAGTGTATCTATTCTTGGCCACTTTCATTCTGTATATCTCGTAAATTAGATGGTAAATAATTTCGAAATTTTGCACGCAATTGAACGCCCGCCACGGACATATACAAAATTCAGATCCGTATCTTGGAAGTGTTCTCATGGTCGAACCATCTTAAGGAAGATTTGTAAGAGATCGCTGGTCCACGAGTAGGTACTAGCATTGTCATAGCAATTGTTTCTTCTTCTTCTCTTCTTTATTTTCCTTTTTATGGATGCACAGAATTTTCAGCATAGGATCTCGTTAACGATCTTCCTGGTATAGGTACCCCCCGCACGTAGTCCCCATGCAACAGCAGTCGGGTAGACAAGCTTCGTCTCTCGATGTGTTTCTCTTTGCCCTCAAGCCGTAACCTTGCTCCCCTTTATCCCAAGAAGGAACACTGGAAATATCTACCTCCCCGCTTCTCATAATCCGTGTAGAAGAGCCTGTGCATTAGCGAGCGACGGGCCTGACGAATGGCCTGCCAAAGGATTCTATGGATAGTAAAATGCGCTGGCGGTTCCTTCACCACGATCACCGAGGGTGGAAACCAGAGGAAACTCCGGTTTCGTCAACATCGTAAAACCAACCCTATCCCTCTTCCCTGGGTTCCACCCTTCCTTTCTACTACTCGACATCTCCTATACACAATCTGCAACCTACAACCTCCATAATACACTATCAATATGTATTATCACTACTACTACTACTACTACTACTACTACTACTACTACTACTACTTTGTATTCTATGACTTTCTTTTCTCTTTTTCAATTTGTCTTATTCTATTTTGCTATGTTTTGAAATCAAATCGATCAGTGCATACCTCGGAGCTTAGGAAACTACTGGTTTCAGTGATTATCTTCTCGTTATTCATTACGGTCTGATCCTTCATCAAATGTCTTTTGCGGCTAATATGAATAAAGTACGTGTTCCATTAAACTCTTATGTTTGATTTACATTCGATATAAAACGGAACGAGCACGTCTCTCCTTACTACGTGCGGCTTGGCTGGTTAGAGATTCGACGGCGGATGCTATAGGTAATTTTTGAGATTACTTTTATTTGAGATTTTAAATTCTGGATTGCCTTGTGTTACCTTAACGTATTTGTGGCGGTCGTTTCTAGGTCCATGTATCACTCTCATCGACATACGTGATCTTATTATTTCTATTCGCTGACAACTATAGATGCACATATATTTTGTACATCTGAGCCATTGGATTCTCCTTTCTGGTTAATTCATGTTTATGTAATTTCTCTTTATTTTAGATTATCTTTGTGTCTTACTACATCTTGTTATCCAATTATTATTAATTGGTGTAACGGGGTAGTGGCTCCGATTCGAATAAATTTGATCTCTCCCTCTCTTTCTCTCTCTAACTTTCTCGATCATGGCTTTTCATTTATTCACTCCCCGAAAGACTTGAGTCGTGAGCGAAATTTCAGGACAGTTTTTACGTGGAATTCAGGCAAAGCTAAGAGCTTCTTGCTGCTTCGGTGACATCGATAAAACGCAGAGCAGTCGCCACCGAGTAATTCACTACCATCCCGAGATTCCTCTTTACGACTTGCCCTTAATGCGACTCGACCTTCAAGGGTACGGAATGTCCTTTTATCCTCAGTTAAATCTCAAAGGTCCTTTGGTACCGACCAAAAGAATCGAGAGACCAGAATCTACATTCCTCAAAATCTCAAATGAAAATCATAATTTGATGTTTAATTTACTGTGAACCCGTATAGCTATGATATAAGGCCAATTGGACCAACCCTTAACTTGTTTGTCCATCATCTAGATAAAAGTCCAAAAATATACGTAATTCCAATCAATACGACTCAAGGTAAGTGGATTGGCTGAAATGTATCCAAAAAATATTGAGTCTGGAATGGACTATGCTGCTGTTTACTAGCGCAGCTTTCTTTTTCGCGGACACGAAACGAGTCGCTAGGAATCTTTGATGACAGTTCAGTATCAGTACAGTTCTACGATCGTGCGGTATTTCAGGTGGGATGAGAGTGGGATGCTAGTGATAGGTGCCTACATTGCGTTACACTGAATATGTATAGTAGGGGTTCGAGAATGCCGGGACATATTGTTTATCGAAGCAGAGCAGAGGGTACATTAGCGACGTGCCTTCCGTGCGTTCCCAACTGGCGATCGTGGTTGCGTGCCGAGCATAACGGCCACTGTCATTGACATTGTTGTGGCCTGATGCAACGCTGCCAACATGACGCTCCTGCTTCTCCTATAGGGAGTACTGTGGTCGAGAGGCATAATCCAACCCAGCCAAACCTCATCTAATGGCACTACCGGTACTCGAGTAGGTACTCCCTCTGCCCAGGATAGAACCGAATTCTCTGGTTCTTTGTTCCACACTCAATTCCCGGTGTTTGCTATCGACGGATTTCTCTTTTCCTGTTGCTCGTAGTATGTCTCTTTATCCATTTCTCTCTCTTCGTAACAGACGTACGTGCACGCATGTGTGATGGGAATCCTTGCCATACACAGAGACGTAGACGGCTTTACAATTACTACTCCAAACGTGCTTCCGCAGTGTTATACACGCATGGCATACTAGAAAGATATAGAAGTGAAGTACAGATTGGCAGAAGGAAGGAGATACGTACGAGGTTGCCAGTGGGATTGAAGAGGATCGAAGAGGGAGAGAAAGGGAAGGTGCGAACGTCTGTATAAAAATCTTTAGCGAAATTCGAGTTTACCCACTCTAACGACTGACGTCCTATGTAAACTTTTCGTCGAGTCAGCACATCGCAGAGTAAACCAATTCGCGGAAAGAAGAAGGGTAGTATGCACATACATATATACATATTGCACAGCATATATTGCTGAGCGAGTGAACGGATGACTGGGCAGACAGATCGAAAGATCGAGAGGCAGAAATGAGGAAAAGAAAGAGATAAAAAGGGACGGCGGGGGGTGTTAGATCTGCGAAAAAATGTATCTTAAAAAACTCGTTCGTATAGAACGTTGAAAAATGTTTAAATAAAAAATAGGCTGATGTCTCGTTGTCAGAGAAATAAATTCGTTCTACGGCTCACTAGAGAGTGCAGAGAATTCAGGGTACTTGGCAGCTGTAACAAGAGCAGGATAGTGGAAGTGTCCACCACTTTGGATTTCCTCCTCAACAATCCAACCCTTGTTCGCAGCCAGAAAGGCTTCGATTCGACCGCAAATCTATCGAGCGACGTCGAGGACGTTGACGAGGTGAGTCGTCGGGATGGTGCGGCAGTGTCACAACCCTTGTACCTCGTTATTGCCCTTTATAATCGAATAGACCCTGTTCGGACGCGAATTCGAAATTCTCTGGATTTTCTTGGGGATTTTGCTTTGTCCAGTCAGACTTATTCATACAGTAACAAATATCTGTGAAACGTCCATAGAACGTCTGTAGTCCATAGGACATCCGCGATGCATCCGTAACTATATTTGTGCTGTGTCGGTAGCTGCAAAAGGGATAAAAGACCGAAAATAAGAAAGGAAGAAACAGATAAAAAATCTTACGAGAACATTTTTGTCTCGCTCCACTTGACGTCACTCGGGCAAGCGCCCCTGATGAACTTTTTTACATCGTTTCACCCCTCGTTACGGATATCACTCAAAGGTAAGTAAATGGGACCTCCTGAAAATGTTCAATGGAAAATCACGTTCCTCAACAGTCCATTTCAAAGCGGAGCATCAGTTGGTAAGCGGCGAGGATAGTCATTTGGAAATATGAACGTAAATAAAAATAATGCCGAAGAGCGAGGATGGAGAAGAAGGCAAGTTGTATAGGGAAAGATAACGCGGTGGAAGAGGACGGAGGCAGGTATCTGCGATATTTAAATACTTCGCTGGACGACAAGTGCGTTGATCTGCCCGGAATTGTGTATTTTTCTGGATACGCGCGATCCTCTCTTCATGGATTATTTCTATAACGTCAATTTTATCTTTTTTTTCTCTTCGAGTTAAATACTCCCGGTTCGTGCACTTACAAGCCAGGTACATACATATTGCAGTGTTACAAATAAAATAATAGAAATCCAAGTCGAGATTAAACTGCACGATTGGGAGGGATCTTAAATTGTTGTATATAAGTGAAAGGCAAATCCGAGTGAAAATGATCTGCAAGGTTCTATAAAAATATTTGATACAGATATATGGTAAAAATAGCAAAATTCAAAATGATTCGGTTCAATGAAATATGTTTCCTTAGTTTCCAGAACATTCCAGACATAGTAAAATATGAAAAAAAAATTTGGGCGACACAGCTATACGAAGTATTGCTAACAGTTGAACTGACGTTAATCAAACTGAATGCTGTATATTTAATATGTATCGCTATATTTGCAGCAATGTATCCTCACGTTGGTAATGTTTAACAGTTATTTCAGGTACAGCTGTGGCAGCTATAATTTTATGGTTACTATGGTTACCATATAGCTATTACAGTGACGCTGAGATCAATTCGCATGCGATTGCTTACTGATGTATCAGTTTGATTTTTACTATTGTATAAATGGATCAATGGGTGTGTGTTAAATTAACCCAGTGGGATTTGGAAATGTGGGCATCCATTTTTAAACGTAAGCGGATGTATTCATTACTGGTTTAATAACTGATATATTCATACCAGCATTCGAAAGGATTTAAGGTGAATGTCCCAATTACTGACCTGGGTCTTATTTCAATCCCTATAGTCGTCTGTCTTCACAACTCGATAAACAGCCAACGAATCTTGTTTATCCAAACGAATTACACGGTTAGAGTGAGAAGTTGTACTTACCTAGTCAATAATAGGGACATTCACCTTATTCGAACCTCCCGTTTGGTATCACAATGTGTTTTTTTGACAGTTGGTAAAACATGCAATCCTTAGCGAATCACAGGTAGGTTTCTAAGAAATTCTAAAAATATATGCTAAAATAGAAAATCCAAATATAATTCATTGCAAAGCTATGCACATGCATACTTTGTAAACAAAATTTTATGGAGAGTCACGCGTGGCTTGATAGAGACTTCATTGCTTTCGATCTGTCAAAAAGTCATATCGAACACGTGGACCGACTATAATGATACAGCTATCGTTACCATAGCGACACGGTAAAGCTGACATTGGCTTGAGTTTGATTAAAAATATCGTATAGCTCTGAGATCCAGAAATATTGCAGTATTACCCACACTTTTTTTTTCGTGGAGAAATTTATAGCAATGAATAAAACATGTCAATGGTGATAAAATCACATATTAAAATCTCCAAAACTAACCGCGTACATTCAGCATTATCTTCCTTTGGAATTAATATTAAGCGGGATGAAATTGACTTAAACATGATATAGATATAATGTGGAAAGTTATTCAATTAATCATGGCTTTCGTGATTCTGATTCAATTTAATAATTCGATTGCATGGGTAATGCTCGAAAAGGTAAGTGAACGCTTCGGTGATAAGAGCCTCTCTGCAATTCTAATGTACCCTTCCTGTGATTATTAACCCTGTTCGTCATACGTATTTTTTGACGGCCCTGTGGTCGTCAAATATGGTCTGCCAGACCAACGATTTAATTGCTCTATAACTTTTGCGTATTTTTATGTTCAATCATAGTGAAATCGAAACGTCGGACTTTGACTAACAAAAATAAACTTTGTTAAACTTTTAATAAAATTGAAAGTCTATCTCACTTACACGGAGAAAATTTGGCAGTAAGAATTACTACATAATTTTTGTAATCGGAGAATATAATGGCATTTTGAATGAATGTTACGATTCGAACATAGTAATTCTTCATAAAATACAATGCAAAAAGCGTCAATGTAAATATTACTAGGCCAAGTAAATATTACTATCGTATCAGAATAATTATTAGATTTCAGATTATAATTTTTATTATGTGATATAGTAATTTCGTTTAAACACAATACAATTGTACTGACGTAAAATTTACTATGTTTTTTTTTAGCAAAGTAAACATCAAGTCAGTATATTTCTGCACTACTGCGAGACATAGTGAATTTTAAAGAAATTTTCTGGTAAAAAATACCAGAATATTTTTTCCCTGTAGAAATAGGAATGACAGACATTTAAGACCACCTGACATTTACTTAGTATTAAATGTTACTGGGTTAGTTTGTGGCATGAATTTTCAAAAATTTATGTTCTAATACACGTACAAATTATTGTAAACCTTACCAAAATATTACACGTACTATCTCTGTTATTTTTTTTGTATTTTCTCAACCATCGCTGTCAACACAGGCTAACCGCTTCTTTATAGAATGAAAAAGATATTTTTTCATTTCATTTTCTACCATGATTCGCAGTTCAAGATTTTTCCATAGAGTCGACTTAAGGCCCGCAAAAATTCATGGCTTGGATACATATATTTTTACTTCATATTTTCATTCGTTTCAACTGCGTTACTCATCCTTAGCCAGTACTATTTGAAACGATCAAATACAGTCTCCCGTCTCTTTAACAGATATATGTATAATGCGAAAATTTGTTTGCACTCGATTCTTTATCCCAGCAGCTAGATATTCTATAGATACATATATGTCGGCCGGCTGGCTTCCGAGAGAATTCGCATGCTTCGTATGGTTCGTAGGAAAAGAACTTGAACGATCCTATATATTTTCTGCCGAGTCGGACAATACTCGTACGCACACGTGGGAGGATGGAAGAGCAAGGATCCTCGACGACGAAGAAGAGGAAGAAGAAAAGAACGAAAAAAGACCATGGCGATCTTTTTCACTTTTAAAGTTACTGATTACTTAGTATAGTAAAACTTGTCAAAATTCTTTACCAATGTATTGGGAAAAGATCCTTTGTCACTGCAAGAACAATTGCGGTTGCCATTACTACAACCCCTAGTGAATATAGAGGCAGCACTTCTGTACAGTAACGATTACTGCTACGATATAGTAAATGTTTGCAGCACATTGTTCTCCGTGTAAGAGTAATAATTACATTGGCTATTGTAATAACACCTGTCATATGTCAATGTTTTTTAATATAAAGGTAAATTTGACTAATATGTTCGTGTAAATTTAACCGTGCTACGTAATACCTAATACCAGAATCAGCGAATCAAATTTACTATATTGCAGCAGTAATAGTTAGTGCACAGAAATGTTGCCGCTGTATTTAATAGAGATGTAGTAACGGTAATCGCAATTATTTTTGCAGTGACAAATTATTGTTTTACGTGGAGACAAGTATTCTGCAAATATGACAGTAATAATTATTTTAATTAAAATACGCCAAACATGCAACCGACAGAATTTTATAATTAAAACACAAATTTTTAAATAGATAGCTATTTGCGTGTGAATCCACAGCCGGTGGTCACACTATTCACGTTGCCGGAAACGGGATTCGAACCTGTGATCATTGGGATGATCGAAATGAGGAATGTGACATTCTACCCACTCAATATGTGAATCTTGCTTCGGTTAAAAATTATAATCGTTAATATTTGTATATATAAAAATGGTGAGTTTTGCCGACTTTCTTCACAAATGTAATCCAATTTTAACGTTTTATTCGAGTTGCACAGATGAAACGTATCAGAACTGAACACTATGGCGTATTAAATTTACTGGCAATGCATTTGACTGTTTCATTTCCACACATTTGGTCTAATAAATGTCTTATCTAAAAACACTACATAAAATAATGTTAATTTACACCACTCGCAACGAAACGTGGATGTACATATGTAACACTTACTTAACCAAGCTGTATATTTTATATGAAGCAGAAAATTTTTTTTTTTGAAATTACTGTTGTCGCAAGCGATTGTACAAATATGTACAAATGTGACTTATAAGCATCGAAATGGTCAGTTACATTTTTTATTCTTTTTTTTACAAGTAATTCAACAGTATCGATTTTGAATATTATTACGTATAATTTGTCAATTGACTGTACTGCAAATTGCATTTTTCCCGCGTAGAATAATCTTTGCAGCGTTTTATTCCTTCATTTGTAATTGTAACGAGTACCTTCTCGTTTGAATTTTTTACAATCAGCTGATGTTCATCGAATATGTATCATTTAACAGAATTCATTTACTACAATTTTACAGTTTATTATACAGTCACGTGATTAAAAACACCGATAATTTCTTGTCGGAACTGCATCAATATGCTTAGGCACGTTCACACGTTACTGCGAGAATAATATTTTCCTTCGTACGAAGAACAATGCATTTTGTAACGAAGTAATTTTCGTACTGCGAGTAGCATATCTCAATATTTCTTTTATTTAACCCTCCAATGGGTGTGGCTTTTGTTTATAAGCATATATTTTAAAATATATTATATGTATATATATTTTTCTTGTCTTTTCCTCTATTAAAAAATCTACGTCTCCTCGGGATGTCTCTTGTACAACGATCGTGTCGCTATCGTATTGACGTTAAAAATTCTGGAATTTGTTCTTTCTGACGATTGTACCGATTTTTGATTGACTTATCTTTATATTGATTTACGCAAGGTATCACATGTTGAGGTTTTAAGCTCAACTCATTTTAGAAATATTATCTCTACGCACGGTTTGTTTCAGTCGAAAACTTCCTGCAGGTACAAATACCTGCGTATGTCCTATCAGCTGGTAGTAATTTTCCTTGCAAAATATAAAAAATACACGGGACTCAATGTCGATACCATCCATCTACTCTACTTTGTTTCACTCTAACTTCCTGATGTCCTGGCTGCATAGTCTGTACGATTTTGCGGTATCATCGTCCTTCCTATGCGTTTTTAATTCGCTGCTCTTTGCAGAACCAGGCTTATTAGCGTGCACCGCGCTACACGGCTCGACGAGCTTTTGATAATCGATACGTCAATTCTTCCCATGTATGTACAGAGTACAGACAGAGCCGTGGAATCATTAGGGTCATGAAAATGACGCTACACTTCGAATGGGTGATCCGTCCTGTAGACTTGATAGAAGACTCGATATTTATACAAGGGGATGATGTGGGATGATAATGATGGTTCCGATATGAAGCATTTCATTCGGAGTTCTTCAGTTCTGATGATGACGTTACTGCATACTCGCTTATTCACAAATCATGTATTGATCTACATTGAAAATATTTTATAGTAAAATTTTCCAGCGGGGACTCTAAATAATCTATATAATATAAATTGAGTGCTGCTGCGTGTATGGTTACGTTCTCAAGTAACACTTACGTAATCAAGTAACGCTTGTGAGAATTACTACATTCTGTAGTTTCTCATTGGATGTCATATAGAAACTCTAAATATATTTTTGGTACGTCAATACATCTTTAGACTTGATCACAAAAAAGAATATGCGTACGTATGTGCGCGCTGATACGATAATCGAATTGCTAAAACCATTCAATTGAATGGAGGGGGGGCTTTAAGGCAGTTTTTTGGTTTCAATTGTCATGATAACAAAAATTCCTTGAACTTTATTTTTATAGTTGATTTTTGTTTTAAGAAATTCTAGTTTTTAAACTTATGAACAGTTTTATCATATTCTACAAGTTTGTAGGTGAAATCGATCCCTTTAGAGGAGAACAGGGGACGAGGTAATAGTACGCGTACGTTCTCGAAATCGCAAGAATTAAATGTTTGAATAAATTATATGGAAAGTGAATTTACTTGATATTACAGCCGACAGTTTAAGCTATAATTTGATATATTATGAATATTCACTTGATAATTCCAGACTTCCCTTAGGTGAGTGTAGTTCCCCCGTTCTACCCTTCTTTGGAAAAAAAAGGCCAAAAACCGAGTTTTTCCACTCTGAGTGATTTTCTTAACACGGGAGCGTATGAATGTACGGTTATCTGTGATGTGATAGATGTGATAGAAAACAGCAGAAACGTGAGTTTGAACGACGATGCGCTTATAGGAATAATAAAAATTGTATGTAGTTTCTATGAGCTATTTCATTATTATGCTTCGCGGGGTAATTTAAAAAGACTACATTTTGAAAAATTCAGATCGTCTAATGTTTTATTCTTAATAATCTACTTATGTTACTCACACGCTAATGTCAGATTTTAATTGGAAAACCGAAGTAACGTACTTGACCTATTTATATACTTGCACTGAGAGAATTTTCTAGTAAATATTGCCCTGAAATGCGTGGTAAAAATTACCCATGAATCTAGTAACACTGAGAGGTAACGGTAAGCTAGGTAGTTTTTATCGTCAGCGTAGAAATTTCTACCTACGCAACGTAATAAAAATCATTGAGTGACATTTCCTACAATGTGGTGATAAAATTGTCATGTTCTAGGGTAAATATTTCTGTCATTGTTGGGAAACAATAAAAACTGCACGAACGGCGCGAAGCGGACAGGACATTGCAACGTAAATGTTAGTAGACGTGATAGTTTTTCGTGGGGCAGCACTTTAGGCCCTCGTGACTCTTGGACGCCCCTACAAACTGAAGCTTCCCGAATGTAACCAAACGTTTACCACTACAATTAGTTAACATTTATACGAATCCATCAGAAAATTCATGTGGAGACTAGTAATTTCTCTGTTGCTTTGCAGCATGAACATAAAATACTGTTCTACCGAGTAAAAATTATGACTGGCCATAAATATTTTAGTGGTTGGCTAGAATTTGTCCAAACTCAACTGGTTACGAATTATAACATTTGTAGAATATTTTCCAGATCTCACAATCAATTATAAAATTCTCTCCATGCTAATATAATTGCACGAATGACAGGAGCCTAGTGTTTCAGACTTGGTGTAACGTTTTTTTAGTATTTTCACAACTGTAAAACGCATGTAGTATGGCTGATGTAATTGTTACTCTTGTTATTATTCTCACCGAACGCAGCCAGCTTTTTCTTAAAAATAAAAAATTCTAATATACATAGATGGTGAATTTTGTTATTCTTCCTAGTTTTTTTTTACTTCTATTAGTGAAGTGGGATAAAAACGCTGAAAATATTTATCAATGCGAACAATCGACATTCTTCGATGTTCTAACAAATGTAGAATTTCCAAAAAATAACATTGCTAGTCGTATTGACCGTACGATTAACACGTTGACTGCCGTGATGGTCACTGCTGACTGGCGCATCCGAACTCTATAAACGTACGTAAAATCGACTGAAGATACCCTCGTATGTCGTGGGGGTCATGAGTGACCGGCAGGGAGATGAATGCATTACGCGTGACGGTTTTGCACAATTACATAATATTGTGTAATATTTTATCACGACGAGATTCTAATATGGACAATTTCACTCTGGCACAGGAGGCCGAGCTAACAAAATATGCTCGGTAGTCAACGCGTTATAGGTATTCAAATGTGTAAGTCGCTGGTTCAGCTTTGCTCAACCGAACAGATATTAAAGAGTTTTTAGAAGGACTTTGCAATGTAGCTTCTTAAAAAGGTCTTAATCGCGACATACCCTATGCTTTATTAAACGAAGATACATAGAATTAGCGACTAACGGAAACAACTGAAAAATAATTTCATGTCATATTTAAACATTTAAAAGGTAATTATCAATCTAGCTCTCAACGTAGTGGTTGAACTTGTTTAGCAATCCTGCTGACAAAATTACGCACTGGTTTATCCTATTAGATTCTTTGAACATTATTTGCATTCCATAATGATGTTACCAAAAGAAGAGTACATTCTGCCCGCAAAGCTCTAATGAGTTACTTTGTGCCAAAGTATCTTGCCCTAGGATACATCACTCGTATAAAATTCATTAAAGACCACACTCGCTCTTTTGAAAAAAAAACCCTTTATTTACCAAACGAGGAAAAAGTTATTCTTGTCGTTGATGAGACATATTTGTATATCGAAAAAGAGTTCTAATTATCGATTTCAAAGAAGAACTTTTATCGTGCATAAATTGCGACTACCGGTAGAGCCAATGCTAGTAGTTGGTAGAACGAGATACATTTTAGAAGTTTTAGATTCATATTTTGCGGCTGGCAAAAATAATGATGTGTCCATCGTCACATCTGATATGACATCTAAGGTCGAATCACTACGATTCTAGTTGATGGACGATGATATAATAATAGTAGACATAGAAATTTCGAGATAGCGTAGAAGTTTTAAAAGCACTGAAGCTTATTGAAAAAATGTCACATCTTCGAAAAAACCACCGCCAACGTCCAACCTAAGAAGCCAATGAATCAATACTGGTAACATCTATTGGGTGGGTGGTAGAAGCGTCTAACGGTCTTCTAAAAACCTTTAAAACTCTAAGTCCAGTATTACCAAACTTACAAATTTCATACATAGAAGATTAGGTGCGCATAGTTTGCAGCATTTATAATGCCTTCCGTCCATCCCGAGTAACAGATTCGGATGAAGACAATGTGTTTGCTAAGAGAATGCTAATTCGATTACTTGCTCCAAATCTCTTACAAGAAAGAGTAATGAATGATGGATGGTCAAGAAAGAGAGTGGAATGGCAATGAAATGAATGTCTTTATAAACTGTCTATTCATCCAGAATGCAATACATGATACGAGTGTTTATTCAGAGTCATCATTTATCATTAAAAATATATAATTCGTGGGTCCAGTATTCAAATAGAGGAGTAATCACATCATGGTATTGTCAATGTAAGATTGGACCAAGGGTTCATGTGCCTTCTGTAATTTGGTACCAAAGTCGAAAAGACTGAACTTATTTAAATCTCATAAATGTATTAAGGTTCTTCGGGCTTACATACGATTTTTTAGATAGGGAAAGACCGAGTAAAATAAAACTGAATTGAACCTCGAGACTGCGCTTATGCCCCGTTTCGTAGTTTTGATGTTCTAATCTGAACCGAGATTAGGACTCGTTTGACCCTCAAGAACCTTAATTGCAATTCATATCTTAGACCTCGACTAGTCCTCGAGGGTCCCTTTTTTACATTTTTTATATTTTTAGAGAAATTTTGTTTTAGAGTAATATTTTATGTGGTTGTAGAATTATGATAATATGAAATTATTGAGACAATATAAAAAAGTTTAAGCTTCGTTTGAAACTAAGTTAAATATAAAACGTAAATACTACGTGCTGTTTAGAGGATATCAAAGTTTAATTTATTAAAAAAAAATTATTCATTCAACTTCGAAGCTTTATTGAGTCTAACTAAACTAATAATAGAAATAGAGGATTTAGATGTTTAAATGAGATCAATATTTTCGACTATGATACCTAAGTTACGACAGATATTTGCCGACCTGAAAAATACAAACTTCCACTCGTTTTAAAAACTACGTAGAGGATGTAGCGATAGACTAGTCTGGTCTTGGTCTTTTCGTACTCGTCGTGCTTTTCGCGCAGGAAGTGGGTTGTCAGGATCTGAAACGGAACTGAAATGAACACGCGGGATGGGGTTCACGTTTTTTTTTTTTATTGGTTCTTAGTCGCTTTTCTATCAGGACTCTTGCGCATCGATCTTGTGTTTGTCACACACGTACACACACTTACGCTAACTCACGTAATTGTGTAGGTCTCGCGTCGGCTCCACCGATTCTGTTCTTTCTTTCGCACTCGTACACACTCGTTATCGGGCTCGCACCTGGACTCGACCTCTCGCACGTTTTCACGTTCTCGCCCTCATATGCGGACTCTGTCGTCAGGGCCGACTACACGCGTTCATTCGCCCCTCTCATTCGCTCATATCCATTCCTACACGTGTATAATAAAAGCTCTTTTTCAAGGTACTGGGTGCACGTGGTAACACTATGAATAATATATTCTTTTAAAATAATAAAAAAATTATAAGACAGTTATAATTGCGTGGAACCGAAAAAGAGCCTTAACTCCTCCTTTATAGAAAAATTCAAATTTTCGATACCGACAAAATAGTATAGTTGTAAACGTATGGCTCTTTCGGCTTCGAAACAGCAGCAGCGAAAAATTATTTATTATTGATGATTAAAAAGGCATAAGATGCGACCGCATGTTTCAGGAGATTATGCTTCAAGGCAAATGTATTTACTTTGATTTTTATTTTGGGCCGCGCACGTACGTGATGTGTATGTAAATTATACTATTATGCTCGTATACACATACATATATTTGTCCATATTGGATTTCGATTACAATCTCATTATAGGGGTGTGGATCATGACTGGATCAAGATGGTGAATTTTGTCATTATAAAAAAAGGAGAAGATAAAAGAAACCTTAGGATGATGTCAAATTCTTTTACGTCACTAGACGAGCTGAAGTCAACGATGCATAGAAAGGCGTGTGTTACATGAGAGACCC
The DNA here is from genome assembly GCA_030142615.1 of Syrista parreyssii. Lineage (NCBI taxonomy): Eukaryota > Metazoa > Arthropoda > Insecta > Hymenoptera > Cephidae > Syrista > Syrista parreyssii. The sequence continues at coordinate 390,632 of JARQTG010000170.1, read as the reverse complement.
ATCTATCTATATCTATTTATCTAACCAGATGGATATCTATCCATCTTGTGACTCGGCAAACTGCAGGAAAGGCGACACCGTCCTAATAGAGTATTGGTCTGTATAGGCGAGGTCAATACTACGGAAATCGTAGCAGACTGCACCTTTCTTTGTCAAGGACGCTAGGCATTAGAAGAGTGATAGAAATGGCGGGGGGCTGAAAAACAAACAGTGGACCGTCGAAGGAGAAAATGGGAATACCAGACGATTTTTAGAAATGTCACTCAAAAAGGTATATGAGGAAAATCGAAATGTCCTATCTCTGACACACGATAGATATCTTCCAGAATGTGGCAGATATTATTCCATAGGGTGACACAGACTGTTCAGTCAGGATATGAAGAGTGGTAGATGAAGAAAATCGTGAATTTGTTCTGTGACGACGAAGAATTTTCGGAGCGAAACGTCAGTAACGTGGAACACAAAAAGATGGCGCATGACCGAGGTTAAATGTTTCGTCCAGACGTTCGTTTAGACCTCATTCGTCTTCGCCGGACTGGTCCGGGTATTCCGGAAATGAAGGCTCTCTTAGGGTGGATACTCATGGCCTTTGACCCGACATCGAGAAAGAAATCCCAGCAAGGGGTTAAGCTGTCAACCAGAACCAGCTAACTTTCCCTAATTCATCTACCCGTCTTGCAGGGTCATTCGTCTTCCTTTGAGTAACGTCGAGATTCTTGGGAAATTCATGAAAGTTCTGCTTAAGTCTTAACAATGACTGAGGTACTTTCTCAAAGAAATTCAAAAGAGTGTTGATATTCGGCCAATCAAAAGGAAATATATCGCTGCCGACATTAACCGGTTATTGTCATCAGATTCGTTAGCCTCTCTTTTGGCGTGAACTGGCACTCGATGGAAATACTGACACAGGCAAAAAAGAACTCCTATAGAAATCGTAATATCGAACGCTTCTTACAGGGAAATTTGATATAAAGGAAGGAGTTTCTCGATGGCAGGAACTTCGAATGAAGTTGAAATTCCGCGGATTCTCTTGTAAAGCCAAGAAACTTCCAGCTCTCCGAACGTAAAAATGGCTGGCTCTCTTCCGGTTGGGGGCCAAATCAGAGGTGAACAAATTTCTGTATAGAGGAAAGCGAGCGTGTCCGACTTTTTTTCTTTGGAAAAGCGGGAGATGTTCGTGGAAACTTTAATGTTTCAGTTGACGTCTGGGTCGACCGCGTTAGAAACGTTCTTGTCCTCGTTTTTGAGAACAGCAAGGTGGAGTGCGAGAATTCCGTAGCTCGCGCTGCCGGGCTTCTTCGGAAATATCGTTATAGAAACGTGCACCGTGCAAGATTAAGTGCTTTCATAGAAAAGACATGGACCAACATGGCGCGATCCCTCAACCACGACAGCAATCACCAGCATCACCAAACACCAAGGGCTGCCAACACCAACCCCAGAAGCACCATGGAAAAGAGCCTAAAGCCATCAACCATCCTCGTTCGCCTCTACTCCTCGCCATTGAGCTCGAATGAGCTCTCGAAAAGCGTTCTAAGAGACCAGAAGGAAACGTCTATGTATATCTGCCTATATGGGAAACAGAATGGCTATCTTGAAACTTATGGGAGTCACCATAAAGAGGAATGCCGTTGCTCCCTAGGATCCTGTTAGAGCCTCGTGGAAGTATTATTATACCCTTTCCGAGAGACAGACATATTTACGTAGGGGATGAAAATCTTTTGCTACTTTTTGAGTGTTATGGATATAGAAGAGAATCCTTGTATGAGGGGGATAAGACTCGCCCGATAGAGACCACATTGTACCTACATTCTCTCTTTGGAAAATGAAATATAATAATCGATCAGGCGAGGATTCGGGTTACTTTGGGTGACGCGAACTTCTCCATGCAGTAATAGCAACCCTTGGTAATAGCAACCCTTGCTCGGTATAGCATAGAGTGTAAAAGTAATGGAAAACGGCGTTTGGAAGATTGAGGGAGGGTTTAAAGGCGTAGAAAAGGTCTGGGTAGTAGAAATCGCAAGGACCGTGCAAAAAGTAAGAAGTCTCAGTTGGAGAAACAATTCTTTCGTCTCGGTGTCGTGAGCTTTTGAAAATTAAAGAAAAATGGAAGAACCAGACGCTGATGGCGTGCTCGAGAAGGAGATGAGGGCAGTCGTGGTAGGTAGGGTGCTAGGTATGCAGAAAGGCTTTAAGAAGGGAAGTCGTTGTATAGGGCAGATGTTGTGTAAAAAGAGAAGAAGAAGTTTTAATTTACAAGAAGGAAGCTGAGATATGCAAAACGTGCCTCGAATCGGTAATAAGAAGTCCCTCCTGTGGCAGTGTGCCAGAAGCATTATTGCACTGTCCTAAACTGCATTTGAGCGGGATTGCAGAAAATCCACTGACTCCCACTATTTCATTCAGCAATGGCTTGAGGGGTTAAACGGGGCGGCTTCTACTTTGTAATTTCACAAGAGTATTTCTCATTCAGGCGTGCACACTCAGGGTACTTGGAAAACTCGCCACGGACTTGAGAAATGAAGAATGAAAAAACGAATTTTCCGTAGCTTAATGCCACGACAATTTAATTTGCTTTAATTTGTAATTGCGAAAACGCAAAACAGGGAAAACCGATGTTTTACAAGGTAGCAGATGCTAAATCTAATTACGTAATTCAGCGAGGAGTCACAAACTTTCATGCCTGAGGAGATAATAAAGCCGAAAAACATTAACCATCGCAATTGTTACGCACAGCCGGAAACCAGCAACTACAAAATGGCGGAAGGGCGGCCTTCACTTCCCATTAAAAACAGTTGCCAAGCGAATTTGGAAAGTTTCGGCCACCGCTTTAATCCACTGCATCCCCCCTCCTGCGTATCCCCTCTCTCGTAATAAATTGCCCGATGCAATTTCCGGCGTGTAAGGGAATTCGTATTTTACAACGAATCTTCCACCTATGGTTTCCTCGATTTTTCGAAAATGGATCTGCGGCGCCGTCCGTCCATTGGCCGATTCGTTGATTTGGACAAATGATGTGAAGTAGAGTGCACTTGGCGAGTGAGTTCATTTTTCGACGGACAAACAAAAAGGGAGAAATTTACGAATAAAGGGAAACGTCAAACCGAGAAGAAAAATGACCGATGAAAGCCCTTTGTTAAAATTTCGATCATTTTTGTCAAATCAGAGGTAGTAGGAAACATACGTAGAGTCAAGACTGATCAGTCAATACTTTGAGACGAGGTTAGTTTAATTCATACTATTCTAATAATGAATTAACTGATTATATGTCTATTCGCAGGAATGATGTCAAAAAATACGGTCAGCCTAAGTCATAAAAGTTTCCTAAGAGTATAGGTCATTGCAAGAATGAATACTAGATCTGTTCTCGAGCATTTTGAACAGATTGTGGTTAACCGTAATTACCCCCAGGTTACGAAAAAAGCTTCTGTCAAAAAGATTCATAACAAGACGGTTGCTTAGTGCAAGTATTAAGTTACCGTGAGAAAATTGTTTAATTTAATTCGTTAAAAATAATTGCTTGTTAATTATAGCCTAAGTAATAACGATACACATTATAGGTACAGCGGTATCTATTATAAAGTTGGTATACACGTGTTGGCGGATGCTTGAGTGAATGAAAAATTTGTCTTAATTATATTGTACGATTTATAAAAAGAGTATGAAACAAATTGTAAGGCAACAAAAACTTAGCACGAAGGCATGACTGCTTACGTAACACATTTTCTGTAGTTTTCTTTTGCATTTTTATTTGTGCTAAAGGCTTAATCGAGGATGACGTCAAGTCACGTTTTTTATTATTCTCCATTTTTAAACGTAAAGATACAGTAAAGGGGAGATCGGTAAAACTATTTGAAACAACCCATACAGCACGGTGAAATCCAAAGGAAGGATTGAGTCCGTTGGTAGAGCACTTGTCCGTTATAATCCAGCATCCCTATCCCGTTTTCATCCCTTTTATCCCGGCCGTGTCGCTCCTGGCCTTGGACAGGAAGAGAGAGTACATATCGTTTACTCTATCGAGCTACCCCAGTGTAATCCCCAGAAGTATTCATCCCGGCGTAAAATAATATGCGATGAAGTATCGAAAGTCCATAAGAGGTTGGATTAAGCTTTTATTTTTCAACAGATCGGCTTATAGGAACACTAGTGAATAAAAAGATAGAAAAGAGTCAATAAAAACACTTGAACGGACGCAGAAAAAATAAATCCTCAAGCAGAATACACCAGCGCGTTCAACATACACGTACGGCTCATTGGAAGAGTGGATGCTGCAAGCCCATCGAAATTTGTCCACCTCGAGAAAAACACTCATTGGCCATTGAGTTTCCAGTGAAGCGTGTCTGTTCCATAATCTGCCTGCCTGCGTCGATGGACAAAGAATGGACTCACATCGTTCCACTCACCAGACTCACTTCATTTCACGTGACGGCTCAGAGCACAATGCGCCCTGAAGCGCGACGCACTCGCCCAGTTATCTTCCATTAAAGTCCACGTGGACAGGCATGCGAATAAACGAATAGAGGAGCCCCAGATATCTAGTATATCTACCCAGCAAACATAAAGTAACAGGTATATATCGGCAACGTTAAAATTTCCGACACGTGGATGTAACAGTTACAAAGCAACTGATATACATAACTATTATATCCCTAAATAGGCGAGTTTATCAAAGCTGAAATGTAACTGTCGCTTTGTACTTGCTGGATATCTGGTAATCTAGAGAGACAATTTCGTTAAGTAGGCGACTATAGATGAGGCATCTACGGAGACGTTCCTTCATATGCACAAGAATGAGTAGAGCCTATAGGCAGAGAACGTCCTTGGAACGGTCAAAATATTCTGGGTACCTCAAATAGGATACGTATAGACAGAAGACTGGGTGGGTTGATAAAGCTCGTGGGTTGGAAAAGGCAAGAGCTGCTTCATAATAATGACGGTTGGCCAACTGACGCGGTATATGCAGGTCTCTATCGGTTAACTACAATAAGGATTGTGCATGCGGAAGGAGGCCAACGTCGTCGGCGTCGTCGTAGTCGGCGACGTTGCCGACTGGAGTCCTGCCAGACTTGGTCCTCGATTAATTCATTCTATAGCGCGCCTTGCGAATCCTAACCTACGTAGTTCAGACGCCGTAACGAGTACCGGCGCGTATGGTGTCTAGTGTCTACGTACCAAGTAGTACAGGAGCTACGGTTCAGGATACGTCCTGGCTCTCCTCCTGGCTGCCAGTGCAATACGTATCCTTTGTCTGGGAAACTATTGTATTTATCCTACGCGGTCGTTCTTCGTGTCTTTTTTTTTCCCTTCTTTCTCCATTCTCCCCCTTGCTACGCTCGGTTACTTTTACTGCAACTTCACCGCAAAAACAGTCCATGCTCCTTTGCCGAATACTACCGACTATTATCCAGGTTCCATATACGTTGCTATATAATTGCATGCTTACCACCGTGAGCTCCCTACAATTCTCTGGTATTAACTTTTCCCATAACCTTTACACCCTTTGGCTTTCAATCCCAACGAAAGAGCTCAGCCCGAGGCGTTTCCGGGGCCCGGCGACAAATCAAAGAGCCTTAGCTTCCTTAGGCTCGCACGAAAAAAGTTTGTTACGCTATCGCGATTTCCGGGTATCGCATTTTATCTCAGTAGACGAATATATAGCGTTGGTTCCTCTGAATTTGTTGTCTTCTACAACGTAAACAAATGCACGTAAGAAAGTGGGTAGTGAGAAATGGGAAATAAGGGGGCGCCGAGGAAAGGCGTGTCAAAGACGAAAAGGGGGAAGCAAGAGAAAAGGTTAAAGCCGGGGCAAGGAACGCAACATCGGATTGCACAAGTCCAACCAGGAGGTGGTGCATTGTCGCGCGCCAACTCTTTCGGGTCGCAGAATAAATCCAGCGTGCACGGCTGATGTCACGCGCAGAAATCAGCAGGGAACGAGGAAGTGGAGGCTTGGGACGTGAAGTGCGCGTTATTTTACTTGAAGCTTTGAAGGGTCGGAGGGCATGGATGGTCTTTGTGCGTTGGCGTGAGCTGCTACAAAAAGAAATGCCAACTTTCCACCATTTCATTCAACTTCGATAGCCTGGAACTTGAAATTCACCGCGCCGACTGGAATTTTAATCTGACATTTCATTTCTCGCGCGTTCTGCCTACCGAATTCTCTTGGTCTCCATCTTGCGTCTGTGTTCTTCTATCTCTCTCAGTCTTCTTCAGGTGTTCGTCTTTGAGTAAGGTGCGTGTCCCGACTACCAAAATGGACCTTAACAAATTCTTTCTTCCTCTATTTCTTTAGTTTTCCATTCCGACAGTAGCACTGCTGCTCTGGACAGCTTCCATTGGGAATCTGCGGAGCAAGCTAAATAAGGAGACCGGATAATTTCATCCATGTTTTCTGAATAAACGTAGAAGCCTCCAAATACGAAATACGTTTATAGATTAGGCTAAGAGCAAGCTCTTATTTTATTGCTTTAGTTATTTGTGAACATAAATCAGGCGTCAAAGGGGATAGACTGTATTGACAGGTATATCTGTATATAAACAGACTGGTAGGGCTAGTGGCGGCATCAATAAGAGACACAAGATAAAACAAGGAATGAAAGAGAAGAACTCTATAGGCACTGGAGATTTGGCTGGTTAGGTAAAAAGGCAAACTAAGAAAGCTCGGTATTAATAGCAGTCTGAGAAATAACGAAACCGGATAGAATCAAGCAAAAGAGTGCGACGATAAACCCTGCATGAAAGTGGATAAGTCAATGATGTTAATGGCGGTATGTAAAGACTCCAGAAATAACATCATGTTATTCAATGACCTGAATCGTGGCTGGAAGAAAAAGCAATATGAATTGCAAACATGTAGCAAGGCAGAATATTTTAAAACCTAAAAGAATCTTCTACAACACATGTTATGACGCCATGAAAATCTTTGAAAATCCTTTAGGATTTTCTGTATGTCAAAATGAATTGATATGTAGTTTTCACACGGGACTTCCTTCTGGCCAAGTCAGGGACAACGAAAATCAGCGTTTTCAACTCTAAGAGACTTTATTTCCAGTATATTCACATACTGTGAAGTCTGTATTGACCAAGAAGCATTTTCCAAGACGTCTGAATCTGTATAGAAATGTATATATGAATATAGATGTCACAACAGGCCTTAAGAAAATGTGAAAGAATGCTTTAACGCCGGGAATGCTAGTATAAAGTATAATGTGCTAAGAATGGATGGCCGAGAGTTTACCATGGCAGATACGGTGGTTTCTACTCCTGGTCGATACCCGCGCAGGCTGCCACCCAAAGAATCTTTTTCTTTACGTCTTCCGGGTGAGGTGAACGTAAATAAAGTACTACGACGGGGAATAATCCAAACAGCCTACGAGCCGTAGATTGTGCTTTCGCCGCTGGCATCGACCTGGGTTGCTGGCGCTACTGGCTGTGGGCGGCTATGGCTCATGAAGTTAGTGATGTGGCGATGATGACGATACTGACGCTGGTGGTAACGGCGGCGCTGACGTTGCCAGGTATAAGACGATACGAATGCGAAATACCCGCACATTAAATTCGCATTAACGTGAAAAGAACTCGAGAGCCTCTTTCAATGCATCCTCCATCTTGAACTATCTTTATTTTTCTACCCTTCTTATTTTTCTTCTGCAGCGGCCAACCCGACTGCTCTCACATTCTCAATCTACCCCTTAGCCTCTTTACCTTCTTCCTTTTCGTAGCCACAAGCGTAGCCACAAGCAGCACCCTCGCGCACGCGACTCGACACGAACCTAGTGGTGCAAACGTCTTCCTCTTCTTCTTCATCCCCTTCCTTCTGGAAAATCCAGCAGCGCCTTATCCTTATCCTCGGCTATATCTCGTATCCGCTGAACCATCTACGAGGTGACTCTCCTCGGGACGTGCTCCGTCTGTTAAGCAGTTTGGCTGTTTCTCGACATGCTCGTCGCCATCATACGTACGTGGCCTATCTCATGATTTCTCTCTCTCTCTCATTAATGCAGAAGAATAAGAAATCAGCAGGCAGTCTTACCTTCGCTTACTTCTCACATCGACTTCACGTCATACCACACGTTTCAATTATTTCTGTAACCACTTTGAACGCGCAATGGCTACAGGGTGAAATTTCACCATAAGAGGTAGAAACGAAGCATACGTGGAATCTAATGTAGTTCCTGACTTTCTCTGAATATTAACGTCGCGCATTTATATCTTTGCGTTACTTTTGTTTTCAATGTTTTCTTTGCCTTAACAGCACTGAGTTTATTAAGCCATTGGTAGGTGTTGGTAGAGTCGGCGACGATGATGGCGATAGCGGTACGGCGCCGGGAGCGGTTCAATTCAGTCGTTTTCAGAAGCAAAACTGCGATCAAAGACTGTGCGAGTGAGTGCGGGAGAAACCGGAAGAAAGAAATACGTATAGGTATTATATGGCAGTGGAGGGAGGAGAGGTACGTTTCTTACTAATTAGAGTCGCCAGCGCAACTTTACATAAATATTCCCATTTAGTAAGCAACCCACAGTTCTTTTCTTCATGTTTTTCTTTTGAAAAACCAAGCGTGATCGTATTAATTCTGCTCGGTAACTAGACAATCGTCGAGATAATTAAGCATGCGTCTCAGCAGAGGCGCAAGAAGGCCGCGGCCTTCATCCGGTATTTTTCACTAGGCTCGTCTCACGCTAATACGAACAACGGATGCTGATGGTCTCAACACTTGATTGCAGCCATGCTTCACCCTAACCCAACCTAACCTAACTCACCCTAACGTAAACATCTCACGCCTCTAACGACCACCTTCCAAGATTTTCCGCCTTAGACCACCTTGCAAGATTGCTCGTTGCACGTTTCACAGTGTGTATGCCGTATCTAACATGTATCTAGACACACGTGGAAGTGCAGCATCTTCACTTACCTTAAGTGAAAAACTTTATCCATTAATGAGCACGTGCCGTCCTCTACGGCGATCAACCCTTGTGCAGTAAGACAAAACAATTAAATTGACGTGAAAAATGTTTTATATTTTTTAGAACGGATCACGCATCCCCTATGGATACATGGGCAGTACGAAGAAGCATAAGACATAAATGAGTATGTGCGTTTGCGCGTAAATGGATAGCGCTACACACGATGCACATGTTTCGCGTAGCCCCAAGACAAGCTCGATAAATAAGTCCCTGGAGATATATTTTACGAGACGTAAATTAGCTTGGCGCGGCTAACCGAACGGCCGATATACGTACGAGGAAGGCTGCTCATAGTCGCCTCCAGTGTTTTTCAACTAATACCGAGGAATAAGCTCATAAATTTTGCACGTATACGTCTACACGACACTTATGGCACTTATGGTTCAATGTACTCGGGCTTGTCCCGTCTTCAAAATCGGTCCGTACATATCTGGATGCTGGACTCGTAAAAGCATCTCCTCGTTAAGACACTGTACAGTCTTATATAGGTACTAAAAAAACTACAGCCCACGAATACGTATCCATCCTCAAGCATACACATGGGTATGTATAGCTATTCGAGATTTTTGGTTATGGCAAAGGGAAGAGTATTGGACGTTTAACGAGTCGCTGACGCGAGACAGGGCGCAACATTTGCTTCGCGTTAGGTGGAATCATTAGCTGCGCTTCCTGCAGCCTTAGACACTTTGTGCAGGAACCGCTTCAGCTGGCGTTGCTCTCACGATCCCCAGGAGAACCGACGAAGGAAAGAAAGAATGCAAGAGAGAAGGAGAGAGTGGTGGGGACGGGGAGAAAGAAATACGCCGGAGCACAGGGCACGTCCACGGATAGAAATCCCCTTGGCTAATGTAGGCGCAAAGCCACGTGAACTTTCTCAAAATAAGTTTTATCGCGGTCCATTCCAGCTTCGTGCTGCCATAATTTTTTTGCGATTCTCCATATAACGTACGTTGCAACTGAAATTCCAATGGGGTCGTCAGCTCTATTTTCCAAATCCAAAAGTATTCCAGCGTGGGATGTACCACGAGACGGAGGAGGGAGATAAAGAAGAAAAAGGAGACGCGGAAAAAAGTAGACAAGCACAATGGGGCGAAGGAAATAATAGGAACAATCACTTCCGGAGTTGAGTACATGAATCACGGTTGCTCCGCTATTGGCGAACGAACTACCAACACGCGAACAGGCTTCACACCCCTCTCTCTCTCTCTCTCTCTCCTTCAGGCCCACGCACTTATTTGCGCGGTTCCTCTGGTTTTACTTTCTTTTTTTCTATTTTACGTTTTACATGCGTTTCTCCCTTTTTTTTTCAACTCCTCGCTTTTCCTTCTATTCTCATTATTCTGCTCTGCGCGGAGTCTACACAACGGGCGTATCTGCTGCTATACTTGGCACACGTATCCCAGGGTCAGCGATTACCGGTAATCCCTTCTGATTGACTCAAGGATTTCCTGCTGGAAGAATTCCTAAGGGGGCGCGTAGAGAATCTTGCAGGAATACGTATCGTCTTTCGTCCACTTTCCACTTTCTCTCATTTATCTGTTCTATACTCTTTAGATTTATCCCCGCTATAGAAGACCTAATCTTAACTCACCGCGACAAGATGCTATTAGCACTGAGTACGATAGAGAATTCTCTTCCTTTTTTTTTTTTATCTTTTTTACTTTATATTCCACGCCCTGAGCTTTTTCTCGATCTCTTAAGCTTTGGCTTATATTGCTCTCGGGGAATCGAGTGTCGTAACCTTACCATTCTCCCTTCAGAAGTCTCCTCACTCTTTTTCTCTGGCCGCCTAACGAGGTCCATTCCCAGGGCTGAGACTTTTGTGCATACCTAAAACAAAGTAAACGCACATTGGCGACTGGCGTCAGGTCTTCCACGTTTCCGCTATATTATAAATGACGGCGGGGAGAGAGCAAGAGTGTATGGCTACTGGCGTTAGTACATATATATAGTCATGGCAGCCTTTGGTAATGCTTGGACGAAAGGTATATAGAAAGACTTCGTGAATTACAGAAAAAGCGTCCGCGGGTCCGCCAAGCACTTTGCTTTTTACGGACGCAGCCAGACCCCCATCTGAACGCTGAAGTACAGCAAGTCTGCTGGAAAAGAAGAGACGCGGACGGGCAGAAAGTATAAGGAGCGGATGGAAAACGAAGGATGAGTTTGGCATAGGAATATCTGGGTTCTATCCTGGTGGGATAAAATGGCAAAGGGAGAATTCTGCTCTCGTTCCAGATCCGTGAAATTAGGCCGGGAGTATGATGAGGCTCCTTTTCTTCCAGGGTTAGATCGGAAAGCATGGAATGAAGTACCGGGGTATTGCGGTGGAGGGATGGAGGGGTGCAGTCCTTCCATTGTAGATTGATGCGCGGACACACTGCTTATACACGCCTTCACATCGCAATCTGGAGTTTTCACGTCTCTAACGATTCAAGCCGTCAATACGGTATATTGCTGTCAACGTCGCTGCTACCACGGCGTATTATTGACTGAGGCATCGGGCGTGATTACGAGCGAGATCGTCTAGCAGGTCTTGATGAAATAAAATTAACAAAGAAAATTTTGCAATTTCTACCTTAAGAACTGAACTGCTTTCAGTCGGGTATTCACGTGAAATATAAGGAAGGGGAGAGATACGTCAAGGGATGAATAAGGGATGGAAGAAAGGGAAGGGCAGGGAACAGTGAGAGTGAACCTCGAGGGGTTCCCAGAATGGACACTGGAAATGGACAGGCATTAGATATATCCAAGCCCTCCTTCTTTTTTTCTTTTAGTCCGACCTATTCTCATTCCCACCTCCATCCCTGTTTCCATTGCCGCGCATATAGCCACGACATAAAAATATGATTAACCTCAACCTTTCTCTATCCTCCTTCAAGAAAGGGAAAAAACGTGAACTCACGATTCCCTAAGAATTTCAGACCAAGAGAATACCAATGTGGGTCGGTTATAGGACTTTCAAGGAGGTTTCGAGTGCTATAACTGATATCGATGCTGCACTTTCATCCGTGCGAATGCAAATCTCCCCATCCCCCATTCCCTCCCCCTACCGCCATATCCACCATCCCCCCACGTCCTCCATATTCTTCGTCGCCGATCGTACCGCGAAATACGGTAAAACGGATTTTCTCTTGAGCCATAGAGAGCAAATACGAATTCACTGGGGCGCACCGTTTGCGTGACTCAGCAGCGTACCGATGCTCGCACTGCTGAAGAAAATTGTACCCCTGGTACTACGTGGGGGCCCTTCTTCTTAGAGCACCAGCACGTACGGTGCAAGGCACCCTAACCTAGAGCGGAAGAGGACGGTGTCACGAGTACCTCGAGAGCTGTGAAAGAAAGTCAAGTGGAGTGAAAAGTGAAGCTGTCTAAAGAATTAACGTAGAGACGCGACGTCGAGACGCATTGACGTGCACAAGCACAAAGGTATCATCGGTTGTAACAATTCACGACATGACATTATCCCACGATGACGATTCCGCTTTCACAGCCCTCTTGATGTTGGTGCCCATTCAGTCCTGACCTTTGACCTATCTCTCATCATTTCGGCATGTGTTATCAGATAGCAGTAATGAGACCCCTGCTAGAGGGTTAGGAATGAGCTCTGTAATCGAACTCCGGGAACGTGATGTGAGAAGGAAAAAAATTAGCTAGAAAGCTGTTCCTGTAGGTCGCATCGAGTTATATGGTGTCCAAGAGAGTGGCTGATGTAATAATCAACATACACGCGTATAGATGGCATCCGGAAGGGTCGTCGGAAATTAAATTAAATCGTAGGTGAGGCAAGCAGACGCAAGTCCATGAGCTGCGAGGTAGGGTGGGACCACTCGTGCCAGTTTAAACTCATAAAGTGCCTAAATGGGAATGGAGCCACTAGCCCTCTAGAGTCTCTAGAAAATTCTGCAAAATGGGGTGACCCTACGAAACGCCCACTAAATTACAGTGAAATTAAACTATGGCAACGAAAACGACCTGTCAGGCGAATTATGAAAGGTCGTGTGCAACGCAAAAGCTGCACATTACATCATTTCACATCGACCAGTGAAAACTCTCCTTCTCTCTTTTCACATAGCCTTTTCATTTCTTTTTACAGCTGTAATAGTTAAATATTTTTCTGCAATTTTATTTCTCTCTCCCTCCTCCTTATTTCTCTACAACGCTTTTCTTGCTCACTTTCTTTTCCTTACGTAACCAGTCGGTATCCAGCAGGCATCTAAAGCTCTCATTTGGCGGATTTTTTTAATTTAATCCCGGTATAGGACGAATGTGGAAGCAGGTTAGAAAAATATAAAAACACAGAGGAAGCATTTAAACGGACAGAAGGGACGCTATTAAAAACGTCCGCCGACTGGCAGTGAAATTCAACCAGCTCTGCAGACTCCTATTCTCAACCCTCCTCGTGGCATTAGCGGACGGGGTGGTTTCCATTTACTGGCTGCCCATTGCGAAAACGTAAGTGCGACTCAAGTTGAATATGTAAAACATATTCTGTGTACTGTCATATATGTATATGTGTATAACACATATATACCTTATATGACCTGAACGACACCCTTTAGTATGTTAGTAATGTCACCGCTATTATTCTCAGAGCAACCCCAATAGAAATTTTCTTCTGTAATTTAACGGTCTGTCTAGGACCCCACCGAGACAGAGTAGCCTTGCTATGGTCACGATGGGCCATCAATTTTCATAATCAAGATTCTACTAGGAAAGGACTGGGAATATTTCTATAAATTTGGAGGATGAGATATTGTTTTTTCCAATATCTATTTTTTAATACGCAATGCTCCTTCAACCACCTCATTGCGATCCCTCGCTTTCTTTCTACCGGAGGAAACGTGTCAAGTCGTAAAAAAAGCGCTCTAAATAGGTTCCGTTAGATTCATCCGTGTTTTCTTGGGGGTTGGACTATTTTTCTACGGTATCTAAAAAAAGCTCAGCCAGATAAGGGGGACGCAGCCCAGTACCAGAATCTCGAGAGATTCGTCACCTCCAGGCGAGGATTCCCTTGGGAGCGATGAGCAATTAGTCACTAAACGAGCGATCTTGGATTTGTACTTATTCGATTCCAACCCCTTTTACAAGAGTAGCTACACCAGTAGCGGCACAAGGGGTATGCAAGGACGACAGAACTCTCCCCAATTGCAGGACTTTCTGGGAAAGTTTCGAGGGGCCGATAGGGATGGTACGAGCGAGATCCTTCTAGCAAGACCTGGTTGACTTCTTCGTCAGGGTGACCGAGAGGAAATTAAAGCCAAGTCCTGGAGCGACTATATGGGCGATAGGCCCGATACTTATTCCTGAAGTCTAAAGAGGGCTGAACTTACCCCCAAGAAAGAAACTCTCGTCGGTCGACATCAGCGTCTCAAATCGAAATCAAAGTTTTGCCAATCGAACAAGCCCTTTACTTCACCGCACTGTAATGCTAGTTAACGAAACTTTCAATTCCTCGACAATTGCCCTTACTTCTCGTCTCTAAGAGTTTTTATAGACTAGAATTTTAGGGTAGGTTTTCACTGCTGCTCGTAATGTGAGCGACTACTGCAAGTGGGAGCGTTGGAGCATTTTTGTTTCACATTTAAAAAAAAAAGGCAGACGATTCGCAGAAGATTTACGGAATATTAAATTAATGTAAATTCGCCTGGAGAATTGGATAATATATGGCGATGAATCTTTAAATGGGTCCCATCGATTCCCAGTGCGATAATGAAAAGTTTTGATAAAGTTTCATCGGAAGTCTATTCGGCTGGAAGCGTCGCGACGATAAACGCAATTAAAATAATGAGGAATAAACCGTTGCAGAGTCAGGGCTGTTTTTTATCACCCCTGGGAGATCTTCGCGTTATGGGATAAATACGACATTTTCTAGACGCGATTTCATTCCCTGGAGGCACGTGTCATCGTCTCCCTCGCGTGCGTTTCTTTTCTCTCTCTCTCTCTCTCTCTCTCTCTCTCTCTTTCTGTTTGCTCGTATCGTAGCTGCGCTAATATGTAGAAATGTAGGTATTGTCGTCATTCATGAGAATCTCATAAGTAAACAGACCCCAGGAAAAGAAAGGCATGTCACTCCATTTGAAATAGTGAAAAATTTTCTTAAGCCCATAGAAAGGAGGGTGTCTCGATGATCGTAAATGGCATATAACGTGGTCGATTCGTTTGGTACTTTTCCTGTGGAAGGTCGAAGTTTAGAGTCCCAAAATGGCGATCGTGTTTGGTCGATTTGTTCCTAGTGTCCCGAA
The DNA here is from genome assembly GCA_030142615.1 of Syrista parreyssii. NCBI lineage: Eukaryota > Metazoa > Arthropoda > Insecta > Hymenoptera > Cephidae > Syrista > Syrista parreyssii. The sequence continues at coordinate 375,423 of JARQTG010000170.1, read as the reverse complement.
AATAGGAGGATGTTATCCGCCGGGCCATTTAATGGGGTCGCGGCAAGGCAAGTTCCTCCGAAGGAGTAGACAGGAGTAGCAGGGAATGGCATGCAGAAAAAGAAGGGTGGACAAGGGGCGGTAGGACGCTGGCGACGAATTTCCCATAAAATCATAAATAAAGTGACGTCGCTCGTAATTCAGGCCGATTTGTCTTTTTGCATTTCTAGAGTTCACATCCCCTTCCTACTCCGCCGTCACGAAGGGTCCAAGTTTTCTCCTACTGTTCTTTCCCCTTTTGATTTTATTTCTCCTCGTAAACCATCCGTTTCCTCGTGAGTTACTTCTTCGCCAGTTTTACTAGCTTCACCACCTCCTGTGTATATTCGCGCCTACACTGAAATTCCTGTATCCACTGTGGTGGGTAACAGGATGGTCCCCGGAGGCGAGTACGATGTCGGGCGACTCTTCGCATTTGTATTTATTAAATCGGTCGAGATATCAGAATTGGAACGGGTAGATCCCGAGGGATCCACGAGATATTAAATACCAGGGCTGACATCGTGTTGGCGCCTCAGGGATTTCCCGTCCCCTGTTTCACTTTCTTCATCCCTTATTCTCAGTTCCTCACTAGCTTTAGCCTCAAGTATCAAGAACAGAAAACCCATGTAGAATGCATCGCTGCTTGTCTTGTTAATTTCTCCTGCGTGTCGAGGGGTTCTAAATAACGTGGCTTCCGGGCGATTTGCGTGTCAACGACGCAGAAAACGATCGCTTTCGCGCGTAGCGTGTTAATTTACACTGGTGGGAATATAATTAAGCAATTAGTGTGGAGATCTTTAACAGTGACCATACCCTAAACTGGGTAAAATGGCTTCCCGCACGAAACCCTCTGATGCCTGCCTGGCGTTGGAGGACAATTAAATGGATTCACGACTAGATGCCAGCGTAGATATTCGGCCAGGCTTAGCTGATTGGAATCAAAAAAGATTGCGGAATCAGGACGCAGCGTAGACACGAATGGAGATACGCGAAAAGAGCAGTTCAAAGATAAACGTCGCTTCGATGTCATGTATTCCGAGAAATGACTAATTAATTAGCTAATTACATAATCAAGCAAACTAGAAGGATCGAGAGCTACATGTAGGAGAATATATGTAGTATATTGTATATACAAGCATATATCATACTATGTGCACATGTGAAAAAATATATATATATATAGATACCGTAAGTAGCAAATACTCGCAGTATTGGCAGTAGATTTCGCAACGTGTCCAATATCACTAGTGTTATTCATTTATTTCCATCTTGCCGAATAATTCATGTAATAATGCGAAGATGATAGAGAGAAAGTATAAAAATATTTTCATTCTGCCAAAGACGTGCCCTCGGGTATCTGTGCAAGTTTACTGAGGTCAAAAACGAATTGATAGAAAGCATAATTTTATATGACGAATATGACAAGGGAGGAAACATTGTCTGATAGATTGTATATATTTAATTTTCATATAAACCTATAGATCCAACCTATATGCTTGAGATTTAAGAAATATAAAATTTTAGTCAAATAAGTATATCGCATTAGACTATATCCATTTTAAAATATAAACTTTATAAATGAAAACATGATTTCTGTATAATGTATACATATTTTGTTCACACGGGTGATGAGCGACGAACGAGAGATTAAGTGAGAGAATGCACGTGCGCAAGGAGATTCACGAAAGTTCCTGTGCATAGCGACAGTCGTGGTGATATTAGCGTCTTTGCGTCTTTACCTTCGGCGGCAGACGCTTCCTCTTTGACGAAAGACGCTCTACACAGTCTGCACTGAAGAAATCACTCGACTGCAGGAAAAAAGCTTGCTAACTTCCGTACGGTTACCCAAATTAATTAGTTAATTAAAACTGCGTGAGGCTCGATGTTGCTTTCGGTTCCCCTCGCAGTTACGTTGTAATAGTCTGCCGAAAGATGTGACGCAAAGAGAAAAGGACGCAAGAGGAATGGAAAATAGTAAAAAGTTACGATTTCTCGAAATATACGTAAACCAAGGGTTTGCAGGTGTGACGAGGAGAGAGGAGGCGATAAAGGAAGAGAGAGAGAGGAGTAAAATTGTAATGATAAAGAGCAAGCGAGAAACACAGAGAATGACGTTAATGTGCCATCCCCATCGTAGCTTCGGGGGTTCAATCGAAAGGGTTAATTAACTGATCGATCCTGCGTTTAAGGGTGGCTGCTTCACCTACCCCAGTTTCAATTTCATCAGCGGGATAACTGTCATCCAAGGGCGATGCAATTCCATTGCACTCTGCGTGTCATCGAGTTAATTGCACGCTTGCGTTGCGATATCAACCCTGTAGGATTGACTCGTTCTCGACCTGGGAAGGGGTTGGTCCTCGCCCTTTGCCGACTATTCCAATTCCTGCTTCCACGTTGAAATCTATCACTGGGCTTCTCTGTCTTCGTTCGTCTGTCCTCTGTTTCTATTCTCTCGGCAGCCGAATCTGTCCGCCTCTCATGAGTTTCCCAATGTCCTACGTGACAGTACTGATAAGAGATAACGGATCTTGGATTCCATTCTATTCCTTCTCTTGGGGAAACCACCATGAAAAACCAGAATCTCATGACGGCTTTTCGCCAGTAATTTCGTTTGGTCAACCTGGTTCATTCTTCTGTCTGGTTCACATGGGGATTCTTGGGCAACTCGTGTCGGGTCTCATTATCGATATCCCGGTACTCTTAGCCTTTTCTTAAAAAACCAGCACCGACTTTTCCTCTAGTTGCTGCTTCGCCGTTTTGTTTTCCCTCTAGAATCGGCAATTTTGCGGCTATCGAGGAGGCTGTTCCAGGTCTGTCCTGAATCTCCAGAGAGTCCTTGATAGCTGGATGATGATATCGTCTGAAGAGAATGACGATGAGGACGAGGAGTAACCAAAGGAAAAACACATGAAAGGGAGGACGATCTGTGATACATGGGGACAAAGCCGGTCTCAAGGGCTCGTGTCTATGTCTGCTTACCTATAGCTTCAGCCTCTCCAGTTTTCCATATGTAGTCCAAAGTGAGGTAAAGGCTTCTGCCCAAGGATAAGGAGGAACAGGGAAAGAAAGGACCAAGGGAAATAGATAGCTCAGCTGGTGCGACAGTAAACTTCTCAAGACTATATATATCGCTGGGATAGGCACCTTAACGTGACGCGTTTATGCAAATCGGCCTTTTGCACATCTATCAGGGATTCCGTGTGGGCTGTGCAACGGCTTTGGTGATGATGACAGACCGTAGAGAGTATATAGGGAGCCATAGGACGTCAAGGGAGGATTGAAAGGGATGAAATAGAAAGAGGGGTGGGGGAGGGGTGTATAAAGATCGAGAAGGCAAGCAGACTCGTTACCGATGCAGGAGAATAGCGAGCGATCCATTATTACAATGTGTCTAAAGGTTAACGGGGTACGTCGTCGTCGATCTTCATTCGAAGAACGACCCCCTACCCCTAATAACCGACAGGGAACTGCAATTTTTTTCCTACCTTTTGAGATTCTTTTTCCCCTTTCTGTATTTTCCCTCCTTTTGCCTTATAAAAATTTTACTCGTGGCGTAACTCGTCAAGATTCGCGCGACTCCTACCGCAACACGTAGCTACGGGTCTGGCAGTGGTTGTCGCCGGTGCGACTAAACGAGATCACGGAAATTCTCTTGCGGAGACGTAAAATCCCATGGGAAGAATAATGCGGCATCCCTATTCCCTCGCGTTGTAAGGGACAACAGTTTCTAGTCATCCTTTCGATTTACCCTCTTATTATAATCTTCCGCCTCATTTGGAAAGTCGTAAAGTGAAATGATCTGCAGGCGACATTTCCTCGGAGAATATGTTGATGTGCGCGGATACTGTTGGAATGCATTGGTCAGGATTGACAAGTATCGTGTAATTGCTATATGATATTTATTAACCTTATGAAGCATAGTGACGTAACAATATGTCACACATTTCAATTCGATTTTTCATGATTTTCACATATTTTTTAACGCATAACGACAATTATAAATGCATATTTAGGGTCAAAGGAGATCAATTAGTAATAAAAAAAAAAGTATTAGGCTTCAAATTTTCACCTAGCGTATGTTATAAAGAAACAAGGAGCAATAAAATACATTTTTTAGACTGTAAATGTAATTCTGAGTATACAACCAGGTAAATCATAAATCAACAATTCTTAGGATTAATACGATTACGAGTTCTGATTACGAATTTGAACTCAACATTTTTTAATTCAAAATGGAGGATCCAATATGGCGGATCTAAATTACAGTTCGTAGCAAAAAATATTCCTTCATCTTCTTTCATCTCGATTATTATGAAATTCGTTACGTGTGGGCTTTTGAGGTCGCTTATTACGAATCTGAACTTGGAATAAAAAAATTTTAAATAGCCGGAAAAAAGGAAAATCCTCAGAATTACAGTAACAGGGGGCAATCAATTCGCGAAAGAGATTATTGTTCTAGATTTGAGTCTATGTTCTTTTTTATATATGGAATCTGTATATTACTTAAGGTTAACGTCGCAGTACCGGACCTCTGCACTAGTACCGGCAAGTACCACGTGTGCGAGAGAGACGGAAATATAGTTTTCCATGGGTAGTCGGAAACGAGTACAGGAACGATTACTTTATATATAGTAAATTGAATACAACTTGTTCACATGGGTCAGTATGTCCTTCCTTCTTTGTCATATGTGAGCGTTCATACGCTTGCCTCATTCGCACTCGCAGGTTCTACGGGAATGTATCTAAAAGACTAAGAAGGTCTTACCTGATCAGTTGATCGGATTGACGAATCCCGAATGAATGCGTTGCTCCTATTGAGCTAAACAAACGTAGTGAAATAATGTACAATCAGAACGATTGTTCGACTGCTTCGATCGAATTTTTATTGGTCAGAATAATGATAACCGAAAGACAACTGGATACACGTGTCACGTAGAAAGTTAAGGTGGGTTTGAAAATGTAGAAAGAGAATAAAGGGAATACAAAATGAAGAAGGATACTAAAAAGGAAAGAGGGAAAAAGAAGAAAGGGAGAGAATAATAAAAGAAAGAAGGCACATAAGGTATTCCCATAGGAATGGGCAATGGGGGACGCGCGTAAATATATGGAAATGAAAATCGGTGAGGCCGTTTTCGAAAATGTCGCAGCGTCGAGTTGTGGAGGAAAAGAGAATTCTGATTGAAAGAGAAAGAAAAAACTGAATTTTTTCAATTTCTTCTACTTTCTCTCTTCCCTTGTCCCACTCCTAGAATCTACACGTGCACGAACAGCTACGAACGCAGTTATACACAATCCCTGTATTTCTATACCTACTTATATCATATGCAGCAATAGGAACGCGCGACACCTTTTTACTAAGAGTTAAGACGAATCGAGGATCGCGGTCTGTTTGCGCCGTTCAACTTCCGAGAACGCGTTGGGCTGTCTGAGAAAGGCCTGTTCCCCGTCCGCACTTCCCTCGTCCCGACTCTTTACCACAGAAACGATAAGAGCATTTGCTCTGATAAAGGCGAATGAGAAGGCGAGAGTCGGCACGGTGGAAAAGTAATGCAGCTCACAATCAGCCGAGCGAGACACACTATACGGCAAGTCATAGTAAGCCACAAGCAGAGAGTAAGAGGAAAAGAGATAGAGGAGGAGGAGGAGAGGGAGGTGCTAGCAGCGACCGTGTGTACACATCAATCACGCCCTGTCACGCTGTAATTGATCGGGAAGAGGAACCCTGGGTCCTCTTGTGAATTAATATCTATCTCACGAGCCGGAGAAACCGCCCGTAACGTAGAGTCACGCGTAGTGTCGAGTAAGGACTTGTGGTGCGAGTAGGAAAGTGGACTTGTATTGTGTAATATGATGGAATGTTTTTTTTTCAGTACATCATTTATTCACTAGTATTTCTAGTAGTTTGGTTACTTGTATTTATCGCACGTGCTGCCTTTTTATGACTTGTGGCTGTTAACTGTTATCTGCTACTGTGTTTTGGGAAAAGGAGCACTCGTGGCATATTATGTACAGTCGGGTCACGAGTTCAATGTGTTTTCTTTGACGGATTGAAAAAATGAAGTCTCTCAAGCTACACATGGCTCTGCATGAATTTTTCGTTAGAGAGACATGTGCATGGTTTTGCACTAAAAGTATATATACTTGTTTTTCTATTCGAGCATTTATTTTCGTGGTTTTGTGAAAAAAGCCACAAGCGATTAGCCAAGGGTGGCTTTGTTTATCATTTATGGAAAAAAAAAAAAAAAAAAAAAAAAAAAAAAACACACAAACTCGTTTACCGATTATATTTAATATGGTTTTTCTAAATTTGAATTTTGCAGCTTTTTCCGATATATCTCTAAAAACCCTTGAACAAGGATGCAAAGGTGTGCGTACGTATGTTTGCTTTTGTTAACTTTTCTCTGTGCCTAGGAACACTGGTTAAATTATGCACCAAGCCGGTGAACGATGGCGCCAGACTTCTGCTTGCAGTAAAGGGGTGAGTTTCGTAAATAGGCTAGATGTACATTGAGCAATCCCACCCTTAGTCCCGCGACGAAATAAGACGACAAAATCCACCCTGGTTGGCAAGAACCGTTCGACAGATTTACGACGAACGTTAGCGGGTGCTACGTTAGGCATTCCAACGCGTAAAGTTCAGGGGTTGCTAAGGGTCGCTGAATTCATAGTCACGTATTTATCCAAGTAGTTTCATGTGAGAACTCGATGATTCAGTCAATTTCACCGAGAGACATCGGACGCTGTCCTACTGTATTTTCCGATTTGATGAATAAAATAAAAAAGTCAAAGTACGGAATATCCATGGAACTTTCGAGAATTTTTTCTTTTAACGGCTGTTTTACATTGCAGCAAGGGTGCAACTCTTATCGCAGTGTCACGCCTCTTCTGTATCTGTGGGTTTTCAATAATATTTTTATCCCACTAACATCTGGTGGTTCTGACATCTTATTACATGCAAACGACTACACGTCGTATTAGCCTGGCAAAATTTTAATTAATCGAAAAACATATTGAATTTGAAAAAAAGTGAAGTTAATTATATCGACTAATCTCAGCATTCGTTTGATTCAATTTAATTCTATGAAATATTATGTTTTCTTAATGTTAACAAATATTTCGTGATTGTCATGTGCTTTTACTTAAAGTCGTATTCGTATCTCGGCAGTCCGCAGGCGTTAAAGTGTGATATGCAGACATAATGCTCTGATTTAGTACCTACTGTGGTCTATAGATTTGAGCTGAACGTTTTGGCTACAAGTTAACTGGTTGACGTGGTGCCACCTAGTGGATTAAGTTATTTGGCATGACTTTAATTATTTGAATGAAGCATAAATTTGCTACTATACGAGATTCGTTTCAATTAAAAAAAAATGTAATTTATTTGCGAGACGTCATTCGTTTGATAACTTTAAATGCATTTTTACTTCACCGTGTTAAACGTATTTATTCATTAAAGCAAGTGTACATTTCAATCAAGAAACTATTTTCCGTCCCAGCTGTCGGATGCAATTAAATATTCTTTTTAAAGAAGTAAAGGCACAACTGTAACAATCGAATGTCCTCTTCAGAAGAAATAGAATATTATTACCACGCATACACGACCAGTGAATAACAGTGAATTTCATTACTTTGAAGCACAATATGCATTTGAACTGACATAAATTACAGTTGCATGCAAAAACCTGTATTCAATATACCTCGAAGAAATATTTCAAATACATTTCTATATTATATGAAAATATTTGTATCAGAAAGAAGAATAATATTGAAATCAATTATATTTATCTCGTATAACAATTTATTTCAGTAAACGCGCTTAATTTTTTGTTGTAACTTAACAACATTTGTGTGAAAAAAAAATGTTTTAAAAAAAGCAAGAAAATGGAATCCTAAATATATATATTTATTTGAAACAATAATTCATGTTTCTCGGTGCACGCTCCTTAATTGCATTCTCCATATTCTCCAAACACTCGTCACATAGCGATTCATCAGTAAAGAATCTCAATGCTATTCCGAATGTAAAGGGAAGAACAGTGCTCGTCCATTGCAATAACGTACACGCGTTATCGGTCGGAATTCCTCAAGCATTCATAACATGAAATATACATAGGTATACGTTGAGAAGCTTCAGTAACCCAAAGCGCCTCCAAAGCCAAGAGCACAATACCTGAATACTCTCAGGTATACAGCTACACGTGTTTGGCAGATTGGCTCATGTAAATAAGACCGCATCAAGCGAAATCTGAAGAAGTGGGGCTGTTAGCCCAAGCGTAGCAGCTCGTCTTCTAAGCAATTCCCACTGACGACTGCCTTCCAAGTCATCCTACCTATTCCAAGTGGGATTGCTGCCGAGTGTCAGCAGAACGACATTCTGCCTGTTCCCTATAAAAGAAACTGCAAGAAACCACAAGCGGAATGTGAGTTACCCAGTGTGTAAGTAGGTGGCTAAGGGTGGCCGAGAAGGTGGCAGGACTTCGCAAGGCGGAAAATAAGAAGTCAGAGGGTGAAATAAGTTTCCGCATTTCTAAAGGTTCTCGTACCACTGGAGAAGTCGCAGAGGGGTTGGTCGAGCAAATACTCCCTTGGCCACACAATATTATCGCGCGCCAGGGATCTAAACTATCCGCTTCTGCCTTGTGGACTTACTCTCCCCTCTTCCTTTCTCTCTTTCTCTCTCTTTTTCACCGACACTTGCCTGGACTCTTCTCTCTCGACATCGCTCTCTCATACACTAGGTTGAACATCTCGTTCAGTCGCTCTTTAAAGGTGCGAACAGCCGACGTGTCGACGTGACTGCGACTTTCTCGTCGGGACTGCTGATGATCAAGAGACTCGGCAGAGTCTCGCGCCAACTACAGGCAAGCGACTGTACGGGCAGCGGCCCACCGAGACTCTTTACTCGAAGCAACTCTTGTACCTGTGTTTCGAACCAAATATCTGGTGAATCACTGCGTATGAGAAAAAGTTATAGATATCGTACATTCGTTATAGGAATTAAGTATTCTGAATCGATTATCGCCAAAATCAATCAGATTGGTGTAGGAGATCAAGGCGTACTGAGGGGGCAAACGAGATCATTTTATTTCAGTTTCGTCGTCGTCGTCGCACGTCTATTTACCTTTACACACGACGGATGGCGCTGCTGATTCATTGATACCCAATATAATCAAACGTATCTTGTCCCTCAAGCTACCGCTCACACCGAATTTTCATATAATATAAAGCTGCCTTTACAACAGTATAAAATTATTAATTAAGCCTTTAGCCCTCGCGTAAAATAGAATCGACTATTCGTGTGCAGCGCGTGTGTGTGTCATTCGACGTCCAGGCGTTCCTCTCCATAATTTTGTATGTCTACGTATCGAACAAGGAGTTCCAGGTTGTCTCGCTATTCCTCTCTATAGTTTCATATCTCCACAAACATACTTTCGTGTAAAAAGCCTCGCCAAGTACGTAAGTCACTATATATCTGCGTACTATAAGATCCAGCACTAGTTTATAATTTTAATCGTACCTTCAAAATTTCCTATAACGTCTTCGCTAGGCCCGAAGTCAGTACTACGAAATTTTGGACACGGTCCCGCCAAATGGTACTCTATAAAGAATCTCCTAACATTTCATTAATTATTAAATGTCCATTAAATAATAATTAAATATAAGAAGCAGTAGTATCACAAAAAATTGTAGCGAAGACGTTATAGAAAATTTGGAAAATATAATTAAAATTGCTCATACAACATGCAGATATATAGTGACTTATGTACCTGGCATTATAATATGATTTCAATATTTTTTGATCGTAAAACAATAATGCATCATATGAATATCGGTATTTCTTTTTAAGGTCGCGAATTTACAGTAATCCTATGCACGGCGAGGTATTTTACACGAAAGTGTGTTTGTAGAGTATATAGTATACTGTATACTGTCAGCAGTATAACGCTGAAATAAAAAGTAAAAAGTGACAAATATATGGATAGAATTTTCGCACACGTAAATTCGTATTTCCGTCCGAATACCGTAGCAATTTCTACGTCGATGTAACATCGCCAAAGACACTCGTGCTGTATAAGTTTGCATATTGCTGTAAGAACCTGTGGCTATAGGTAAAGAGTCTACAAGAGGGATGGATTCCTATTACCGGTAACATCCCCGAAAATTTACACACTCACACCGTAGGGCTTTTCGAAGTAAGAGGGTGTGTCCTACCCGAGATTCGAATCCGTCGCTGACGTCGCTGCTGGTAGCACCAGGACGAAAAGGGAGTTTTAGACCATATCTCATTTATATATATTCCTCGCTCACGGTTCAGGACGGATATTTGTCACAGGGACGTATATATTGCATTCCCTGCCCTTACCTTCAAGTTTCGCCATTGCCACTAACGCAGCGTCTCCAGCACTACCATCTTCCTGACTACTACCCATCGCTTCCGAGTCTTTCTACCAGGGTGGCTATCGAGCTCGTCTATCTGTTCAGATCCGGGCACCCCTCAGCTATCAAGGCCATCACCTTCATCACTTTTATTAGTTATCGATATCGATAACCCCCTCCCCCACGCCCCTGGCGTACTTTTTCCTGTATCCCCTCGTCTACGCTTCCCAGGGTGCAGAGTCGCCTTCCGTCCACCGGAAGTTTATAGCCACCCGATCGCGGTTCGTTTCGAAGGAAACAGCGTCGACACTTCTCGATCCTCTTTCTCTGAACGCAGCTTGGTGTTATCTATTCTCATCCTGATATTACCAGAGACGGAAGGGCGGACCCTGCGAGATTCCGGAAGTTCCCAATAGACCCGAGAAAGAGAAAATTCTTCCAGCTAATGAAGAAGGAGGGTGAAGATATAAGTTGCAGTAGTATAAGGATCGACGTTATCAGTCCGGGAACTTAAGTCAGATCAAACAAATATCGTAAGAGGCTCCTCGGCGAAATCACACTGTTTATTTGTACGTGATTTGAGGAGCCACGGGGGCAGAGTGTGGAGGGAAGCGGATGACATCACAGAATCGTCAGATGGGAGACTCGTGTAGAAGCCACGTGGGATTGGAGGTGGATGCTGGAGGAAGTGTAAGCAGGCGTAGATAGAATCGGGATTGGATAGCGGCTAGATAGAATTGGATAGGATCCTGTGATGATATTGAGTCGTGTACGTGGCCGGTTAAAGCTTTGAAATTTATTCGATCAATTTCTTCGTGCAGGTTCATTCTGGAGGTTCAAGATGACGACAGTGTTGGTTGAGGAGCGAGCGACGGAGATTCTGCAGGGAGAGTAACAGGAATAGAGAAAAATGAAGATGGGCAAGTTTTAAGGAAACGGAACGGTGAGCGTATTTCCGCCTGTCGACCCACCATCAGTTCACTATTGATAGCAAGATGCGACGTTTCCATCGGAAGGAAAAATCCGGCAAGATTTTCAACATGATTGTATCAGGTCAATCGTCAGGAAATGGTTTCGTTGCGAAATCACCTTTTACCCATTTTCAGAAGATGCAATATTTTCGCCAAATTAGTCCTTATTTCCGCGCTAATACAGAAAGTGTTATGATAATTTGTACCTCCGTGCTTAATGCTAGCATCAATCTCGAGGCGCAACGCTCAAAGACCAATTTCTCACATCTACCCTTACTCTTACTGCTGCTCTCACTTTCCTGGGCTCTCCTACGCTTCTCGAGGATGACTTTCCTCGTCGGGGGATGAGACAGACTCGAGTGAAGGGTGGTAGACGTTCGAGTAGGTCGCCTTCCTAGAGAGCCAACACCAGATAGGCAGTATAGGCCTTGTCTCTCTACTCGACTCCCGTTAACTTCCCAAATTAATTCGTAATACACGCTCGCCCAGACTCCTCGGAGTAGACTGTAGCTACAGTATCTCTAGCGTCCTGACGTTGTTACCTTATACCCAGAAGAAGCTTTACGACAGTATATATGCTTAGATAGGAAAGCATATACATACATACATACAGCAGCCTCCATAAGGTAGTTTCGATACTAACGTCCTGCCGAGCGTTACTGTGGACAGAGCTTTTGTGCCGACGACCAAGAGAAGGTCAACGTTGTTTGCGAAGCTCGTAAATTTCCTAAGCATGCCTACGAGGTTGTCGAACCTGGGGATAGGAATGTCTTCGAGAGTAGCGTCACGCATAACATCCGGGAGGAAATTTAATGGCCATCTTTCCTATTAAGAGAATTAATTCTATCGTGCTGCTGCACCGTCCTTTTCTACTCACGGAGATTATACATTTGATGCTGCTACTGCACACCTATGACTTGATCCTAATGGAACAGGACACGCTTCCAGGCGAAGAGTAACGTGTCGCCGGAAGTGGCCGGTTCTGGTCTCTCGTGGCATATGCCTCACGTGACACCACCCTATCGCACCCTTCTTTTTACACGCAACCCAACGTACTCACGCATCCAACCACCCACGCAACACCACCTATCCTCTACTGACATCCGACATTGTCTGCAAAAGCTTTTACGGCTGGTGTCGAGTAGCAGTCACGACTTTACCTCGCCACAAGCCATCCGCCACAAACCAGGCCTTTTCCATCGTGCCAGTTGCGACAGCCACCCTCTTCTAAACGCCACTGCCTCCCTTCCATCGGAGCTTTTCACTCTCAACTATTTCTATGAAGTTCCAGTCGACATTTTCATTCCATACTACAATTTCATCTACTATTTTACTTTACGCTTTATAATATACAGTGACTGCGGGCACTTGTCTCTTTATGGATTTTTCTTTATTTTTATGCTTTATGAGGTTTGATTTCGTAGCTTAGCATAGACGCCCCTCGGAAAAAGGAAGGAGATTGGCAGATGATTGAACCAAAGACATCGCAAATCAAAAGCAAGGAAGCGCTGATGAACTGCTTCTGAGATATTCAAGCGAATTCTTTTGAATGGTTGATGTACAGTAAGATCGAGAGAAAAGCAATCGCGCGACTCTGCAAAGTATCTTGCTGAAGCAGCCGAATTGCAATTGATCCGCGCGTCACAACAGGAAGCGCCAAACCGCGCCTCTCCTGTCCGTACAGCTTCCTGGGTATTTCTAGGCTATAAATATATCCGTACATATTCACTTCTATCTATACATATATATAGAAGACAGGCATACATGTAGATATGTCTACACAGATTTTTTTTCACCAAACGGGAATTTTACGATTAGCACGAAAACTGATTTCCAGTAAAATCGTGACAAATAGAAGCAGGAAGCATCGGGCAGGCAAAGTGTTTGGCCGGTCGGTGCAACAGCACATGCACGCATTTCAAGAGAGAGTGAAAAAAAGAACTCGAGGGAAATATTTAATTCTCGGAATATTTGGAGCGGTAGAGACGAGTCCATCTATAGATAACAGGCAATCGATAGAAACGATCGTTCTCTGATAGCACAACCGATTCGACGGCAAAGAGACGTTTTTTGATCTGCGGCCAAAAAACGGCAGTTCCAGTATATGTAACACGCGCCGCCGTGAAAAAGAGCGTTTCTATGCGGCTAAAAGCTAAAAGAGCCTTCGCGGTTCGATGTAAACAGTTTGTTTAACTCGTTAAGTAACCCATTGGACTTTTCGTTCTGCATTGTCAATTTTATACGAGGGACATGTAGTTACGCCGCTGATGCACGCCTTTGCCCCGTCTCATCAGTTCTCAGCTACGTAAGTTATGCAGTATTCACCGTTTCTTTTATTAAAAGCATTAGCTATAATTAGCAGAGCGATTAAACTCGTGGAAAAAAATCAAAGCGTAACACAGGCCCGTCGCAACATCTCGAAATGACTCTGTTTATTTCTCTTTTCGATAGTTTCAATTCCTAGCCGTTTACTTTTTTGTGCCATTTTTTGTATCCTTTGCAGAGCCTCTTATCCGTCACTAATTCTAGCCCGATCATGTGAATAAATGATTGACGCGGTGAAGATTAATACGAGAACTCACTATTCTGCTCTCTTTCTCTTTCAGTATCTAAATGCGTCTTTCCGGATTGTATCTTCTCTATCGCGTCTATCTTGTCGCATTCAAATATCATTACTGGACACCGACATATCTACAAGTCACTACGGAATAGGACTCGTGCTCAGAAATGTGTATGTACATGCATTTTCATATGTGTACGTTGTATGTCATAAAGTGCACGTATTCTCCTTACACTGAAAGCAATATAGCTGGTTATTTGATTTGAGAGACAATAATGTTCGTAGGTAAAGGTATGGCCGTAGAAACGGTGCGTGAGATGGAAAGGTAGTAAAGTTGTAGATGGCTATAGAGAAAATGTTGAAGGTGGAGGTGGAAGTGGAGGTCTTTGAGTATTGCAACCCCAACCGACGTCGTTCATATTTCTTCTCGTATTCGTTCTGTGCTGGTTGAACTATGCTGTATGGGTTTGCCTACCGGTACGATTCCCGCTGCTCTCTGCGACGAGCATGCGTTACAGGGAGAGAGGGAGAGAGCGTGCGAGAGGCAGAGCGAGTAAGAGAGCGAGAGAGAAGGCTCATGCAGAAGGTACTGGGTAGAGGAAAAAACCGCGCGACGCTGCTGCTGCCATCCGCGATTAAAATGTAAAGGGATTCATGCTGCGCAGCCAATTTATATGCGTCTGGCTGGGCTCGTTCTGAAATCGGTTGGGCCCGCGTCGCTGCGAGTCCCTTTGGCCGACGCATTCGATGAATTCAGGACACATTTGATGAATCCCTTAGTTACCGGCAAAGAGCCAAAAGGACGCCCATCGACGTACGGCGACGCGCTGCTACAGTACGTAGCCGCGATTCTTTTCCACGGATATGAAGTTGCATTTGATACCTAAATATGTATGTATGTGCACTGACTCATTAGCTTCCTATTTGACACCCTTGTGTGTCCGGCGAGTCTGCATGTAAGCGACAATACCGAGGGCACTCGAAAAGGTTCGTTTCCTTGAATATCCGGAAACCTTACTAGCCTCAACACCTGTCTAAGTGCAATCTAATTTGCGAAGGACCATGCGCTCTTTATGGGCTTCCCATTATTCAGGATTCATCATGCACACGTAAAAATGATCTTCGTTATCGTTATTACCTTTGCGGGCTACTTTATCTAGGCATAATCCTGAGGATTAATTATAAAACATATGAGTATAATGTATAACGATTTCCAGATAGGAATTCCTTTGATAATAAAATTTCATTAGGAAGAAAGGCGTCCTTTTAATTTACAGCATCCATTTATACCAAGTGACGAATGACATCGGTATACCGTTGTGCAGTGGGTGGAGGATGAGCGTCGGAAAAATCTGTCACGTACGAATCAGACTTTATAGTTCCGCGATATTTCCGGAACAGCCGGAGTCACGAGAACTTTTAGAAAGAAGCCCCTGTAAAATTGAATTGGTCGCAATAAGGATGTGAGAGGAGGCAGAAAGCGGTGGAAAAAAAAAAGTGCACACGACACGCGACTCTAGGGGTGGTTTCTTCGTGGTAGTCGACAGGGAACGTAGGAGAAGGAAGATGAAAGGAGGCGAGGAAAGAGAGAAGCCCAAGAAAAGGGTAAAGAAATGGAAGTTGGTAGGAGCTTAGTAGGGATGGGAAGGGGTGGGAGCTCAGGGATAAGAAAAGTTGAATCTCATGCGAAATGCATCGTGCGTAACGGGTAGCATCTGTTCCGGGATCGATGCCAACGGGGGGCCAAGAGAGACACAAACACACGCACGTATTATACATATATATCGCATGCGTCAACGTATAAGGACCTTTGCGTCTTTGTAGGTGGCCATGCTGGACCATCAGCCATGGTAGCACTTGGAGGTCGACTGCATTGACGAAGCTAAAAAGAACCAAAGGCTGAGGAGGGGGTAGCCTTCTCAGCGTCTGCCGCAAGCGTTCCGGCCGATTTACTATTTTAATAAAGTGGACGCGAAAAGAAGAACGACTTGGGAGTTATGGGGTGCAGAGGAAGGGCATGCTAATGGCACAATAGATTCCAAGTTTCCCCATCTGAGGAGACTGGCCCGTTTCCTCTTTTCCATTTCCACTTCCATTCCCCTTCGCTCTTAAGTCTCCCCGTCCTTTTCATCTCATTCTCTTCATCACTTTGACTTCTCACTGAATTCGTACGAGGAAATGGAAGCGGTGGAATCCCCTAACCTCTAAATGCATGGGATATTTTACGTTTGGTTCCTCTATCGCTGTCATCTTTAAGCTCTTGACGGACACTTTCGTAGCCACTGCGACGACAGCGCCGCACAGTGTGCAACAGCGGTAGTGAAAGTTTTAAACCAGCATTACCCGCGATATTCTACGAAAAGATTCTTGTCCTGGTGTTCGAGGCTGGATATTTTATGCTCTCGTAAATCCCCAGGAACTGCAGCCAGGGGTGTCAGATTTTTCTGAAACTTTTTACAGTATATTGATATAAGTATATCTAGTACGGAGATTGGAAAATTACGGAGGATTATCCTGCAAAATCTTCCACTAATCTTAATGGGTATTACATCATATATTGTCCTGGATAAGAGGATAATGACAAGGATACAATAGACGTATAGAAAGGGTTTAATTCATCTACAAGAAAGACATGGACCTGGTCTAGTGAATCGAGTGACAATACTTTTTGCAATGTTCCAAGGTTATCCCATAGTAGTTGCTCACTTCCGTTCTTAATGCTGGGATAAAGTACATAATACAAGAAGAGAAATGACGCCATAGAAATGATCACAAGAAAAAAGAATTGTAGCTGACTGGCAACAACGGTGTTGGCCATTGACATTGTTAACGATTCGCGTAGAGATTCGTGTGGCTATAAAAGAGCGTAGAAGGGTAGCCGCAAGCACAGAAAGAACGTAAGAGAGAACAAAGGAGCGTTTCGTATCAAGATAATACTGAAGGTAAAAAGGAATAAAAATTGTAGGCAATAATATAATTATATAATAAAATTAAAAAAAATAAATATAATTAAGCGATCGAGCCTTGCAATATTCTTTGATTATTCTCGGTCCATTCTCTTACCAGACGGACGGTGCAGTTTGACGTAGCTTCTGTGACGAGAGGGTCGCTGAGAGCGAGAGAGGGAGAGATTGAGAGGAGAGATTGGCTCTATCGACGATTTTATTATAATTTAATTTTTGCACAAAGAGGGGGCGTTGCCGCCACGCCGAGTTGCGAGAGGGAATCTGCCAGCATAAGTGCCTCTCTCTCTCTCCCACTCACTCTCCAAGAGAGAAGGGCCATGCAGTGGGATGAATAGGGAGATGGCAATAGAGAGAGAGAGAGAGAGAGAGAGAGAGAGAGAGAGAGGTACCGATGCAAAAGGATGATGGGACGATCTGAAAGTTACGCTTCGATTAAATCCCCGTTTTCCTTTGTGCGTCGATCGCGGCAGACTTTCAATGAAAAATCCTAACGAAATTCCGAAAAAGAGATACTTCTTTCTCCTGGTCGATGGATTCTGCTACTCCTACCGCCTTTAATACTGCTTCCATTACTGCTTGCTCCTCTACCTACCACGTGTCTGCACCACGTGCTTACCACTGGACAAGAGACTCATAGCGGATCGTTTGTCCATTCCTCATTAATTCCCCTATTCCATCCCTTTCTACTCCCCCCTTATTGCCCTCCTTTTATCGTCTGGCTCCGCTAAATTGGAAATCGTCGCACGTAACAATGCTACTACGAACAGTACAGATTTGAATAATTGCGTGGTTACAAAGTCATTTGCACATCCTAGACAAGCAGCAGTGCCAGAATTGCTCTTGCATGGACAACGAGTACGATAAGTACGAAGCTAGGGGAATTCTGCAGGAATAGGAGGGTTTCAAGCTAGAGGGTGAAGACGAGAGGCTTCCGACGATAAAGGGTAGAATCTCGGGGACGAGTGTCAAAGAAAGGCAAGAGATGTTCAGGTGTAGTCCGAAGAGATCTGACGTCGCCACTGCGGTAAAATCCTCCGGCTCCTGCACTTGGACAAGGAGCTTCCTACCCACGGAGAATTGGAACCGCCTCGACCAAGATGATACTTCAACCCCCTAGCCAGCCCTGCAGTAGCATAAGCAATACATACTTAATATAATAATATCGCATTCGGACGGAGTTGCGTTAAACCATCTACCTACTCGGAGCTCCGAGGCACTTTAGCGACGCGTTTAGGGCTGCTGATGCGTGAGCACAAATGCGTGCTTGCTACCCCCGACTGCCTCGCTTCCTCGCTTCCTACACAACTACCACCCTTACAACCTTCTACAATCTACCTTGCACGTATGCTTACTTGCTTGCTTGCTTGCTTGCTTGCTTGCTTGCTCGCTTGCCTGCCTGCCTAGCAGCCTATTTGCCTGACTGGCTGCAGGGAGTGCTGCCTTTTTTTTTCCTTGTCTCCAGGCAAAGTCTGCTTCTGGTGCGTGCGTGAGACGCGGTGAAAATACGACGGCGAGTTTCCATGTAGTAAGTGCGCATAAGTGCGAGGGTGGTTGTCATTGGATTGGGGTGGTTCACGCCCCCGCTATCCTTAATGGAAGCATTGCCGCGTCAACGCCCTATTATCGGCGAGACTTCTCAAATTTGTCATTGTCGGTCTAATGGCGGTTCAGCCCCAACCGCAAGACCAGGATCCTCTGATTTCTTTTGGAATCGAGTGAGGGATGATGGCCAAAAAATATTGACTGTTTCAAATCCTCGGCGTTTTACTCATTCTCTTTTGTGGTTCTCTGGCCTCGTCGAATAAAAAAGGAAAACACGGTCTCGTAGATTTTCACTAATTCGCAAAAACTTGGGAAACTCTCCTTCGTGGTAAGGGCAAACGATGAGTATAGCATAGACAGAAGATTTAGTGCGGCTAGATGTGGAGATTCGAGGAAGAGGAAATTCTCCTCCTTCACCCTCTAGCGAATAACCTGAATATCCTGAAATCACCCTTACATAATTTCATTAGACTCTAGCGAACAAGGTTAGTCGCGCACAAATAAATCTGTAAACCTCGGAGAAGATCTCTGTTCCCTCTAGTATATAAACTCCGTGAAAATCCATGTCGTGAAATACACGTAAAAGAGAATCTTCAAAAGACGTAACACGAGTTAGCTTTTTTCACAGCTAAAAGTCTATTTAAATAGTGATTACATATTGCTGTTAGCATTGCTGAATTTAATATGTACACTAGCGAGTGTTAATGAAGTTCCTGTTTATAGTGTAATAGCATTAATGTACAATAGCATCATACAGGACTATTTTTTCTCCCCGTTGTGCCACACGAAGTTTGTGACCTGGAATAATGTTTTCATAAAACATAATATTACATAGCACGTTTTGTCACGTCGCATTCTTCAACGTATTCTGCGACGCAGAACTGCCCGATGAACATGAAAACATAACAGTTACAGTTACGTAGAATAGCGTTATTGCATAAAAAGAAGTAGCAATACATCGGATGTAGCCACATGGTCAATATAGCCTGTGGACATTGCGAAAAGAGCTTTCCAGTTCAGCCGAAATATTACGTTGCACGTCCCACCACGCGTCCGGTTGCTAACCGAGAGGTAGAAAAAATTTGCTGCTAGAAGCTACGAGCGTGCTACAAAAAGAACGCTCGTTATTCAAATCGAATGTATAGTGTAATTGATCAAAAACGAACTGCGTGTCGAACGTAATGAATTGCTGTAATATAAAAAAAATGTATTAACCCTTTGGTTGAACACTGTTTTTTTTTTAATACGCGGAGTGTACTCCAGGATCCAATGTTTTTTTTTTGTACTGTTGAATGTTGCATATTTGGTCTCCTGTGTCACATAACATCCAAATTTGATGTCGCAGGATTATATATTAAATGGCAGCCAGGAATCTTATTAAATTATAGTACAGTGTAAGAATATTCTGCATGGCTGATATAATGCGACTAGTATCACGAGATGATACATACCATACTTAAACAGAGATATATAAGACAAACTACTCTCAAGGTCGTAGCATTTTGTCCCATGTAATTTTTCTATTAAATTACCTACGTTACCTAGTAAGTTTTAACAGCGTCAATCGCATAAATCGTTAATTGTGCGTTTAAATTTGCTGTGCGACAATTGGCTTTTCCTCGATGCACACGAAAATTTGAAGTTCCTTGCTTTTTTTTTTTTTACGTCACACGGCAAAATGTAGTCAGATTCTTTTTGGTAATTTGTGCGATGCACCATTATCCTCTGTACATGTTTACTGTCGGAGACTAGCAGACTAAAGGTCGATTCACACATTTCAATACCGTATCCGGCAAAGCAATAAAAAAAGGAGCAATATACCGAACGGCAAGCTTAACTTTATGACTTTTGACCAGTTATTGAATTGTATCTGTTATTTAAAGTCGTAAAATTAAGTACGTCGCCTACTATATATCAAATGAAAATCTATAGTGTCAATAGTGTCTACGCCAATGAATGGGCCACCTGTACTGTTTTATAGACGTAACGCGAGGCGATAGTATTTATTTACAGTCTTCTCTAATCAGAAGGGCAACAATCGTCTGCATAGTAGATTAGTCTTCATATCCTCAGCGGAGTAACCAACGGTTCCACGAGGTGGAACCGCAGCAGCGAGTCATCGTCTTCTCGAGTACCTTGTAGAGGCTATATTTAACAGGGTAAAACCTATCCCCCGGGGAATGACATTAGCGCTCGTTATTAAATGTCTTAATCGCCGCATTTTCTTCAAACGCAACCAGCAGGTAGACAGACGGAAAACTTTAGCGAAAGGATCAAAGGATAGAAAGAGGAGAAACGACTTATAGATAGTTAGAGAAAGTATTTAATAGTGAAAAGGAAGAAAGCTCAAAGGAACGAACGCTCTCTTTTCATCCAAAAGACAATAGCGTCCAAAGCAATTATTATGTCTAATGGAATTATCGGCGTTAAATTTCTTAATTTCTCAGTTACAGCCAACACTAAGAGGAGACCAATTTACATGCATAATTAGCAGTTTGATCAATAACAGCGGCATAGTCAGATTCATCCAGACGTATCCAACAAGGATACGATGAAGAAGATTATAATGGAAGTTTAATCTTCTTATATGTACCGAGTTACTCAGCCCAAACCACCCGAACGCATCGTCTGAAGTTAGCACAGCCGTTTGATCCTATGATAAAACCATAATGTTCAGGTGGTGCGCTTGGACTGAACGACTGAGTATATATTTCCGTACGTTTAACGTTTACATAGAAGTTTATGGAATCTTTATTATCCATCAGTCTTTGACTATCCCAAGTACCTCGACGTGTGTATAACGTGGGAAGGTGACGACTGTAAAAGCCATAGGCCTGCCTCTTTCTCTTAATGTAAACGAGATACGTCATATTGTATACCTTGTTAAGGTAAACTTTGTAAAAGACTGATCCGATCAGTTTATCCTTCTTTCGGTCTTTCCTTTCTTCCTTCCTCAGTCTTCTCTTTCATTCCTTCCATCCTTGCAAGATATTACAAGTTCCCCAATAGCACGGGTCTCTTCCTAGTCCCCACGGATTTGCATAAACAACCAAGCAGACTCCTGCACCCTCGGGTCTTTCTCTAACCCCAGTCTTGCCGCCGGTGCTCGCCTAAGAGAATCTGTATTACGTATACCACGAATCTTACCACTATCCCAAGGAGAATCGATAGGGCTTGGAAGTGCAAGAAGGGTAAGACCCAGCAATACTCTTGCACGTACACTAAACCAAGAGGCGGCGAGAGGCCAAGGGTATAATCTGGTGGAAGGATGCTGGAGATGTATGACCCTCGCCAAAATCAGTACCGACGGATTTCAAGGACGCCTTAGGGACTCGCAGACTCGTATAACTTATTAATTTCACGGCATCGTTCATGGGGAATTTCAGGAGCGTAAACTTTCCCGACGAAGAAACACGCGAAGGAAAGAAAAAACAGACAACACTCCCGTTACCCTTCGTTCAACGTTGCGTGGAGGTAGAAGTCCCTCGATATTTCTTATCGCAGAAAAAAATGTCAAAGTATTTCATAAAACGATCCAGCATCCACGCAACGTTCTCATCCCCATTCTAAGCTCCTGGAAAAGTGCTTGATTCTAGGTCGATTTTTTTTTCCGTGGGCTGAGCTCTTCCTCCGATTTTTCGTCAAGTTCTTAGGGTTGGGAACCATGAAACTTTTCCAATTGCAACGTTTTTCGTTCGCGGTCAGATGACGACGCCATCACGTAACTCGATGCAACAGGACGTATAACTCATCAGCGCAAGAGGGATGAAGGGGATGGGGATGAGGGCTGCGAATTATTTATTCCACGTCGGCAATCCAGATTACCCCGACTGTAATTCGATTTGACATCATCGACGGGATCAGCGGTTCTAGGGTTGCGCGGGGAACAAGATGAGGCTGAAAAAACGCGAGGACGAAATGAGTCTGGGGTTAAATCGCTGCGGCGCCCAGAGGTACGCAGCCAGCTAGATAGATACTCGTGGATGCTCTCGATTTACAGGGGTTTTGTCTGTGAAGGGCTGAGGGTCCTAGCGAGGTAAAAATATCGACAGTAGGGACCATCCCTTGGAAGCGCTGATGTTGCTGAACGAACGGTTGCAATATTTAGCGATCCGGATGACGAGCTGAGCACGTGCTTGGGCAAGTTCATTATCACTTCATTAGAATTCACGGCATACCCATGTATGTCCATATATGCGTAGATAAATAGCATGTGCCAGGGCTATATAGGAAGATGGAAGCCTGGTACGGACATACCCGTGAGCATCATACATCCCCAAAGTGATTGAGGGTTAGTTCACAATGATGAATTTATAATCGTCCATTACAAATCCACGAACCTATTCCATTGCCATTTTATATTCTTCCTCTTTAAAATTCCTCTGGCTCGCTGTATACGTTGACGTGAATCCTTTGATCTTGCAACCAAGAATCAGTCGCTCGCCGATTGCCAGAGCCATTCCCATGGGAGATAGCCAGAGTTCAGGATTGCAGAAGCAACAGGCAAAGTGACTATACAGACTTTAAACTTTTTCCCTTTTAACTGCCACCTGGTAGTAATACTGGCAGCAAAGTTAAAAGTGACGAGTGACAGATGGCTGAGTGAAAATCAATGCATTTGTTTTATTTACTTGTATTTCAAAAGAACGGAGAGCCACATACTCGATCGCTGGATTTGGTTGCCCGATAACCAGGGAATTATATTTGTGCCGCAGTGGAAAAAAAAAATAGCGAGAAGGAACTAGTAACGGGATGAGAGGCTCAACTCAATTAGCTACATACAACCTAATGAAAGCGGTTGTAGCGAGCCAATAAAATTCTGATAAAGTCGTGCTGTTGTGCACACAGGAGTAGAGTGGGAGGCAGAGAGTGAGGAATTAAAAGGGATTCAAGAGGGAGATAGGTAGATAGGGGGAGATAGGGAGGGAGAGAGAGAGAGAGAGAGAGAGAGCGCGAGTACAGGAACGAGTGTATCCGACTAGAAGTCTCAATAGGAATGGCTACGTATCCCTTGAACAATGTGCACTGCCATTGGGCAAGGGTTGAATGCGTGAAGGGTGGCAGGGGATACATGTGATATACAAGAAAGGAATTAGGTACAGAGCAGGAGTTCCAATTCGGACTGGAGCCTCGTACGTAATTGCATTTCCCCCTGCTTTATCGTTTTCTATTCTACATGCGATGTAGATTATACAAATAATTGCATCTTACCTATGAACCATTATGCAAATATCCCTTGACGAAATATTATCATAAACACCTTTGCCTTTAATAATATCTTATACAGATGCATTCAGACCCAGAAACCGCCGAGCATTCAAGTCTTGTAAAATCTTTTGAAAATATAAAGATGACAAGGTCAAACGTTGAAAATAAATATAAAAGAAAACCCAGTGACCTCCGGTCATCGTGCTGAGAATTTCGTGAAAGCCCACTCTGTTCTGAAAAGTCGAAGACCGAGCTCAAACGTACCGCCGACTACCCGGGTCTTGGTTAAGTGGCGTGCCGTGGCAAGGGCCAACAGAAAGAGAGAGAGAGAGAGAGAAAGAGAGAAAAAAGGGTGACAGTGATAAATCCTCAGAGCTTTTCTCCTCTAGTTCCTCCTCCGTCCTCTCGCCCCCCATTCATCCACCATTACGCCCTTCGCTCGCACTCCTCTCCTCTGGTAACAGTAGCATCCCGGTATAATCCCTTCCAGCAGCAGCCCTCCCGGACTTGACTTGACTCGACTTGAGTTCAGTTATCCCTGTCACGCTCTAGGCACATCATGAATCTGCTAAGCATACTATTTTGATTGGCTATCCAGTTGCTGAGAACTGTGACTAACGCAATAAAGACGCTAGACGTTTTGTGAATGGAGGCTGTCACTAGAAATAGCACAAGGGAGTTCATGGTAAAGAGGGAAATGCTATTTCGAGAAGAATGGCGTGTCTACCGCGTTCCCTAATTTAATCCCTTTAACCGCCTACTACAGTTTTCATTGGTGCTTTTCGCATTGCCTGGAGCAGTGGATTGCATTGACTTGCACGCGCAGCAGAGCGGCCTCCATTTCTTCATTGCGTAATGTCGATGGCTTTTCCTTCTATCCACGTTCCTTGTATCCGTCCTATCTAAATAAATATATATCTACATCGCATTCACTTTCCCTCTCGCTATTACCATTCAGTACTGTATATCCTGGATGGCTAGATACGTATGTCTAACATATGTGCATGCGTGTACGTATCGACGCGTATATACCAGCGGGAGTCTCTTTTATCTTTCAATGAAATTCAGTGACCACTGCAATATCGTTATTGGGTGAAATTCCCAAAAATTCAGCAGATCAAACGAGACCATGTCTATACGTATATGTGCATAGGTATTCATTTTCGATGTCAGAGGAAATGGTGATGAGTGATACGAGTTTTCCGTTTACTATGCTCTTTGCACAAATGCGGATTCATCTGGGGACATACTATATGTAATGATTTAAAGGGAACGAGGGATAGCAGGTGACTACCGGTTCAATCTGTCAAATGAGAATCGGAGACAATTAGCTTTGGGAAATGGTGGAAGACCGGCCAATTCATAGCGGGGGAAGTTAATGCCTGCGGATCCCATTGTTCATATCGATTCCGAACACCGCGCCATCCGCTGACGTCATTCTGAACGTTACCGAAGGACTATAATCGATTTTACGAAGCTGTGCATTCGGGAAACGAGCTTTCGTCACGTTGTCACGTATAGCTGCATTCCCGGTAGAAAGTCGTGCTAATATTCGTGGTTTGAGAAACGAAGAAGAAACATTAAAGCTCTACAGAAATAAAGTAATAGCTATGACAATAAGGCTATCTGAAATATAAAGTGTCAGAGGAGAATTTCATAGAGCAGGATATTAACGAACGCAATCATGTCCGCCCATCCGTTTTACCAATAAAGTGACAAAAGAGGACGTATCGGGAAAAAAAGAGAAAGATGAGTACAGGCTTAACAACCAGTAATAAAATATCCGGATTGGCCGTGTTACCATTTGTTAGAAAGCAATGGCATGCGATGAACGAGAGTTGGGTCGAGAGTTCGAATTTGAATCCGAAATGGGAGCAGTGTCACGTTAAGCGACGGGATCGAGAGTAATGTCGTCGTAGATGCGTGGGTTAGGTAAACCGACATCGTTCACTGGGCTTAGGGGCTGGAAAGTCAGAGACGCTTTCACAGGAAAAGCCTGACCCGGAGGACCTGACATTCATTTTTTATCCTTGTAAGGCTGGTAACGTTTGAGCGTCTTACCCATGTGGATTACCCTTCTCGGCTGTAGGTCTTCTACATCCTGGACTTGTACATACCTGCAATGAGAAATAGTACCAAGGATAACATCACGGTAGATATACGTACATAAACATAGATACATATAGCCACGCGTACATAATTGTATAATATTAATAGTATGTTATAACTACTATAGTTGCTATACTATGGGCAGACGCTTTAAGAATAAGTACCGTAACCCACATCCGGTAGATATCGATTCTTGCTTGCGGTGGGTTTATCGTTGTTAACATCAGCTGCCGCGAGACATGTGCTTACGGTTGCCAAGGGGAATTGCAAGTGTCGCAAGATTTGACTTCCGGAAGCTATGAGGAATGAGAGTGCGCAGGGGCTGAACATAGCCACGCGAAAGGGGCATAGACGGTTCTATGTATATGTAGGGAGGAAGGAAGGAAAGGATGAAAAGGAAAAGGAAGGAAGGAACTAAAGAGAGAAGAGGTTGAATTTCTTGATGTTCTTTGCGCCAGACAATGGATGAATCCATCGCGGAACGTGTTCTACTTTCTCTGCACGCCTTGCCTTCTACTTTGCACTGAGAAACAGAAAGAGAGAGAGAGAGAGAGAGAGAGAGAGAGAGAGAGAGAGAAGAAGAGCAAAGCAGTGAGAGATGTATTGAGAAAATGTGAAGAGGATAGAGAGAAAAATGAAAGCTTGTAAAAAAATAGGGAGTGAGAGTGAGCTCAGGGCATTTCGAAGTGCTTACGTGCCAGGAAGAGCTTCGCTCTAACTCATGAAACGGGCTAGCTCGACCGAACAGTTCACATGTATACATATATATATGTGTGTCTATGGTAGAGAGCTGGAGGTTACTTCCCCGAACTCGTTTTTAATCAGTATCGGACTTGAGTACTTTTAGCCGTGGAGTGTTCGGCGATCCAGTAATGCATCCAAATAATCCGCGGCTGGGAACAGAAGGAAAGAAGAATGCCAGTTCCGTAGTAACGCCAGTACCTTGCTCTCGCACTCTGATTACATTGTCGGCCTTTTGTGATAGCGAATTGGTCCATGTACCTATTACCATCCGAACAATAAGGGTAGTAGCCTCTCGCTCTAGAGTACTGGAAGAAGAACAGCAAGAGTGGGACAATAGCTAACGGGATGCACAAGTCAAACTTTTATTATTATTTCTAGGTCGTACGTCAATTTATAACCGCTGGGCATGCATCGTATTCGTGGGTTCGTATACGTACGATTAGTTAGCTTTTCCCACGATTCGGGAAGCAACGAAAGCAGCCGCGCGTTTTGGTGGGAAAATCGCGACGGAATATTGTGACAAGGAGTAGGCGGCGGCAGGATATGACGGTGTGCGACGTAGGGAGCGGAGTAGATGTAAAAATAAGGAGTACACAGAGGTGCCAGCGGTAAGAGGACTAGCAGGGTAGGGAGACAAATAAAAGGGACAGCACGAAAGCCAGCAGTAATTTGCGTTAAATGCATTAGAGCTTTGAAAAACAGCCTAGTGATTTATGTTCCCCGAGGGCTTGCAAGCCCACCGCTTCCTGTATTGCTCTTCGGGGTCAAAATATTTTCCCACGTTGATGATACACGCGTAACATGCCACTCGCGTATCGTACCCCCCGTATACAAAACACAGCCAGCCTGGTCCATGCACAGAGCACCACAACGTTGTTCAGTTTAAGCAACCCTTGCAAACCTATCCAGTATATCCAGTCAGGTAGGCTGGATATCCATCTACCTATCTACCTTGCTAACTAGCCTATATATTTATGTGCGCATACTGTGGCCTGTACATGTTGAGGATACCGATGACGCGGGCCAGGATACAGGGATAGGAGGTAGCGTTATATTGCCATCTGTGGAAAGCGGCTACACCCATGCTATATAGGAGAAACTGACGGCAGGAGAGAATCAGTGAGAGGCAGCGAGTGAGCGAATGAGCAAATGAGATAGCAAGTGAGCGAGGAAGGACTGAAATGGAGACTCCGTTTCAGTATGAAACAGCAATATAAGATCGAAAATATATAGTGAAATATGTATATGGCATTATATAGCATGGTATATGACATCATAGACATATTTTTGCCAAATTATTATATGATTACATATATATAAAATATATTTGCACATAATATTTTCTATATATAACAATATATTCATACCATACCTATATTGATTCAAAATATATGTTACCATATAGTGTAACATATTTTGTTATATATAGAAGATATAATGATCCGTAAAGATGTACTGTAAAAAATATGGTATCGAATAAAATGCTAATTATATTTTTTGAAACATTATTTTTTATATTTCTTGAAATACAATATATTGTACTTATAATGTGCCCGAAAAATAATTGAACATAATAATACAAGAAATGTGAACTTGAAGTACAGTACTCTAAAATATAATATTAAATATTTAATTAAAATCGGTCAAGAGGAATAGGAATCTTATTATTTACCTTCCACAGCTGAAATTATTTTTGTATTTAAACCTGGTCGCTTTTCTGTATTTTTATTTATTTCGCTTAAATTCCCTCGAAGGTTACTTTTAAGTAACACCTTTGGAGAAAACAAGGCTTTTACCAACGAAATCCCCATTGATTAATAAGTATCTTTAGTTTGGGCTATTCTTCACTACCTTGCAGAAATAAATACGTAACTTCCGGTATGTTATTATTATGTATATTATTTAAAGAAGGCTCTGAATACAGATATAATAGACGGATGTATAAAAGAGGTGTAATTGTTTTAATGGACATCTGTGATGCCGTTGCACGTCCATTAGTAAAATGCTCGACACAATATAGTGGGAAATGTGGATGTGAATTATGTCTTCATCCTGATGAACGAGTACAAAAAGGTCGAGGACACGCACGAGTCTATCCCATTATCCAAGGGAATGCTTTTGGAGCAGGCCTAAGGACTCATGCAGAAACTCTGAAATATGGCAAAGAAATAGACGTAGAGAAGAGCAAGGGAATCAAACAGGAATCGGAATTATGCCAAATACCAGGATTTGACATTATTAACAGTTTGGATGCAGAGTGGATGGCATCGTGTTGGATTGGGCGTTTGCCGGCAATTTGCCAATTTATGGCTCAATTCCAAAAATTCCACTAAATATTTTTACTTTGGAGAAATCGTGGATGATGCGGATGCTTTCTTGCTTTCAATATTGCCAACATCCGAATTTTCACAAACACCAAGAATCATGAGAACGAGTTCATTTGAAAGTTCATGAATGGATTGCTTTTTATTAGCTTACAGCGTTCCAGTTCTCGAACGTTATTTTCCTAAGAAATATGTCGAACATTGAGCTTTATTAGTAGATGGTATTTCTATTTTAGTAAAAAATTCAATAATGAGATCAGAAATAATATATGGCAATCAACGTTTACTAAATTTTACTGTTAGTTATTTTTTAAAAAATTTTGTAGGAATCAAGACGAGGAAAAATACGATTAGTTACTTAATTGTAAATTACTTTGAATCAAAAAGAAAACCGTTAAGACCTAATAGAAAATTAGAGCATTTAATTCCTTTGAAAGGGAAAATCGACAGTGTAGCGGCAGTAAATGTCGATGAAGTAGAAAAAAAGATCACAATTATTAACATGACCAAACAAAATAATCAAATTGAATCTTAACATTGCTACTGTACATATGTGCGAGTCTGAATGATTGACGTGAATGTTTTTAACTAAAAGTTTGGTTTTATTATGACAATTGGTTGCTAAAAATTTTCAATTAATATAAAAACCAATAGTTAAGCAAATCATCAATTCAATTATTCATTAATCAGTATTACTTTTATTAAATGTTTATTTTTAAGAATTAAGCATTTCCTGCAAATTAAAAGATTATATTTTCATGGTGCCTAAAACAAAATTTTTTAATGTCGACAATTGCAATTTAACTCATTTTCAAAACTTTCAACTGAGTTTTCCAACTTAGTCTATAAATACAGGCATGTGAATAAAGAGATTAAATAAAAACGAACTTTTAAGAAATCTGCGTATAATTACATACTTATACGAAAAGCACAATGAGTCTCATAAGAAGAGGGTGCGTGCAGATGCATCTTGTCACAGACAAGAGTCCACGTGGATGCAAATTTAGATCTAAATTTGAAAGAATGTATTACTTAACAAATTATTAAAATTAGCTATATACAGTTATATATATAGTTCGATATAGTGAAAAACGCATACGAGGCCATATAAATAATTTTGCCGCCATATACGATCAGATATATGTAATATATTATTCAATATATTTTTCACAATATATTGCTTCCTCATACGGGGGAGATAGGCACTGCCCGGACACGTAAAGTTCACATACGTACGTGGCAAAGTATACATGCTGCACTGCGTTCCGAAATCCCCCCCGAGACTATATCTAATACGCATTCGCAATCAGAGTTAAGTACGCAGCTCCCCCTTCACCCTGTCCACCCCTTACGCACGGGTGTAGCCCCTGACCCCTAACCAACCTCTAAACGGACGCACTCTCATTCCCCTGTACAGGATGTCACATTTCACCGGAATTGTACTCATTCGGTACACGTGCACGTACCCTTGTGAGGTTGAGGGGGTGTCTGTCTATAGTTTTAATATTGTTGTCGATTCTCTATTCCTATGGTCCCGCGGAATAGCATTTATTGCAGGTGTTAAGATCGTTAACGAGATTACTACGTGGAATAGGGATAGGGAGCGGAAGTGTTGGGCTCCCTCGAGGGGTGTCCCGTATGGCGACGACGTCGTGAAAAACGAGAAGGTCTCAGGCGCAGAAGAACCATCCCTGCACCTTTCGCTCCTTCCAAGCCCGCTCAGACGCACCCTGTTCTCGTGGTAAAAAAAAGTTTCGCCATTACGGATGACGATGACGAAGTCGCTCCGATTTGCTCGATTGCGGGGTGGCGAGAAAAAGAAAAGCGATAGTCAGCCTGGGATAAATCGGATCTCGGTTCGTTGAAAAATGAATAGGTAGACAGTCGTCCTAACGTGAGGATAAGAGTTCTCCAGCTCATCCTCCATGGTAGACAAACCACCCTTGCTTCTGTCTATCAGAATTTTGATTGAGGTGCCAATTAAACTGCATCGTGTCATCTACATCGCGGGCTTCTGCCAAGCTGAATGAGTGCCGCACCGGGTGAAGCTATTTTCTGGAGCTGCTAAATATTCTTTGATTTCGTAACGAGAGGATGGAAAGTTCCAAGGGTTGCAAAGGGGATTAGTCGAATCCTCACGCTCAGCTCCTGCTGGTAGGATTGTTACTCGGAGACGCGACCCGCATCGACTATCCCGGGCGCCACGGTCGCCATCGCCACCAGCAAAAATAATATTCATTCACTGTGCTGCTGAGCTTAGATTAGATGCAGATATGCACTCGTTGCTCCTGATGCAGTGCATCGCAAGTTAAACCGCGTCGCGGCCGCGCACGAGAACGCTGAATAAACATTCGGCTAATAATAAACCCGGGTGCGCAAAGGGAGCAGGGCGACAACATCGCTCGCGAGGGGACTTCTTTCGTAGCATGTGAATGCAGGATTGGCCCCCCATTCACAGCATGTGCCGTGTCGCGAGAAAATAAAGTAGAAATTAAATTCTGCAATTAATTCTCTATTTATACGTTGACGTCATAGAGAGAAAGGGAACATTTTCTACAAACATGGAAAGCACCAGTTTCTGCTTATATCGTTTAATATATATGTTTGCATATAGTATATATAAACAAGTTCCCCTGTATAATTCTATTAATTATGCAAGTACGTACATTGACTGACGTCCCTTGAGTGAACTTTTGCTATGTGTACTATAGATCAATTTTAAGTATTGCACTCATAACGCGTACGTCACATACAATGCATTGCTGCTGTAGACGATGATCATAGACGTGCATGAATTTTCTCACCAACTTATAACGCGGCCGTATAAATGTCTTCAACCAAATAGTAAATCTATCCCGTAGTTTTCATCTCAAGTTAAGAAGTCCAGAAGTCGAAAAACAAACCATGATAATTTGTAGAGGCTGTAACGGTAGGGAATTCCCCGTCGTAACTAATCCCGCAGCATCCCTGCTATCTATGCACTACATCTCTTTACGAAGGAAATCCGACATATATCTCGAGTGC
This sequence comes from Syrista parreyssii, assembly GCA_030142615.1. Taxonomy (NCBI): domain Eukaryota; kingdom Metazoa; phylum Arthropoda; class Insecta; order Hymenoptera; family Cephidae; genus Syrista; species Syrista parreyssii. The sequence continues at coordinate 343,577 of JARQTG010000170.1, read as the reverse complement.
GCCTAACCCAGCCATGTATAACGTTCTTATGGGAGCAACAGTTTGCAATGCACGGTCTAACCTCGACAGCCAGTAGGGTCCATGCAAGATCGAAATAATTTTTCATCTGCGCGAACCAAGAATACGAATAACGCAACTAAAAAAGGGTAAGAAAATTTAAGCGCGCCAAGTTTAAATTTTCTTTCGTTGCTCCATCCAGCTTCTCCTCGCGTGTGCCACCCTTCGTCTAGCTATACGTGCATATTATCTCTCTTACCCTCCTCGTCTGTTCGCCTGTGTAAAAGAGACAGAGAGATGGATAAAAAGAGAAAGAGAACACGTGAAATAAATGCGAGCTTACCACCCTGGAGGATGCCTACGTCGGTTAGAGCCGCTAGAAAATGCCCGAGTCCTCGCGACGCTAGTTGGTTACAAACTGCCTCCGATGATTTGTGCCGCAGTTAATCCCCCTGACATACGGCACTTCTGCCCCTGTGTGCTCGTACGTTCGCCCGGCATGTTACACATAGCCACACGAACAGGCCGTGGCACACGTAGAAATTGAATGCTTGCACACTGCGCTCTTCTTCTATTTCTTGGTGCGCCCGTGTCGGCGCCCAACCGCTCTGGCACGTCCTGCCTTCCTGAGGTTATCATCCTACATCATACACCCTGGCGCAACGTGCAACATGCAGCCTACGAAGGTGCCTACCTACAGCTTGGCAGCTCCGTGTTTTTTGTAGACACCCTGTACACGTACCCGGAGGACCTTTTACGTTAGAGGCGTTTCCGCTGCATATTTTATAAATCTAACGTTAATTGCTGGTGAAGCATGTAGGCCGTTTTTCACTAGTGGCTAGTATAGGTTGCAGGTGTATAAGGGTGCTGGAGCCTTGAACTTTATTCGAGTGGGCGACTTGAGTCGTAGTGGCCCGTTCGCCATTAATTAACGAACCCGGAACAATGTGATTGAGCAACTATTTGTCGGGAGACTAATAATTTCAGCAGGGTCGATTCAAGAATCTCATTCAACTGATTTCTTGCTAAACGATAAAGAAATCGTTCCCCGTGAATTTTTACAAGGTACCATTTGAGCCCAGCACTTGGCCGTTGAAATTTCTGGATATGGATTGGAATTCGTTTCCTAGGCGCATTGGGCGGCATTGGAAAACCAAACGAACCCGCCGGAGCCGCACAATGAGATTGAATGTACAAATGGTTGGGGGCTGCTGCAGTGCCAAGGGAAAGATTGAGATTGAGAAAAGAACCGGTAGGAATAAGCGGACTTCTTTTGAAGTCGGTCCACGGGCGAAATTCGAAGTGAATAAGCGCGTCGGGCTGAGCGCGGATGCTGAGTCCAAACACGTGCGCGTTTGAGTGACTTGTGAAAACAATTGAAGCCGACTGAAATATAGTGTCGGGCTTTATGGCGTCTAGCTCGTGCTCGGATACACGTGAGGAAGCGTCGTGTAACGTATGTTCGACTTGCCCGAGGACGCGTGAAAATGTCCTGACTTTAGGAAGCCAAATGCGAGGAAAGGAGAGAGAGAGAGAAAAAAACGAGACGGAGAAATGAACAAGAAGAAAGAAAGAAAAAAAAAAGGTAGGCTCGGTTTCTACTCCAAAGAAAAGAATGTCGGATCCTTCACGTGTCTCTAGCCACATAATTGCATTTGGCTGCTCACTAAAGTAAACAAAACTTGCGAAAGCCTGATTTTCTCTTCGGTCCAACTAGCAACCAGCAGTAGTGGTTGGCCGTCGACAAACAAAGGAGCGTCCTGCCGTGAACAACGAACCAAACATACATGCAACGAGAAGGAAGGAAGTTAAGAGAGAGAGAGAGAGAGAGAGAGAGAAAGAGTCAGTGCATAACCCAAATGTCCAGAAGGGAACAAACTTTACCTCGAATATGTCGCTACTAGAAAATTGACAATTGACGAGACATTTATCCGTCTTTTTTCCTCTTTTAAAAGAAGCCACTCGATTGTCCGGAACTAAACGGACCGATTCATTCCAGTCAAAATATACCGTAGGGTCCTCTTTTTTTTTCTCTTTTCTAACGGGCTATGTAGGCGTGGAGGTCTGTATCTGTGTTCCTGTCCGTTCAGTGTGCCTGTCTCCCTACTTCTTGCCCCTATCCCTCCACTGCTCTCTTCCCCTCCTCCACGCATACTCTCTGGCCAACATGCCATTTTCCTCCCACTCCAGCGAAGAGCGTGCAACACGCATTGCTACTTTTGCTGGTTCGTAAGGCGCGTGTCTCTGCGTGCTTCTCTAGCGCGTTCAAACTTTCTCGGTAAAGCACGAGACAGTAACCAGACACGAATCTCACTAAAAATAGAAGTCGAGAGTTCTCTCCTTCTCTCATTTGTGGATGCAGCACGGTATACCTATGGCGTATGGAGATTGAGGAGAAGAGGTCTGTAGGAGGGATGCATGGAAATGCAAGGGCGCCACGTATAAACCGATTAATGCATGCATTTATGCCTCCAGTCGTAAGCTCGCTCGTTACCCTTTAGCTAAAGGCTAACTGCTTTGATTTCTAGACTGTTAATACGAAATGAGTTTATAGGCATGAAAAGGGCGGACCCTCTTCTGCTAACAGTTATTTCACATTGATTGGGATACGCGTATGATGTGGCTTCGTTCCTCTTCCATGTATTCATACTGGCCCTTAGGAAATACATACTGGCATCTCGTCCTATCGCATCACAATTTAACCGGAGAATTGCCCGATTTATTTATCTAGTAGCTTGAGTTGCGCGTCTGCCACTGCTACTAATTGCATTTGCGGTCAGCCGGAATCCAGAAGGGTTAAGCCCTTCCAGTACCTAAATCCTTGCCTGGAGCGATTTGACCCATTATCGCTTTCCCCCTGCTTACTGCCCTTCAAAAATTCAGGCGCATTCTACTTTTCCCTACGCGTCTCTTCCTAATTTCTTTCATCCGTTCCTTTCCACCCCTTGTCGCTACTCGTGGCTGCCTTTGTTGTTGTCTCTCGGTCTTCGGATCCGCCCCTTCTGCGTCGCTTATCCCGAAGGAAGGTCGGCTTTTTACCCCCATTTTTTTACTCCGGTCACTCTTCTTTTTTTTTCATAGAAAAGGCACGCCAGCAAACACATACCAATAGTGCTCGAACCACGTCCCAATTCGTCGATAGAATTGGCTAATTGGACCGACACTCTGCGTCGGCGTCGGCGTCGCCGTCGAGTACACACGATGAATTTATTTGCGCCGCTAATCGCTCTATTAATTAGCCGATTAATCGCGCCATTGCGATATTTATGCGCCCTGCTCTCGTGCAGCCGTACGAGAAAGGGAGTTCGACTGAATCAGTATGAGACGGAGAATCGGAGTGCAGGCGTAGGAGGGGTAAAGGGGGAGAGAGAAAGACTCAGTGGGAATGAACTGAAATTCTGGATATAAAAAGAGAGCGAGCGTTTGGCATTGCCGAGGGGGAGCAGCTGAAGATGGGAGTACGAGTGTGAGAGTGACAAAGGGCAAAGGAGACTGAATTGGCGAGAGCAATGCAAGTGGAGAGCTCAGGTGCTACGGCCAAGTGCATAATGCAAGTCCGTGACAAGGGCAAGCGACAAGTTTAACCTCAGAGGGAAATGTGAGCGACGACCTCGGCGAATTCACCAGGCACGAATGACGACGGAAAAGCCCGAGGCTGAGAATCGAGTGAAATAAAAATAGAAAGCAGCGGAAGTCGAAACGAAAGCGGAAACTACGTAGGATAGAAGATGAAAGTAGAATCGTGGAAGTAGAGAATGCGAGAGAGAGAGAGAGAGAGAGAGAGAGAGAGAGAGAGAATGAAGATATGAACTATACAGCATGATGAGATGAACGCGTGTCTGACATAATCAAATTTGCGGTTCGATTTGGTTTGATTCGAATTGGACAGGGTGAGGTAGTACGATTCCGGGGATGACTGGGGGGTGGAGAGCAGTGCCGGCCATGTGATGGGGTACGAAGGGGTAAAGGGTATGACCTGTAGTTACCTGACCAAGCCTCGCCAAGCCACACATTGTTTAATCGGTCACGCGAATTGCCTTTCAAATAACCAAACGCTCGTTAGCCCGCTAACGGTTCAATTGCCACCACTGTGCAGCTGGCAGTCTCTCATTTCTACCCCTGTTTCTGTCGCGGAACTTATCGAAACTCGAGGATGATGAAGTGAGAGAAAGGCAAAGCAGAGGAAGACGGATGAGGATGGCTGAGGTCATCCCAAAGGATCACACGACTCGATAGTATAGGATTTCATTATTTAACGTACAATTCCTAGATTTACCTTCGCCTGTTAAAATCGCCCAAACTACCCCTCCAAATTTATCGAATTCAACCCCCGGTCTCTGTGTACTCTATGGGACACAGCTGCCACTTCTCGATCACCTGGATCCAATCGGCAGCCTGTTTACCAAAATACCATGTACCCCCAGGATTATTTTAGTACGGCATTTCGTTAGGGCGGCTACGTGAATCGTTTGAATATTGTACAAAGTAGTCAGCCAGTCACTACTGTTGTTGTCAGCTTTGCTTTTGTCACGTTGGATAAGAGAGAATACATCCACGCGATGTAGCTGATTGGAAGAGCGGAGAATTCAAGAGCCGTAGGGGTAGTATAGAGCGATAGGACGGGGAGGGTGAAAAGAAGGAAGTGAAATGGGAAAAAGGTGGGACAAGTAAATCCATTTCTGTGAAACGAGAATCGGAAATAAATGCGTCCGGTCTCTAGTTATACGGTTTGGTGTTATGCGTGCCGATGAAATGGGCAGGATTTCACTCGGCTCGTTGGAGTTGTTAGTGACACGCGATGCAACGAAACACGAAGAGGGTCCATACGCATAAACGTGAATGTTCACGCATGGGGGGGAACATACCTATATTGGGTCGACACGTCCATTGGTAATCCGTCAATTATTATCCTACGTTCCAACAAACTTGCGAATTAACGCGGTGGCCCCTTTCAGTTGCTTTATTGCCATATGCGTTACCTATAGTTGGTACCTATAGTTGGTCCACGAGTTCAACGTGCTTTTTTGACAGATCAAAAAACAATCAAGTCCGTAGCAAGCCAACACGTGGCTCCGCATAGAATTTTTCGTACAAAGTACGCATGCGCATCATTTTGCACTGTGTAGCTTAGACATTTTGTTACCGACGTTATATCCCGCCAATTTTTAAGTTCACTAAATGGCCACCCGAGGCACTTTAGGTCTTGCACCACTGTCCTCCGCGTCTACGACCGATTCACTCGTCCCATTCGCTCGTGGACTACCAACCGGTACGGACGTAAGGCTTAAATAGAAACTCGCATAGAAGGCCTGGTATGATATACTTGTTTCACATTTTCACATTGTATCAACGTTAGATCGAGGAGGAACGAAATTAGATATCGGACAACCATTGTAATCACGGCCTTGGGTAGCATATAAGTCCGGATAATTTGCCTCATTTATGACTGATGCTTCGACTGCCGAAGAAGAGACAGAGGAATATATCTTCTCACGTATTGACCCATTTCGAATAGCTTAAACAATTACATTGATCGTAACAAGCTATGCCTTCGATTACGCGGGATGAGAATAATTAACATAATAATTTCATACTTTATGGGGATGTTAAAATGCGCGGATGAAAGTAAAATTATGTAACATGTAAAGTCAATGGGTGCATAATAAGCGATCTTTCTCTGTATGTTTTGATCATCGTGAATTTATAATTGAATTTGTTGTCATTGAAGATCTATCATATATGCTTACATAAAAACATGTAAATATATGTATGGATGTGCATTGTGATTTTTTGTTGTAAAAAATTATTATTAAATATAATAATGGTACGACTTAATTATATTTTATTCGATTGATTATTATTATTACATTTGTTTGCAAAATGTCAAAAAAAAAAACATATCGAACGCGCGAACCGACTATATTTATGACAGCGATCTCCTCCCTTGCCGCTCATCTCTTTTGCTCTTTCTCTCTCTTTTTTTCCCTTTGATTTTCATTCATTTATATATTTTTTCATTGATCCCAAACCAATCTCGTCGCCGCAGGCAAGGACAATGACCGCTAACGAATCTAATTGCGCAAATGGAGTGAGTCGTAATGAACGAATAATAAATCCCACAATAATGGCGCCCACAAATATATCAATTCCGCTTAATTGCTAGGTACGAGGGAGAGAATATAAAAGACAGAGAAGAACGGATGAAATTGTCCAGAAAACAAAAAGAGTAACAACGAGTAGAAGGAGAAGGGAGAAAAAGTTGATTCAGTAATTCCGAGTGGCACTGAAATTACCAAAAAATAATTATGAATGTTTTCGCAACGAGAAATAGCTGGACGCGTCACTTCAGGGGGGAATCCAACGAGAAAATCCGACGCGAAAAAAGACAATATAAACCGAACAAAAATATTATAAGAAAAAAAGACATCAACGAAGAACAATAGTGCAAAGTCCATCCCGCACGCATAGAGATACATCACGTCGGCCACTGTCGGGTCTTTGAAACCTTTCGGAAAAAAAAAGTGCACAAAGACCCCCAGTACCACCACGACACACAGTACTAGCATACTTTTGCATTTGTTTCCCTCTCGTATTCTCCACGCGACAAGCGTCCCAGGTCTAACACGGCGTTGACGCGTTCATGTGAACAGGCCCAGTTCTATCGGTTCGGGTCAGATGCTCGAGATTCTAGTCTATTTTTACGCGACGGATCGATAATGCTTCCTGGTTTCAAAAAAGTAGACGGGCACAAGGTGTGAATACAAAGAGAAAAGTTACGAAAGAGAAAAAGAGTAAATTAGTCGATCGCACAAGGCAACCTAACCTCAAACTTGAGAGTAGTACAGTAAATTAAGAAAACAAGTGCAGGAAGGCTTTACAGAGAATAGCTCGCTATACCGATCAATGTCCACAAATTACCGGTAGAGCCGATCCCGTCAGTGTCAACGACGCGTAATTACAAGTTACGGGAGCGAACGGCAATCAAGCACTATTCTAGAGAATCGCTCTCATTACCGTGACAATTTGCCGTGTATTGTCTAACAAATTTGTTCTTTCTGGACCGTCACGCTCTGAAACATACGAATAACGCCTACTAATCACCTCTCCACTGTACTCGACAGCCACACACGGTCATACATTCATGACACATATGACACGCATGGCGTCGCGAATAGCTTACTATATCTCAAACTATGCTCGTGCAATCCCCGTAACCTGCATGAGATGTGTGTTCGCGCTGGTAATGACGCGTACACTCTCGTTCTCAGGTGGACGATAAATTACAACCGTGCACCGATGTTACGAACTGTGCATTGGATATTATGAACTTCGAACAGTTTCCGCCGATGGATAATGCGTAGCCTTAAATTTGCTTTTTTTTTAGAGTGGTGATGCATTGTCTATAAGCATCGTACTATCGGTACCTTGTGCACTGTACGCAGATAATGGCACTGTAGCACGGGTAGAGGTAGGTGTAACATTGTTGTAGAGATAATGGATGAGGCCGACAGGCCAGTTACTGTGTGGCTGTTAGTTGAGAACTTAGTGAAGGTAGATAGACGATTGTCCGTTAAGGTGCCAACTCACGCAGTGACGGGATCGTTTGAATGACCTCATTCACAAAAAAAAAAAAAAAAAAATAAAAGAATGTTCAAGAATTTGAAAGGTGAAAGAACCGTTTCGAAATGCGCTTGTGCGTTAATCGATATCAGGTGGTTTTAGTTAGTAAGTGTTTAGTATCTATATGCATGTGTAAGTATATAGGTATAGCATGTAGCCAAGAACGCGTGTCTTGCAGGATCGTCCTGGATCAGCGATGAGGACACCCTGGGGGCTGATTCATCTCCACCGTCGAAATCCGATAAAATATCGAGTTCGATTCGCTCGTCACATTCACCGGCAGCCAAATCCGAGCAAGTTCAATTTATCTTTACTCTCTCTCTTTCTCTCGTGTATTCTCTATCCATTCGTTTCTTCTTCCTCTGCGCTTCCTTTCCGAACCCGATTCATTTTTCTTATTTCTCTGCAGTGCGATAGCCTGATGCCGCGATCTTGGAAATAGTCTTTCTTTGCCCTTAGGCAAAGAATCATCCCTTACCGAGAGATCCGGCAAACGGTATATACCTTAGAGGTGGCCTTGAAGCTGCTGGGTGGGTCCCTTCAGAAAACTCCAAGGAAATGTAATCGCCGTGCAGTTCCATGAGTGAGATTGTCAATCTCGGCCAGGATCGAGTCACCGATTGGATAGCGTTTCATCGTTTAGGTCGGCGAGGGTTGAGATCAGGGAATGAAGCAATGACATTTTCCAAGGTGCTTGCGAGTACGCAAGCTCCCTTATACGCAAGATGCTATAGAGTAGCAATATATAATCTGGGAAGCAAGTGGCAGGAGGGAAAAATCCTCCTGGTTTAAAAGCCCCGTGCTATATACGATGGGTACCTCGGATTCGAGGATTCAAGCGCGTTAAGCCGCCTTCAAGGTGGCGATGAGTTTACCTGAGGCTTCCTCCGTAAAAGAGAGACTCCTGGGTGTAACAGCTCCGCTCACGCATAATGATAGAAAAGGACAAATTGTCAGGGATAGAAGACAGGAAGGGAATGGGAACCCACGTTACACAGATGCTAGGAGGCTTCGACGTTGGCTACGAGCACTCGAGCCACGCAGCTGTATTTAACAATGTGGGCTACTGGTATTCACGCCGGAGAGCAAGGAGAGCAGCCAAACGTGGCTGAAGACCGAAGGGATCGGCAATAGAAAACGCAGAACCTGGAGTTCAGCTATGTATAGTTATGGATAGAGAGGTCGCTTTGGTAATATGAAAAGGGGTTGGAACATAAAAAAAAGAAGGAATAGGAGCAGGAAGAAAAAAAAGGAATTTCTAGAATCCACACTAAGAGAAATGGCACGTTTCCCCCAAACATCGATTCGGATATCGCGGGTAATGGGAATCGATCAATCTCTCCGTTGGGCTAAACTTTCCGACTACCCCTACCAATCGCAGGCATATATGTACGTGTGCGCGCTTTCCGACACGTCCATTATGTATCTACGAATGCAGCGGTTCCAAAAGGGAATCATTCTGGAGTGTCGATTCGATTATCGGAATTCGCTGAGAGATGAAAGGAGAACTTGCAGTAAGTAGAAAAGTGAAGAGAAAGTACTATAGTAAATAGAAGGAGTCTTCATGGTCACGTACGGTACAGCAGATTACTCACACCGTGAATAATCGCATAGCTTTGGCTGGGGTCGTTCTTCGTGCTAAAGGCATCGGCATAGGAATTGAGATAGTTGCGGTTGCCATGCTGAACATATACGCTATGGAATGTTAACGCGATTACAATGTAATTCATAAACTATGCCGTCAAGTCTGCCGTGCGGCGGAGGTAGGATCGAAACACTTGCAAATTTCAAGGACCGCGATACTCGCTGCTATACGGGGTGATCTAATAACATGAGAATATTGGAATTTTGAGAATCCAATATGGAGTAGTGTACCAAGTACAGAACAAATTTCCTTTATTTTTCATAAATATTATATTCCTTGCATTACGTTTATACATTCGTAAATGTCCTTATTCCTTACCGATTGTACTGACTTTGTAGAATTGTAGCGATACAACGTACGCGTGGTAGGTGAACGAACGAGAAGAAGGACACTGGAAGAAACATGGCGGTGGACGACACAAAAAAGAATCCTCGTACTGTAAACTGTGTATGCATCGGGAAGAAAAGCAGCGTCACCCTGTGCATAGGACGTTTGCACACTTCAGATTCTAGGGGTTGCATCGATGTGCACTGAATATTCATGCAACGAACCACCACCCTCTATTTCCATGTAGGTGCATAGCGACCCGGCCGATTCCTCCCCTATCATCAACGTCACCATCGCCATCATAACAACCGCCTCCCACGTGCTTCTCGTGAAACGTCAATTTTTCCATAAATATCGCCTCGCTAATCGAGTATCAGAAACGGAGTGACAAGGGTAATTATTATACTAAGTGGCGAATAGTACCTGTAGGATTGAATCATCGAGCTTCTGAAACTCCTCAACGGAATGGACCAAGAGAATAGAGTAGCCCACGTGGCAAGGGTGTCGCGGCTAGTATCATCACAACTTTTTTCTCGTACAAATTTTGCAATCAACCAATTAATCTCACTAATGACTTGTCCAGACAGAAATAAAAGAGAGACAAACAAAAAACAAAGAGTGGATTTTACGCGTCGACCACGTTATCCGAGTTGTTCTATGTGCTGTCATCCAGCAGCTGGCAGCTAGAGTAGCTATGTAAATGACTAGCGGCAACAACTATCATCAAGACGATAACGAGACTGAGTTCACACGGGTGACTAACTGCTCTCTTTACAATTGACACTTCAGAGAATATAAGAGGGCAGGAACGGAGGAGCGAGTGAAGGCAAGTAAGGACAGACTCGAGTGAAAAAGAATAGCCGAGGAGTAAAAAGATCAGAGGAGTGAAATATTCCTCTGGACCGATTCGGATGACGTATACGTGCTGTAGTATAGTTGTTTAACGCATAAGGTAGCACACGAAACTTCCCTTGGAAACTTGGAATCGGGGGGCGAAGAAACTTTCCCGAGGAAGCAGCTCTATTGACAGGGCCGAGTGACGCCGAGTTTAGATATCGTAAACGTTCGAACGAGAATAGCCGCCGTTCCTGTATACCAAAGGTCGGTTGGCAGTGGGAATGTACATACAAATAGTAAAGGACTGCTGCCAGCGCCCACTGTCGGAATACCTAATATGACAGGAGGACTGGAATAAGTCAGTGGATATAACGAGGAACTGGATAGACGTGATATGACAATAGCTACCGGCTAGATAATTGCGAGAGAAACTAACCCAACCCGCTAGAAGGGTATCTGTGTGCAAACAGCTAGGAACCCAAATCCTTCGTTATCGCTCGAACCGGACCGCTAGTTTAGATTAGGTTAGGGTTAGACAGTTGCAAAGCAGAAGAACCCACAGGAACAAGATCCAGGAATTCCTTTTTACAAATCGGCAAGGCGGCAGGGGTGAAACCGTCAAGAAAACCGCGAACGGTTGCTGGCCTCTATAGTTATAGCTGGTAAGATCGCTGACTATAAAGGATCGAATCGTAGCTACGACTGGAATAGACCGAGCGTTGGGACTTGCCGAGGGTCGAAATCGTAGCGGGGAAAGGCGATTCGCTTAAGGTATTACAGGAAGTGGAGAAGCACGGTTTATCCGGGTCGAATGTCATTGAGGAATGTGGAATGGCACTTGAGACCGACAGGCAGGAGTACAAGCAGCGGGATAGGAAGATGCGATGAGAGATAGCTTAGGTTCGGTTAGGAGATAGAAGATGACTTCACTGGTAATTAATCTTCATTATCCAGTCAGAATTGGATCGATGACCATGGATTTGATTAAACGTGCAGCACTTGACTAGGCTAACTGATTAACCATTAATGTCACGATAATGAGCGAGGAGGGGTTCAGGTCATTTCGCATACTCAAATACGCAACAGGAATTCCCCATAGTGTATACATAGATCTGCCGCCATCCACCTCTTCCCATCGGCAACTGGTCCTCGAGAGGACCTGGAAAAGACCATGGGGTTGGCGAAAATCGAAGTTACAGAGAAAATAAAAGGAAACGAAGGACGCCAGGGCGTGAGTGAGATGACGATAGACAAAGTTATCTCCCTCCTCCATCTTTCCTTCGTTGTCTCTGCTCACTTTTTTATTTTCCACGGAAATCGATGTTTCCTGTTACAATCGAACCAATGGCGATCAGAGTCCTGAGGGGGTGAGGACCAATGAGCGGTGGAAAAGCATAAACGTCGAGTGGCTCAAGTTCTAACGAGGCGAGGCAAAGAGAAGAAAAGGAGAAAGAGGCGGAGAGAAAAAATGGCAAAGTTTACCCCTCTTATGCTCCTTTGAAAAAGGGGTAGTAGCTAGTAGTCAGTAACTGCGAGGTTGGCCGATCCAATAAGAGTTTAACAAACTCGAGTAACGATTCAAGTAAACGAGCTACGATCAGCCGTACAACCTTTTTATCGGATGTTTTATCCTCCGTTCAAATCATCCTGTCTCACTTCGTCATATTACGACCTTGGGCACGCGCCCTTTGATCCCTTGCTCTGACATTTATCTTCTGTGGCACTCGCTACAACCCTTACGGCGTTGCTACCATTTTACGACTGCTTTACAATCCTCTGTAGGCCTCCTTTTATTCCCTAACGCCAATACCTATTCTGTCACGGTATATATTCCAAAGATATTTCGAGTTCTTTTTTTAAAAATTCCTTACAAGCACAGATGCGCGTGCAAATACTATAATAAATCATTATGATATTCCAAACTGTTGATCATTTTTTTAAATTCGAGTAAAGATTCAATGTTTCAATAATCACGGCTCTCCAGGGTCTGATTGAAGGGACGTTGATATTCTTGGACGTTTAAAGCACTTCAGCTTCCAGGAGGGAGAAGATCAGGTTGGTTTAGACACAATTCACAAACCTATTCAAAACCCCGACATAAAAGCATTTTGTCGGTCGACGTACACGCTCGTTTCTGCTCACCGAGAAAAAAAGGATACCGATCCACCAGTTTCTCAACAAAGTGTAAACTTCAAAGTGAATAGTTTACTGGAAGGGATGAAAAAAAAAACTACATCGCAAGAAGCGAAGAAACCACGAATTCTCGCTAAGCTTATCGCCAGAAATCGTGAACGTCATAATAGCACAGTACAAGTAAAACATTTTCCATTTCTAACAAACCCAACTTTCTTGCCCTCGTAATACTCAAGACCTGCGCCCATAAACGGATGTGCTCAGCTCGAAACAACCTACGATTTCTCGATTGTGATTTTTAGCCACGTCGACGAATTGGGCAAAGCGCATTCGTCTGCAACCCCGACGTGCCTCCACATCTGTCTGTCTGTCTGTCTACCCGCTTGTGATTCCCCGCAGGGGGTGACAACGCTGGTGTGTGTCACAGGATGAAACCGGCTCTACCTTTGCAGTTATAGGGAAGCGGGAGGAGGAGGGGGGGGGGGAGGGGGTTGGCTGTTAAAGCTGCCAAGCCACAAATTGTCGGCTGGTCCACCGGGCCCAAAAATATCAGATTACTGCGGGTCGCCGCGGTGTACCGACAGGGGTTGGTCGGCTCAAGGGATGCACGTACGTGTACGACAATTCTCCAAGGACCTCGGTTAAATCCATGCGTTGCCTATACTACCCGCCTTTTTTCACCTTCAGTTTCCATCCCACTTCCATATACTAGAATGGCACACAGAGACCGCCAGGCCCGAAACTAATTGGGGGTGAGAGCTCGGTGAAGTGCTAGAGTAAAAGAAAAAAAAAGATTGTGTTTGCTTGAAGAACACGTTACGGCGAACTCGTTCCCTTCAACAAGGCCCCACTGGTTTAAGGGAAGGTTTAAGGCCCCCCTGGTCCACTGTGAGAAACCCAACAGGGATGAAGAAAAAGAATACGTGCAAAGGTACTATTATCCACGTGAAAAATTTATACATAAGTTATACATGATTTATGTATAATGGTTATACATAAAAGTGGTCCTATGTAATCTTATATAAGTTATGTACAATTTTTACATAAATGTAATACAGAATTAACACTGCTGCTTCTATTGTATTTGAAACGAAACACGGCAACGCGGTTCCCACTCACTTTTTACATCCATTCTATCCCGTATCATTCATTCCTATTCCTGAGATGCCGCTCGGGATGCAAGAAACTCTTTATATGGCAATTCGTCGATAGAATAGATTAATCTTATTAGTGAATTACGAGAATCAAGACTGAGCTACATTAAAAGAACTGATTCCTCTATTAATACTAATGTTAATCGTATTTCCTGTCATTGGATATCTGGTGAATTTTCTAAAAGAAAAAGAAAATTTTTTAGTTTCTGCATGTTTAATCGTATGGATATTGCAGTTTTTGTGAAAAATATTCAATTTTAATGCACAATAAAATAATGTTAAAATAAACGTATAATCATTACTTTCAATAAATATTACTATTTTATATATAAATTATGTATAACTTGTTAGGATATATAATAATAATAATATTGACGCGGGTGAACGAGCATATTGCTGCTACTCGAGGAGTAGCCCACTCTATGTTTTCCACGCTGGCAATAACACGAATCCATGAAATTACGTGTAATGCACAGAAATATTGCAAACGGGGTTAAGTAGAGGGTGAAAGAGGGAGAAGAGAGGAATCACGATGAAATTGTATTCGTAACGTATGGTATAAATGTACAGGGAGGACTGCCGTCTGCCTACAGTCACCCCCTTGGAGTAGGACCATTGACGGGACGTGATCAGAGAGTTTCAAAAGACATTTAAGATCTTCAGGGGTAGAATGCAGGAAGCACGATTTACCTTGTGGTAGATAATTTCAGGTTGTTCGGATAATTAAGCATTTTGCATCCACACAAAAGGCACATATATCCCTCTCGCCGTTCCTTTTCCATCTCTTCACCCTCCTTCAACCCCTAGATCGAAATGCCTATACTTGGTCTTTGACTGACGCTGGTGCGAAGTGGCAGCAGCAGTAGCAGCAGCCAGTTAGCTTAATTAGTAATTATCCGTAGTGAACCATCTAACTAGTAGGCAAACTCTAATTCCCGTGTTTCAGACGCTCCGAATTGCGTGGGCGAGGTCTAATCAAGAACTCCTCGCGTTCCGTTATCTCAATCTATACGTACCAGGAGAAAAATGTATAGTTCGGATTACCAGAGCAATAGTTAGTGTTCGCGCAAGAACAACAAATTCGAATAAGATTCGCAAAGAAAGCTATAGTCAGTCCACGTGTCCACGAGTTGAATGTGCTCTTTTGACAGTTCGCAAGCGATGCAATCCTTAGTAAATCACACGTGGTTTTCCATATAATAATGTAAATATACGTCAAGAAAAATAAAATATCTTTAGTGCAAACCCATGCATATGGATATTTCATAAGAAATATAGTATGTATTGACAAGTGTACCTTGCTAGAGACTTCATTGCTTTCGTTCTGTCAAAAGAACACACCGAACTCGTGGACGGACTATAGTAAGACTTGTAATCACAATGGGAAATTTTAACAGAATTGCTACTAGAATTTCTTATTGTCCAAATATGCACTAACTATTGCTCTACTAATTGCAACCACATATGTTCCCGCGAGTATCTACGCCTACGTGCGTCGGAGCGCATGCCGTGTCCAACGGAAAGAAAAGAAAGATAACATTGTCAGTAGCGATGGGATGACTTTAATGAATCTTTGAAAAATAAAAATCAATTTCATCCACAGACTCAAAATCTATAACTTCAGAAATATTAAATAGAATTTACCCAGCAACGCAGTGTAGAGAACAGCCAATATCGCTAGAACTTTGTTAACGAGTATAGCCAGTAAATATAATTTCCCACTAACAGTAAATTACGCTACTACTATTCAGACTAAAAAGGGGTAACTCGACAATCAGCAGTACTATGGTATCGTGACCCAAGAGACAAAGGGACATGCGCGAGTGTCTTATTGGTAGCGGGACGCTTTGACGACAGGAATTACAAGAATAGGGGTGTGGCGAAGAGAATCTTAGAAGGCTGAGAGGTCAGAGAGGACTTGGTAGACACTGAGAGGTGACGCCAAGAGGGCGAAGTGAAGGTGGGGAAGGGTAAAAGCAAGGGGTGGGTAAAGATTGCTCGAAGGAGGAAGCGACAGCGATTGTCATTAGAAACATTACCCCACTCTGCTCTACTGCAGGATGACTATGCCGTCGCCACTCTATTGCGATCGCGTCGCCGAGTCGTTCGAGTTGAATTTTTTCGCTCCGATGGAGACGCACTTAGCCGATGTTACCCAGACGCCAGCGATGGAATCTACCAGCAATACCCAGTAATACCAACCCCCTCCAGCCATAAAATTTCGTCAAGGAGTCGTTAGGTGGATGGGTGCAAACGGTTGGAAATCTTTAACTGCTGTTCACAACGATGTCGAGTTTTAAGTGAACCGATTCGAGTAAAAAAATATATGGTACTTGGATTTAGCCGTGTATAAATCGTACATAAATCACATATGGACCATACATTACTTTTTTCTTTACCTGGGGATTCACGGCTCAGTCAAATTGTCCGCAGTCTGTAAGAAGGCATAGCTACGACTAATATAGATACAGAGGTAAACATGGAGCATACAGTTATAACAGTAGTAGATTGAACAATTGTACATATAAAATAGTACCTATAGCCACCTAAAGATTACTCTAACGACTTGCAGCTTGTTACCGGTGTGAAATACTGCTTAATGCATTGTAAAACTGTAACACGATATTAATCGGAGAGAAAGTGTTGTGCGCTGAAAGTAACTAGAAATGTCCTTTCAGAAAGTTCAAAGCTCAATATCAGTTTTCATCAGCTACTGTATCCTCTGTTTATTACGACCACGTGTGCTGATGATTGCGATTACGATCCAATGAGAAATTTCACTCATGTGCCATATACCTCGAACCCTATCTACTGTATAATAAAAATGAATCCACTGCAGTGAAGGAACACACCCAATGGAGGAGCACGATGGACTACGTGAAAAATCTGACGGGATTTAATGCACACTCCGCAGAGGGTAACTCAGTCTGGGCTATAGAACTGCAGTCGTGGTATAGTAAATAGTAAAAAATTCATCACGGCCAAAAAACGTCCCTCAACTAGCTTATAGTACGAAATAGACTACGTGCTCGGCAATACCGCTATTTTCCTAGTTGACGATGGTACATAGGGTGGTACTATTTTACGACCTTTGAATCACTGCGGACGCTCGAGGCCAAGGTTACTTCAGAGCCAGCCCTAATGGCTGTGATTACCTTCAGGGTTCTATATACATACGTAGGTATATCTACTGGAGTAGCCTTCTATGCCGTAGTTCGGAAAGCATCCACCGTGGGAGCTACTGAGCTCCTATCCAATAGTCTATAGGGAGTGATAATACACACGCAAAAGGTGCACTTCTATAGTCTAAAGTGATCATGGAGACGCTGAGTGCATGTACAGCGCAGTGCTACGAAATGCATCGTCAGTAATGGAACGGCAATGAAAATTCTTCAAGCATTGATTAACATGGGGATTGAATTCGTTTTATTGAGAATTATAATTCTTGTTTTCGTCCTGTTACTTTACCTATTTCGGCACCGATAGTGCTCGACCTTAGCATCAGACGAGATAATAAAAAACGCTGTCACTGACCAACGGCATGGCAGTAAAGTTAAAAAAATAAAAAGAAATTCGTCGAGTAGTAAGAGGGATGATGGCACCCTAATGATACTATGAAAATGAGATAAAGAATGCAGGGGGGTGTTCTGTATAATGAAGCCGCATAATGTCATCGAAAAATTTCACTGCCGTCGGGATCCGATCATCTGGAAACGAGACTAAAGGGGATGTTTGTGAAGGCTTGTGGCCGAGACTGAAACATGAAGAGAAAGCGGAAACCACTCTGGAGAACGGAAGTTCTTTCTGTTTGCAGGATTACGCCAAAAGAGGGCAAGTTTTATTTATATCCTTAACGGGTTGCGGAGGAACGAAATAGAATGAGAAAGAGAGAGGGGGGGGGGGGGCTGAGGGGTAGAGAAAAGCGTAAGAGAAAAAAGGGTGGTAAAGGAAAAATGTCGGAGGAATCGGAGAAAGAGCGTACCGAGAGGGCACCGAGAAGGAATATCGTAGAATAGAAAATAAGAGAATGAATAAGAGAGAAAGAAACAGAGTTCGACCGGAGGTCGTTAACCAGAAGGCGAAGGGTGGTCGAAGTGGGACGGCAGACGACGAGGGAGAGGCTGGTCGGGACAGAATTCCATCTTTATTGGCGCAAATGGCAATTATCTCAAGAGCGAAGAGCGTCGGAAAAATTAAAGCACTTCCACCGTCTGTCGATACAATTTTCGCTGTTTTATTGGGCTCCATAGCGTCGCGGCGCAGGCCAAACCCACGGGACTAATTAAGGGATCGATCGTCATTTTATCTTTCAATATATAGACGCACCATAATAATCGCGCCCTGCCGATTCCAACACCCAATTAGATTTCAGCCTGCGAACCACTACATGCACTTTTCACCGTTAAAATAAGACTAGAGGCTATTTAAATATATATGATATTTCATTAAAGAAAAAAAAAAAGAAAAAGGTGCATTCATAAACCAATCGACGCAAAGAGAATTTCCGACGAATTTTGACCTGTGTCACTAGAAATTCGACTGTGGGTTTCCTTCATAAATTTCCATACTAAAGGAGCCACTGCCGCACACATTTCTCGGTGCTCTTATGAAAACACCAATCAGCGTCCACTTCATAACAGGGTAATTAGCAATAATAAACGCCAGTGACACACGGCTGTCAGTGACGTGCAGGGCTCTTCTAGAATCTACCCCCATTTCTACCACAGCATCCACCATACACCATGGCATTCAACATACCTCAGCCACCCTTGTCTATAGCACGAGACTGCAAGTATCCCTACGATGGTATAGCGACGCGTGCTGTATTTACAACTCTGTCCCGTATTAAAGGGCATAACGTTTCACGGTTTAATGAATTCATCCTACCAGATGCGGAGCTCCTTCATGCCCGTACATGCACAGTGCGTGTGAGCGATATACGAGCACGTATGTTATACGCACATGTACGTAAAGGAGCAGGAAGGCGGGGCGACGTCGTCACTTCCGTCGGCAGCGCCCTCGACGTCACCGTACCGAGCGTCAGAGACTGAATGCGAGAATGCGACACATCTAACTGAAGAACTAAGAGGGAGGTGTATCGAGATATAAAGGGGATTTGCTTGTGAGAAAATACCCGAAAAAAACCACCCTCAAAGGAAATCCTCTAAACATGTCAGGGAAAACGTGACGTCTGTATAACCGATAAATCACTACAAGAACCTGGTAAATTGTTGAGGAGTCGCCGGTGTAGAGGCGCGAGTGTCACCTTCCCAGGAGATCGACGCCCAACCCAGGAGCCGATCAAGTTAGACAGTTCAACCAGAGTATTTACGTGTAGAAAGTTTCAACGCGACATGATCTTGGACTGAGAAAATAGTTTGGTAAAACCGACTGCTCGGATGAAGTCAAGAGAAATTTCATTCTTTCTAATTAGTCTCTATACTTTAATGAATTATAATAAAATTCATCGAACGAACCTATGCTGCTATTTTCAGACCCTGACTGAGTTACAGTAAACGTCATTTCATTGCATCCATCCAATTACCCTACACGTGCCTAAATCAAGTAAATGACGTTTGATTCGACCAACTAAAATAGACCTTGGTCAGTTCATATGTGCATTCGAGGAATTACACGTGTTGTTTCTTTGAAGCGAAATTATATTGAAATGATTATGCGGGCGAATTAAAAAAAAATACATATACTTCAAATTAATTCGAAAACGTGTTTCAATATTCTTTTACTGTATTACAAGCCACACGTAAATAAACTACGTACGTTATTTGCCACCTTCAACCGTAGGATTGCGAGTTGAATGAGTACAATTTTTTTCTATTTTACCAAACTTCTCTTCGGCGTATTAAAGAGCACGAGTAAGCTAAAGGGTAGAGGGTCGTCGGCGTTGATAGAGTGACGAGTATTCCGAGTGACCTGGGGAATGAGGATTAAACTTTCCTCAAAGATTTAGCAAGGTAGGGAGCAAGACGAAGGTGTGGCGCTGTATATTTATAAAGATCCTCTTTGGCCCTGTCTGAAGTTCTCAAAGAGCGTAGCGACTCAGTTGGCTGCGAAAACCGTTTGCCCGCGTGCTTCGGAGTCGCCCGAGCCGAGAGGTGCTTAAGGGTGGCAAAGGAGGGGAGAGCCAGAAGACGGTGGTACAAGGGAGAGAAAGTAGCGTAGTACGACAAGCGTGGATGAAAACGGTATAAGAAACGTAAGAAAAGGCTAAGGGATAAGAAAATAATAATATTAATGTAAAACTGGCACCCCTCGTTAACTTCTCACACTCGCTGGGTGGCAACGCCTCACCCGCTGACATCCCCGTTAGGAATTATCGTGAGTTGCGAGACAAATACCCGAAAATGCTCTCACCCTATGTGAGGTTAAAGGATAAAGGGTAAGGGACAATGACTGGAGCGAAGGGATAGCAGGCAACGGAAATTCCATAGGGTAACGTAGGTTAGAGATCCCTAACGTACATACGCTCCATATACGCTTTAAATACGTGAGGCACGTAGGTACTGCAGTGATGTGTGCTCTTGTTTTTTTTTGAGGGTTGATTCCTCCGTGACTTTTTAACATTGGAATATACCGCGAATACGAAACGATGAGGGTAAACAATATAGGAAGCTGTTGTTTTCTGATTATTGGACCTTTTATCTTTTTCTTTACATATCTGTAACGAATTCATTAAATATAACGAAGATTCGCATTAAGCGTTGTTCGGCGATCTTGTAGGCAAATTTTTCATTGCCAATGGTTTCTTGCCAAGGGTAAGCATCGAGAATTATTAAAGGGATTGCGAGATATGTTGTGACTTTAGGAAATATCACATTTCAAAAATGTATAGGTCTAACGTTGAAAATAGATATAAAGTGGTCGATCCTTAAAGTCCAATAGCTGAGATTCTACTATTATGTTAAGACGATCACCGTAATAATTCTCTTAATGCTTCCGTCGCTCATTGTGAACGCGGAATGGTAACGTGGATATGGTAACAGTAGCAGTGACATGTAGTATACGAAAGCAACGGGAAGCAAGAAAAACCACAGAGTGAGCAGCGACTTTGTTTAATAACGCGACCATCGCAACTATTCTTTTATGATGAAAAAGGGAAAAAAGAAACTATCGGGTCAAACAACAGTTGCAGTGAGACACGACAGCTTGACCCATGCGGTCGCATCTTATGAATTCGCCGTTGTGAAAAAAATTAATTTCGTAGTTGGGAAACTTCCAGATTAGAAACGTTCGACATTAGTAAAGGTTACTGTTCAATTTACATGCTCATGATTTTACCTATAAATTTCAACGCGATTGCATAACTCAGGAATGGCGATTTTGTTCTCCATTTAAAAAGCATTGATCTAGGATATCTCACACCGCACGCACCTACTCTCGGGTTAAGCGGTTTACCCCGAATTTCGGTTACAGACATACAAAACTAAGTTTTAGGATTTTCCCATAAGCGCAGTCTCGAAACCGGAAGTGGTCCTACGACATCAGCAAATTTTACTGTACACCACATTAGGAACTGAATTTCTTCCTGTGAACTTCAATTCCTCGGTTCCTGAGGAATTTCGGACAAAAATATTTTCCGCCGTACGCACAGATACACGTAGACGTACATATTTCTTGAGATGGACAACGCATAAGGCAACTGCCACATATTCCGTGCAGTGGTGCCTGAAGAGTTGAAAAAAAAAAGTAAAAACCAGAAGACGTAATCGTAGAGGGAAAACTTTTAGTTTCTGTGACTATACGACATCAGAGGTATATCCCGTGGAGTAGTTTCACGTGTAAAAATCCAATCGAGTCAACAGGATGTGTCATTCTCACCATTTCGCCAGCTAAACCACAGTAAAAACCTACGAAGAGAAACCAATTTGCCAAGAAGGATGAACTCGCTTCGTTCGAAAATCATTTAAGCCGCAAATGAGAATCTAATGGTGAGTGAATATATCCATGCGGCTCCTGCTGGCTGCTACGACACACGTGTATATGTGTATACATATACATAGTAAATGTAAGTGAACAAGAAGCAGTATGGTACACAGCTAATGCGGGATGCAGGATCGATGATCCAAGATTAAATTAGCCTTAGTTTACTGGGTCTAACGTTGATGCGTCTGTATGATCCAGCGTTCTGGACACACGAGTCTGGTATCAGGTACCAACCACAACGTAGGTGGAAAGCTATCCAATTCCCATATATGATATAATATCGTATGTAGTATATATAGTCGGTCAACGAGTAAAACAGCTTAAAGTGACAGATGGAAACACGTTTCGTGCTAGAAACTCCCGTGGCCAAATTTTCCACTGCCAATATTCTTTCTATCGATTTGCTAAACATTACCTTCGGACAAAAAAAAAAAACATTGGTATTGGGA
Source organism: Syrista parreyssii (assembly GCA_030142615.1). NCBI lineage: Eukaryota > Metazoa > Arthropoda > Insecta > Hymenoptera > Cephidae > Syrista > Syrista parreyssii. The sequence goes on along the minus strand of JARQTG010000170.1, from coordinate 321,474 downwards.
AATTTAACTGTGAGGTTCGCATTTTTCCATTTATCACTTTAAGCTATTTTGCTTATGAACGGACTACATATGTGTACGCATGTGTGTAAATTCGTTCCAGGGCACATTCAGAGTTCACTTTAAGTGCCCACGCGTAAATACACCAGATCGGTGGCACTTATCGGGTCGATTTCCATATTTTTTGTATATGCAATCCTAGGCAAAGAAGGTGAAAAAGCGGCATTCACACCAAATTTAAAAAATATTTCCACCGCTCGACACCCGGAACTCTACGATGGGTTTATTCGGTCGTTAGTTTATTTCTAAATTCCAAAGATCTAGTTTTTTTTTTTTTTTTAATTTTACTTTTCCATTGTGAATATCGCTTTATGATTGCTGGTCCCAGTCTATGCCTCTGCACGAGATACGTGCGTGGCTGTGTTTTCTATGTGTTCACCTTTGTGCTCCAGGATACGATCCTAGCCAGGATCGATAAGGTTGAGTTTATTTCTCGTGATGCCTCCGTGGAGGAAGACCCTGGAAATAGAATCGACGAGCCATTTGCACGTGTCGGGAATATTTAGTTAGCGTTGGCATCTTAACGAGAGCCGATTGCTTACGGAGAGAATAAGGGAGTTGGAGAGAGATAGAATGGCTAACAGGGCGGATGGAGCGGTAGGCTTTTTCGTGGGCGCGTCCAATCGAATTTATCCGTCACGATCGCAATTAACGATCCGAGCAACGTGCTGGGAAGCGAGAGCATAAACCATCAGTGTAACAGGACAGTAGTAGTACTGGTAACAGCGCTGGTTAGTGTAGTGGCAGCAACAGGAACCACGTGGTGATATGCCTCTCTTACTACAGCAGCCCTGAATGGGTTGGTAGGGCACTCGAGGCAGCATAATGGAACACATTTATCGGACGGCCTGCATGTTTATCGGTCGAGACCCTCCTGGTAAGAGAAGAAGTAGGAACAGCAGCAACAGTAATGCTGGTTTGAACGAGGAATATCAGGAAGCGAATTCCCTGGACATTCCAATACGCACCGGGCCTACTAGGCACTTCCTGGAGTAGAGTACTGGAATACTGTTGAAACTTGAGTAGAGTAGCAAGTCAGTGGATCCCTGAGCTGCTGAGTGCTCATGGAGAACAAGGATATCTGTGAGTATCGTTCATTCTGCTAATCACCCTTGAAGAAATAATACCAGGCCACTTGGGGCTATAAATGCTAATGCTCGGTAAACCTTCGAACTCCTATGGATCCGCGTGCTCTCTTGTATACATTGCAGAGAAGTCCAAACCTATTAATGTGTTGAGCACCTAATTGGATCGAATAAAGCTAAACTTTACTGAAATTGTAGTACAGTCGCCCAAGTATGATTCCGGACACATTGCGAGAGGTATGAGAAAACTTTGATGCATATTGTTCTTCAGGCTGTACAAAGCGACAATGTCTTTGTTATACAGCCAAAAAAGTGGTAGATATTTTTTATAACAATTTTGTACAAACAATAAGATTAATATCAAGTTTTTGCCACAGGACAAATTTTTTCCGAATCTCTGGCACATCTTGAGAGGAAAAGCTCACATAAATCATTTCCGTATCTGCAATCGTTTCCATGCTATGAATTAAAAAAAAAAAAAAAGAAATTTTTAACGAAATTTCTCTTTCCTCATAAAATGGGCCAAGGATTTGACAAAAAATTTGTCCTCCGCCAAAAACTTAAGGTTAACCTATTACTTATAAAAAATCATTATAAAAAAATATCGACTATATTTTGACTGGATAAGAAAGACATTGTTCGACTGTACAGCCTGAAGACCAATACGCATCAAAGTTTTCTCATTCCTCTCGAAATGCATACAGAATTGTACTCGTCGACTAGACGACTGAATTTAGTCGCGGGGAGATTTGCTCTTGGCGATAACGAACACATCTGACTTGTTATCATTCTCGTATAATCAGTTTGTTATCTCCGGCAATTAGCACCCTCTGGGATTCTCGTAATAGTAAATATACGACAGTAGGAAACACAGAAATAAGCGATGAATCGAATAGTCTCGATTCGTAATCCATAATTAGGTTTCTCGCTGCAACGAGGTGTCGACGCACCCTGAAGTTTTCCCGAGACCGGCTAAGAGTTCTCTAACGCAATAATAAAGTGCGCCAGTCGAGTCTGCCGAGTTGTAGGTTGGTGCCTGAAGAGTAGCTGGGTGCAGGGTAGAGGATAGACGGAGTAGAGCAAGAATGAGTCTAAAGGTAGGGAGAGTACGAAAGTAAGAAAGGAAGAGAGAGAGAGGGGGGACGATAAGAGTGGACAAGGGGGAAGAAGGCCAAGAACGTTATAATCCGCCGCCTATTAAATGCATGGCGTAGGCGAAAGAACGACGTTCAGAGCGAGGGAGAGTGAGAGAGTGAGACAGAGAGAGTGAAAGGGGTGAGAGGTAAAATTGAGTCTGCAAAACGCGGATCTCCGTCTATCCCGGCGTTAATGCACTTTCGGATAATCGGACTCAAATCAGACGCTGGGGTTTCATGTGACCCCAGCAACAGCCTTCAGCATTCGCAGCTTTCCCGTAGCACTACGATGAGCACCAACACACCTGTTACCAGCTATCATATCTCATTACTCACCTTTTCCTATAGCCAGAGACTTACACACCGGGAGACCTTTCGCTGAATGCTCAAAATTAAAGGCGCCTAATATCTTTGATTTAATTCACTACGAAGCATCAGCGAAGGGGACAGAGCTCCTTTCAACGGAAGTTACGCACTCACGGATAATTAATCCTGAATCGGACGGCAGTCTTGGTAGCGGAGCCAGACGTTGACGCTTTTCGGCCTGACCTGACCCAAAATAGACACTGAATACATTGAACTAAAGGATAATTAGAGGTTCACCGAGAAAGTTTAGGGATCTACGATACGCGGCAAACAGTTGCATCAGACAGATTTTAATATTCAGCCTCTACGCGAGAGAGTAGCCCGAGCTACCGTTGATGTGGAAAACGTATCACGAGGTATACGTTATTCCCGCACCCCATGGACATCTGAAACTTTGTTCAGAGTTGGCGAACGTCGAGTCGCCGCTGTGCTTCGATGGAAAAAGGAAGATTCGTGAAGATTTGCCAACTTCAGGAAAGTCCTCCTTCTTTTTCTGCACACTCGTAGACACGCAAAGTCACATCTAGGCGCGCGTACAGAGATTCCCACACAGCCGCGAGACTCACAATGAAAACCTTAGACCCTCCGCGTATTGGCAGTGGCTTTCGCTAAGAAAGTTTTCGCCAGAGCAACTCGCCGTTGTGTATCGCGGATCGCAATAATAAAGCGTGAAATAACGCGACGATAAAGTGTACCCGAGAACCATAAAGTCGTCGAAGGCTGTCTCGTCGCAAGACGAGGAGTTCGAGAGCTTAAGGAAAGCTGCAGAGTAGAGGAGCGGAGAAGGTTGGTAGAAGGTAGAGAAAGACAGCGAGCAAGAAGGAGAGTGAGTTCCGGAAGGAGTGAGTAGTTAGACGGTTTCCCGCTGGTTGGAGAAAATGACAAACAATAACGCAATAACAAAGTGCCCAGTCGTCGTAAACTTCTGAGACGAATTGGTGGATCGCCTATAAAGGGGTGGTCGACGTTGGGGGGGGGGGGGGAATATCCGAAGGGCTCGAAGGTATGGCGTGGAAATGAGTTAAAAAAAAAAAAAGAAACACAATAGCCGGAGGAGAATGGACAGGGGGAGAGAGAGAGAGAGAAAGTGAAAGATAAAAGAATGAGTGAGAGAGGGGGGGGGGGGGGAGAGAAGGAAGAAAAAATATGAAATTGCAATCACGCGCTTCTTGCCCATTCGACTCTCGTTATTTCTGTGTAATCTAGTATTAAAATAATAATCATGACAATAAGGGATCTCCTCCCTAGAGGCGTAGAGAGGAAAACGAGAACGGAGACGCAGCGAACAAAATAAAAACTGGAGATGCAAATAAAAACGCTCGATGGCGCCGCGTGCATCCGGATGCAACGGCCAAGGGGTGGATGGATGAGGATGCTACTGCCAGAGTTTCTAGCTACTGCTGCCGTGGTGGTACTAGTGGTAGTAGTTGTGACAATAGTAGCCGTAGGGATAGCAGTAATAATACTAGTAGTGGTGGTGGTGGTGGTGGTGGTGGTGAAGTTGGTGGGATCCTGAAGAGGGTAAGCCGAGAGGTGAGGGAGGAAATGAAAAAGGAAGAATTTCAGAGAGAAAGAGAAAGAGGGAGAGAGAGAGAGAGAGAGAACAAGCATTTTTAAACCGGAAGTGGCGCTTGGTCCACATTTGCAGCATGGCGCTTAAACTAATCCACGGCTCAACCTGAATGCCGGAAGAGCCCGTGGTGAGAATTCCGCACGGAGAATTCTTTAGCCTAATTACTAATTTCGTCCGTCACGCTTAATTGGACGCGCGTATAATGACCTCCTGGTGATTACCGTAATTATTCGACGATGTTGTTCGGGACTAATTGATCGTAAGTAGCAACGATACCGACGAGAAGAGACTTTAAACGTATCCGAGACTTTCGCAGAGGTTGCACGTCCCTTCCTTCCTTAATCGTGCGCCATCTACCTGCTACCCTTCGCTGCTATTTACCCTCAATCGTCTCTTTTTATTTTTTTTATGACTATAATCATTCCCCTTACGGTTAATTGGCTCTGAGAAATCGCCTTTTAACTATTCCCGTAACGCTCACGCATATTGTTCACGACCAATTGGTCGTAAGTAATGCTGCGACTCGGGAAACAAATGCCTTGGCAACTTAACGCTTTATGATAAGGAAGTTCACGAATTGCGAATTTGAAAATTTGCGAACTCACAGATTCATGAGCTAGTCAAACATACTTGAGAAAATTTTACATCATTTTCAATATTCCATTATATCTCAGACCACTTGCGTGCTCTTATTCTCTATTATATAGACATTTTGGTCAGCCATTTTAGGAAAGAAACGAGTAACGGAGATTCCGGCCAATTCACGAAAAGCTTGTAAGTAAAACATTTGCGCGCATTAACCGCGAGCGGTCGAGCGGCATGCAGGCTCGAGAAGCACATGGGGCTTAATGAAATACAGACGGGAGGTTGGTAATAATGGTAAAAACGGAGAGTAGTGTGACATAAGTGGCTAGAAATGGAGAAATTAAAGTACCACTTTTTCTCTATGCCCGACTGAAGTCAGTGTACCTGATGAACCTTCGGTAACCCAGCATGTTCGGTAACAGTCGACGGTATAAAAGCACACGTATTCCGTGCGTTTTCGCAATGTACCTCGTACTTAAAAAAAAAGAAAAATATGCAAGGATAGAACGAAAAGAAAAGCACGTATAATATAATCCGCGCTGGCAAAGGCTATTTTTTAAATTCGCATAGCCAAAAACTTTCGTGGTAGACACTCCCCTATAGCTATATATAGATGGTAGTGTCAGTGGCAACGGGAAATGGCAATTGCAGCAGAACTGTGAAAACAGTCCTTAACGTAGAGCATCAATTCACTCGCATATCGTTATAGAATAGAATTACAGAAACTGGGTCGTCACGGCAGTCATCGTAACGAGTAGCGAGATTGCACGAGATAGAATCGTACGAATTAAAAAAAATAAAGAACATAACGAAAATTCTTCTTAATGACAGTCTAAAACTTTTTCGACAGTGACAAGTGCAAAGAATGATTTTTAGCGACAACCATTAATGCGACATCGTTCGTATTAATGAATTATATATTAGAGCTTCTGAAGCGCGGAAACTGCGTTCTAGTAGGTACATTGCCATCCCACATTGAAAATATCTCATTAAATGTCTAGAGGGTTCGAGAGCCGCAGGGAATGGATTCCTCATCTATGTATTACATATCCTAGAGCTTCGTGTCCCCTGAAACGGTTCTCAGTCATCAAAGGAGGAGGCCGAAAAGTTTCTTGGAAAGTTTCCGAGCGGTTGTCTAGCCAGGAGGATCACGCATACCTTCAATATTACGAAGTCCATGTCGCGCCACGCAGCAGGTCGGCGTTCCAAAGCGACCAACCGGGAAGGCAGAGTCAGGCTGTCAGGCAGGCGGACGGTCGTTGAAGAAGAAGAAGAAGACGAAGAAGGGAAGAAGAAACAGAGTGGCGTGGTAGTCAGATATTCGTACGTATATCTGTCTCTGCGTTAAAGAGAAGGAGAGAGCCACGACGTTTGGAGTATCCGAAAAGAAACACAAGAAACTCCCGGGCAATGAGATCAAACGAAAACAGTTTAGCAACTGTGTTACCCGCGTTGCACTTGCACTCACTTGTACTAACCGCTTTCTACGGCACCACGAAGACGAGAATAAGGACCCGACCTATTATTCGCACGAGCATATTTCCGCGGCGTGCTGCGTCTTTCCGAACGCGCAACCTGTACTGCGTGTACCAATAACGTAAATATAACTTCAAGTTAAAGTACAGCGAGTGAGAAAGAGAGACAAGGTTAAGGACCGATCCTCGGAGCAACCGGAGGAAATTCCAGAACGTGAAACGGCCCGACCGAACTACCGGAGTAACTCGCGGCCAACTGGCGCAGCGGCTCGGCGTCGACTGAGTCGAACAGAGTCGCGACGCCAGAGTCGAGCGTCTCTCGAGCGACGAGGAGCGTGCTGAGCTGCTGCTGTGCTGCTGCTGCTCCTGCTGCTGCTGCTGCTGCTGATGATGATGATGATGGTAGTAGTAGTGGTGGTAGTGGTGATAGTGGTGGTGGTGGTGGTGTTGCCAGTCGTTCTGGATGGTGCGGGGCTTAAGGGGGTCAGAGAGAAGAAAAGACAAGGAAAGCGAATACGAAGAGAAGAGACACACTGAGCGCACTGGGCACGCTGGGCACATTGACTGGCATCGAAGGGGCGGAGCGCCAAAGGAAAGAGAAAGACGCCGGCGAAAAGAGGAGAGAATAAAGAAAGAGAGAAAGAAGAATCTCACAATCAGAGGAACGTCAGGGCTCAGGGACTCTTGCTTGCACGATCCATGGACGACTTCTCGGCTCTTCTGCTGTCTACTATATATATATATATACACACATATATAAGCACCTCCTGTAGGAGCTTCTCGTATTCGCCCTCATTCTTCTCCTCATGCTCCTTCTCATCCACGACAATGTACCAACCGCTGGAGCACCATCTCGTAGTAGAAACCGCAGACTCTCACCAATTGCTTTCCCGTTTTCCCTTACGCTAATGCTTCTGCGATTACATGAGTTTCCCGGTTAGATAGCTGCTTAATCTTGCGTCTAGCCATCTACCTATGCATCTTCTACATGGTTACGTCCTATCGAAAACGCTTATCGCATCGATATCAATATGCAACAGATAGTGGGTATTACGTTGACTCGTATGAAAATGTTTATATTTTTCTATCAAGATTGAAAAAACTATTTCGAAGCCCCCATTATCCTTTTCACCCTCGGTCCGCAGCATCTTCCACTTGAGAATACTACGTCGTACTTTACCTTTTATCTGCGATTCCTTCCAAGCGATCAGTCTCTAACTGTCCTGCGATTTCGCGATCCGATTACTTCCTATGACATGGTCTGTAGTATGGAGATGCGTGGTAAGATTCGCCAACGTGCACGCTCGTTGTATTATTAGGCCACTGAGACTCTATATTCCTACTCCCAATGAATTCTTCTCCCTCGTATCATTTTCCCTATCATTGCACCCACGTCTTCTATTCTAATGATTCCCTGTGGTGCTTATCCGTTAGCGAAAACCAATAGCTTCGATCCACTTCCTGTTCCCCTTCCTGTTCATTTAAATCTCGCTCACTCATTCCCTCGTTCCACGTGGAAGAAGGAAGCACGAGGACTGAAAGATCTAAATTCCACATGGTGAAACACTGTATCGTATGTCACGGACATTTTACTCCTAAAAACCGCATCCTGTAAACTCCCTTAATATTTCTGCCCTCTTCCAATCGCACCCTAAAACTCGTAAAACGCTTCGAACCAGTGTGTGTTCGTTCTTGCATTTATTTATGTAGCCACCGTAACTACGCTTAATACGGGCACAAATTATCTTTACACCTCGTAAAACATTCTGGCCTATTTTATACAGAAATCAGGCCTTACGTGAAAAAAATAGGAACGATAGCTGCTCCTTCAGACGCATCCTGTAACTCGTCAGCAACGAGGAAGACAAAATGTTAGATATATCTATAAGCACCTCTAATACCATCCCTTATGAAAGATATCATAAAGGCAAATCTTGTACCTTTACTCGTGCAGTGTACGCGCTGTTTACGTGGAACTATCAAGGATGGCAAATATATTATTACGTCAAGGTGTATATCTATAGCGACCTATATACATCGCTCGTAGCTAAGAGTCTACAAATTGTCGAATGCGGAAGCAAGTCAAAAAAAGCTTTTACATCCGATTCTCGCCGTCTCCTCGTGTGTCTCGTCTGGCGTTGCATTTCGAGAGGATGATCTTTCGTGCGGAGCACCTTGGGCAAGCATGTAGGAGTGTGAAGAAATAGTGGAACGCCTGATGCAAGGAAGCCTGGGGCTCTAACGTTGTCGCACTTGGATTATAAAGAAACGCTCAAGAATGGAACGGTAGGAATAGCGAGTGCCAAGTCGAGAGGCAGTGTACGGGTCGAAAATTCATAATCGAAATCTTAACAAGAAAAGTTGAATAAAAAGCGACGGAGAAGTTTAAAAGTTCTCGACGTCTCGCTCGTAATAGCGCCTCTCTGCGATGAGGCCACCCCTTTCTACACTCCCATCGTCTATACGCGCCGCATCACCCTCAAAGCCCACTTATAATTACCAAAGTTAATTTACGAAGCAAGATTTAATTGGTGGGTTCTTCAAGGTACCCTAAAGTTCACACTGGGCGAGGGGATCCTTCCAAATTTTCCAATGACTACGGATACGATAATGTAATAAGATAGTTTCATTACTTATCCCCTTTTTATGCTACACGTACAAAAGCATCATGTATGTATATGGCCACGTTGATCAAAGATTCTCTGTATTCTTTGTAGATTTAATTAACGCTCAAGGTTCCTCCGTGTCCGGATCGAAAATTTGGAAATAATCTATACGTCGTACTGTAATAAAATTTGAATATATAAATGCGTATCGGTAACAACAGAACAGCAAGATAGTTTGATCGTAAGAAAACATATGGACTATCGTAATATGGACTATGTCTTTGTCTGCACAGTTAATGTAATTCATCATATGCTTAATCTATACGGAGAAAATTATTATTGTCGCGATACATGCGAACGCGCGTAAGCGTATTGGTGCAGTTCCAACGAAATATCATGTACATGAAACTCCAAATCAACCAAGCGACTGTGTGAGAAACTGTAACTTGTAGGAAATGAATTTTGTTAAACGATACATATTCAATATACATTAACTGATTTTAAAAATCATAGACGGCGAGGTACTTGTTACGATTACAAATGATGCCATAAATTTTATAACGCTGCAAAGATTATTGTACGTGTGAAAAATGCAATTTGCAGTTCAATCAGTTGATGGATTATACATATTAATATGCTTAATTAATGATAGAGAAATATCTACTGTAGATTAATTTTTAAATAGTGATGTTAAAGATGTCGTCAATGTATATATAATATATGTCGTGTGTATATATATATGAATACTAGGAGTTTGTGTCCTTGCAGTTTAAATTAAATTAAATAAATAATTTAAATTTAATTTTTAAGGAGTCGTGACAAAATCTCGTCACGGCCTGAATTATTCAATTCAAAATCGACACCGTTGAATTACTTATAAAAAAAGGAATTAAAAACATAACTAGTCACATTTGTACATATTCGTACAATATTTGTACATCGCTTCCGACAACAGTAACTTTTCTGGACATTTTTTTCTGCTCAATACAAAATTTACAACTTGATTCAATAAGTATTACATACATCCACGTTTCATTGCGAGTGGTGTAAATTAACATTATTTTATGAAGTGTTTTTAGATAAGACATTTATTAGACCAAATGTGTGGAAATGAAACAGTCAAATGCATTGCCAGTAAATTTAATACGCCATAGTGTTCAGTTCTGATACGTTTCATCTGTGCAACTCGAATAAAACGTTAAAATTGGATTACATTTGTGAAGAAAGTCGGCAAAACTCACCATTTTTATATATACAAATATTAACGATTATAATTTTTAACCGAAGCAAGATTCACATATTGAGTGGGTAGAATGTCACATTCCTCATTTCGATCATCCCAATGATCACAGGTTCGAATCCCGTTTCCGGCAACGTGAATAGTGTGACCACCGGCTGTGGATTCACACGCAAATAGCTATCTATTTAAAAATTCGTGTTTTAATTATAAAATTATGTTCGTTGCACGTTTGACGTATTTTAATTAAAATAATTATTACTCTAAAACATTTTTCTCCGTGTAAAAGTCATAATTACATTGGTTATTGTAATAACAACTGTCATATGTCAATGTCTTCTATTAGAGAAGTAAATTTCACTAATATATTCGTGTAAATTTAACCATACTACGTAATGCCTAACACGAGAAGCAGCGAATCAAATTTACTATATTGCAGCAGTAATCGTTACTACACAGAAGCATTGCCTCTATATTTACTAGAGGTTGTAGTAATGGTAATCGCAATTAGTTTTGTAGTAACTAATTATTTTTTTCCCGTGTAATACTTGCTTTTTATACAATACAAATATGCTTCATATTGGGCACAAGAATATTTCGTCCACGTTTTAAACCACCCAGAACTTCAGCTTGAATTTCAGAATTGAATTTCAGAATTCAAGCTAAAGTCCTCCGTGGTTAAGGAAATAATGATGCGCTCGTATCTAGCAGAATAAATTGCTATCACTAAGCGAAAAAAAAATAGTGTCAAAGAACACAAATCGTAATTATCAACTTTTTCAGCCGTTTGCCATATTTCGATCGTGAAATTGAAATACAGTGAATTCTCTGTCTAATCCGCCCAGACCCATGTTCTATTTTTTGGGAAAAATGTTGCGCGTGTGCAATAGAATTGCAATTTTGGGCAAGTCGCGTTACAGGCGTATAGTAGAGACATTTCGATTTATGTTTTTATCTCATTTTCAAGGTTAAACAAAAAATTCAGAATCCTTAAACGAAGCATAGATCCCATCTAATATATGGAAGGAAGAAAATTATTTTAAGATAAGTCCTTAAAATTATTAATTTCTATAAACGATGAAAAATACGTTTCTCGGCTTGTGAAGTTATGATTGAGGATGATCGATCTCAATATGGACGAGCCTTAAGCTGATTCGATAATAATAATAATAATAATAGGTATTTATAGGTTAAACAGTAAATAAAAGAAATTCAAAAATTTGAACTTCAAACATTAATTAGTTAAGATATTTCCAGTGCAAAGGTGTGTTTTTTGCGGGTACCCAAACGGAGTCCTTAATAATCACGAGCATATAAAGCTGTGCTGCCGTGAAAGAATTTTAAAAGATTTTTATTAAACTCCGTGACATACAAAATATACAGAATTAGACATTTGTATCTAATTTACCAATTTTTTTTTTTTTTTTAATCGAGGACACTGCCAGCACAGCTAACGATATGTACAACGGTGCCAGCTACCTCACCCCGGAAACCACCTAAAATTTAATATGAGATCAGACTTATTCTTGCATCTTTCGATAATACTTTTTTCTGAAAAACCTCGATGACTCCACTTTCTTAAACGCGATGCTTAATCTCTGAAATCTGTTGAGTCCATTGCATATATATTGTATATTTCAAATCTCAAGATGCTTAACATGAAAAATTTGCAATTGAAAAGCGGACGGGAGCTTTTTTCATATACCTCTGCACTGTTCCTCTTTCTAAAGCGACAATCATTAAAAAGTCCGTAACTGAGCTCAACGTTGTTTTAACGCGATGCTACGTGATGAAATTGTAGTATAGTAAAAACTTATTAATTACTAAAGACTATCGCCTTACGCTCGGAATACCTTATACGTCCAAATGGTACATCATATTTGGCGATAGAATCACCCGAATACATACGCCTTGTAAATAATCGACAGTGTCCTCTGCTACTTACAATTGCTGCAGTCCATCCTAAGCAATGCAACAGTGAAGGCTATGATGTTGAGAGAAACAAGCAAGGCTTGTCGGACTTGGTTGCTAGCCTGTGGCACACGGATTTCATTAAGGATGGGCTGGCATCGGACTGGTTGTTTCTGAGGGTGAATATTCAACCCGGGAAAAGGTCGCCGTCCCTTTACGCACCGTCAGGGTGCAAACTACAAAGGGTCCCTCTCGTGGTTCGAGAAGCTCATTGTCCAAGAAATGGAGGCGTATGCAATTCCTTACGTACAGTCGTACCTACCCTGTCGCGACGTTACCAGTCCAGAATATCAGGGTGAGTTTCGCTGTAATGGGTTGGGTTTTTTAATTAGCGACCTGTGATCTACGAAGGACTTTTACTTTGGTTACTTCGTTCTCTTTCCGCAAGGTGGTGATGCGCCAGAGAAAACTGGAGAAAATGTAACTGTAACTGGACTACTAAGAAAAAAATACAAGAGAGCATAGAAGAGAAATAAAACATCTCTGCCTGAGCTGCAAATGCATCCGACAATATACACCCTCTGGTCCCTTGTTTCTTCACACATCTATCCGCGAACAAGGCATCCGAGGTCGAATCCCAAGTGATTCCTCTTCCCAGCATCAAGATCAAGACTCTCTTGTTCGGCAAAGAACTTTTGAGATTCTAAGGTTTTTCCTATCCTTTTTAACTCCCGACTGTCCGCCAGTCTGAAGGCGGGCACAGAAGGTGAATTATGTGTTTACAATTTTTCCTTCTTACCGCGTCTCGCTTTAAGATTCCACCGTTAGCACTACTTTCACACAGTACTGGCGCACCTTGTGAAATTAGTGTGTACGTACCTTTACCTACAGGCCGTCCTGGGCCTTTCTGGCACTCTCGTGCACCATCATAGAGAAGGGCTCTGGGTCCAGGGCAAACAAGCAGACAAACAGGGCGGCTATCTGCCGCTCCATCTTTTATTTAGTCATTACGCGCACGAGGCAGTTATTTCCTAGCTTTAAAGCGGTCTGCCAGCACACACGGCGTCCACTGGTCAGTCGCTTCTTAAGGGTATCCAACACTGAAGCCTTAACGCTACCCTTTCCTTAGCTAAAACATCCCTTGGTTAGTTTACCCAGTAAACCTTAGCTAACGCAACCTTAATCGCGCGACACTGGCCCGACAGTCTCCTACCCTTTTCCACTCCGTTTTGCAGCATATTTCCCTTCTCAGCTTCTCAATCTCAGAATCTCTCAGTCTCTCGGTATCCCAGTCACCCGACCTCCGCCTTGCTGGACTCTATATATTATCTCTTCGAGTCCAGCGACCTCATTCAATCAGTTTCCTCGTGTCGACATGATCCCCTGACCGCACCCTCTTTAGCAGCCCTTAACTCCCATGGGAGACTAAGGAACGACTCTTAGAAATTCAATTCAGCCTCATACCGACCGTCATGTCTAATCGATGGAAATTGTCCCATCGGCTCGAACTATCTTTCGACATAGGCAGTTTTCTTCCTCCAACGTTCATCCTTCTCGTGCATCATGCATCATGCTTATGGGTTATGTTCATGTCAAACAATTCGTTTTATCGCGTAAACAGAATTCTGATGGTCCTCAAGATAAAGCAGCGACTATATATTGTTCTTGGTAAAGCTGTGCGACTCTCGATTACGCTTTCGTATTTCGGTGAATGGTTTTACGTAAACAGATAAATATATTTGGAGAGAGGAAGGAGAGAGAGAAAAGAGAGGAAAAGTTACTGCTATCTGTTCGTGACGTGCTGGGCCATAGAGAGGGGAAAAGAGACAGAGGTTCTCTCTCTCTCTCACTCGTACGAAAATACGGCTAACGATGATATGCGCGAAGTAGAGGCAGAACGACGCCATTTATATTTTTTTGGAAAGTGTCTCTTTCCGGCATTTAGATCCGAGTGCGAGAATCGGCATTGTTTTACAGGATCCAGTAACAACGGGCGAATGGATGGTTGAAATAAAAGTGGGTTGCCACGTGATAGGGCGTGCTCGGATTTGTTGAAAAAAATTAAAAGAGAAAAATAAAAATACTATCTGAATATTCTGAATAGAAGCAACTTTATTATGCGCGAACAATAGATTATAATTGTTGCTTTTTCACAGTTTTGCACGTAGTACATGAATGCCTCTATAGTACTTGTTCACACTGTGCAGTAGATAAAGTAAAGTGCTTATATCGGATCAGCCCCTAATTCGGATAAAAAGATCTCAAATGTCTCTCAAGTAGATTGCATCACCCGTAGATGTATTTTTTCCGCCATCGTCTTTAGCCATATATATAGCAATATAATAACCTTTAAAGTTAGCGCTGGTTGTTATTCGATATAGAGTATGAATAGAAAATTTAAAACTGAGATAGAAAAGTGTGACTTGATCTAATGCTTTATATTTCAAAGTAATTGAAACTCGTAGAATAGCGAAGTGCCTATGTGGGAGCAGCGCGTATTTTGGATCGACAAATTTTTAATGCAGCTCATAATTTTTAGCCGTCTGTATAGATTTTAAAGTTGGCGCTAATTGCTATCGACAATGGTCGACTATCTTAAAAATAATGGTTTGTGCAACTGAAAAAAGAGGGAAATACTGGAAAAAGCAGGGTAGTATGTGTTTATGTTTGTTTTGACATAACTGTGTTATTTTTAAGTAAAACTTGGTATGCTTGCCTTTGAAGTTGCCCGGAATCTACTTTTCATGATAATTTAACCACACTTTGTGTAGAAGAAATGCAAAGTATGGTGAAGACTGTCGTTTCGTAATGTGCATTTTGACACGAGCGGTGGTCTCGAACTAGCGAAATAATCCGTGAGTGTTGCCTACTTTTTGAATCGATCTGTTTTATTGTCATTTAGATGTCGTAACAGCATATTTTATTAAATTCAACATATTTTGAATCTTGTGTTTAACTTTTGAGTTGTTAGTTCGAATTATTCAAACGTGTTTCATTTGGCTATTAAATTGCTAAGTACCATTTCTGTGTTCGAGAAATTAAAAATAATTTAAAACATAGCTTCCGGTCTATCAATTTTGCATTTTAACCTTAAAAATCCATTGTATAAAAATTTTAATATTTCGATTCATTTAATATTTCGATTGTTAGGTTCATAAATCAAATTCGAATCAGAGACGATATTACAATATTGGGTCAATATTTCACATTTCTGCAATACACCTTTGTTCATATTTGTACGTAACATACCTGAGCCACAAACTGATCCGAAATAAATGAACTGGTCCTAATTCCGTTTTCGTGACCTCGGGACTTCTCCGCTAACTAAACTATAAGTTATTATGAGTAATACTGATTTTTAAATAGTTTTCAAAATAATAATAAAATATTGATATTTAGGATAATATAAATGTTAAAAATCAGTCGCGATATAAAAACAAAATATGTTTATTAATTTAATTTTTTTTAATACTGTGAAAAACGCATAAAACATAGAAACATAATCATCACCTGCTGTATTTCGTAGCAGATGACAACAGTTCCTGATCCGTAGTAGAAATTTAATCAGGGGACTGCAAAGGGACTGTCTATTTCGTCTGGATTCAATCAAGGCACTTTAAAGGCAATTTCGAGATACTGTCAAGAGCAATGAAAATTCTCTTTTTGCCGCCTCGATTTTAAAATATATATATAGATATAATTTGTATGAACGAATTTTTCCGCAAATTATACAAAAAATGAATATTGACCTAAAAATTAAATTTTTTTACATACGTTGCAAAAATTTATTTTATTTATTTTTTAATGAAACACCAAATACTTGACTATTCCCTTTCTAGCCTATATTTTTCAGTCTTACTAATATGAAAACTTCGTTTAATTTTTAAAGTGGATATTCAACTTATAACAGTCAAATAATCCGCCACAACAAGTGGTTCATAAATATTACGTCTAAAATAAATGTTTCCCTAAATAGGCCAATAGAGAGTTAAATAAGTTAATGTTATCAAAATTAAAGTAAAGCATTGATTCATTCAAATGAACTTTTGTATTCCCTGCCTCGCGTAGACTGTATTTTGTTAAAAGATAAACATATTCATCACTTGTTTTTCCACCAGCATCAGACATATTTTTTATTTCATTTTCATCTGATACTTTAACCCTTTCAGGATGGGGAGGGGGGTTAAAACCCCGCAAAAACAAAAAAAAATAAAATTTCAGAACCATGGTACCTTAAGCTTTACGGAGTCACTGATTTTGATTTTGACCTCATTTCTTTCTTTTACTACGCTACTACGATTGTCAGTACAACAGTACCATTTTGATCTAACTTCTGACAAAAAAAAAACATACTTTAAAAAATCTAAAAATAAAAAAAGCAAATTTAATGAAAATCTAGGGACTTTTGACGTTGACCATTTTTCCAACCCTTATTTTGAATGTCACATTGTCGACTACAAATTTCGAAAGATTACCACAGAAAACCTCGGGGGGGGGGGGGGTGTGACCCTCGATTAAATCGAAAGAACTTCAGAGCAATTTCTTCCAAGGTTATTGAAAAATGGAAGAATTTCTTTAAAAGTCGTTACATTTTTGTCTATTCCTCACAAACAAATTATATAAGATATTACCAATTCACAAAAACTATTTTCTATATCAGTCACAATTTCAAATACATTTCTATATTCATCCTGTCTTTAAAGTTTTCAAAAATCACACGAACTGACACGAACCTCCGAAAAAGTGATAAGCGAGAAATACGTAAGATCTTCGGTTCTGACATTTATACGCATCTCCGTTTGTCCCCCGGGCACCGAGTGAGTAGCGAGCAACATTTCGAATTCAGAGTATGAAATTCTTGACTATAAGAATAAATAAGAATCGAACAGAAGAGACAGAAAATAAGTGTCGCGTGCGTAAATGCCGAGTCTGCAGTAGACGTATCTGTGGCAGGCAGCTAAGCATGGAGGGAATACGCGCATAAATCTATACGTAGAGAGAGCGAGACATCAATATAGAGAGAGAAGTAGACAAACGAAGAGGAGGAATACCGGAAAAGAATCTGAAACCTGGTAACGCACCAGCGCTGCCACTGGCAATAATAAATTACTCTAATATCAGCCGTAGGTTTAGCACTCATCCTCCAGCAACAATAGTCAATGGCCACTGTCTGCATGGCGGGGACATTGAAATTACTTTCAATGCCCCGCACATAATGCAGGAATAAAACGCACAAAAGCAAACGCACCGCAGTCCTGTTTTGATGCGACCATGCAGCAGCCGCCGACTGTGTCCTCCGCACCGTCTATGTGCGTACATAAATCCGGATGGCGGCCACGTACGAGCATGCTACAGTGCTACATAGTATACACAACCGGCTACGCCGTGTACCGTTTCAATGGACGAGACGAGTATAAATTAACGAGGTGTTTGTTCGCTATCGCCACTTTTTCCTGAATTAAAATCATCAGGCTTTAATAATTACACCGGTCGAATGTATTAAATGAGCCAGGCTGTTGAGAGACACTTTGGATGCGTATAACCACACATTGCTATGCATCGATACGTCACGCTAAATATACATGCATCGTATTTATCACGCGAATATTTTTAATTTACATGCCAACAATCTTACAGTCCCTCGCGTCTCCCAAGCTCACAATCCGTTTCTACGTAATAGTATAATAAATCGTGAGAACGCAGTATGATGAAAAATATTTTAACAATTGATCGCCATGCTAGACCACTCGGTCACTCGGGCTCTTATCAAAAGGAACTCTGTAACCAAGACTGCCTTGTAGTGCAAATTCTTCTTGAGGATGACTGGACTGCCTTGAACCATAGCAGCTCTTTCACTAGCCATATAGACATTCTCTTGACCTCTGTACGTCGGCTGAAATTCAGACGTCGCGACGCTTTGCGACAAAACATTTCTCTCCACTGGATTTGCTTCGGTCACGAAGACGGTGTGAGGGACGCCGACGCTTTATTTTGGTCCGCACACAGATTCAAAGTGCCATACGTGTACGATATATCCGTGTAAGTTCATATGTGCATATGGCATACGAGCCTTTGTTCATTCGTTGATGTTAAACCTACTCCACAACAGCAAACCTCCCCTGCTGCTCCTCCTCCTATAGCCACGCTTACGGCTAGATTGCATTTACTTCTTGCGTCTGGATATGGGTGGCCAGGGAGTTGCTGCTTCTAATGCACATCCTGGAACACGATATCTACTTCCCCATGAGACACACGAGGCTGCCGTCCCAGTCTTCGGTTACAAAGTAGATCCCAGAGACGGGAATAATACCGCGGGGTACGAGTTTCATTCCTAATTCGTCTTATGTCATCAGTTCAACAGTTCGTCACTGGATATACACTCGAGTTGAGTCGCGAAAAATTCTGATATACAAATGTTTACTAGCTGCAACCTGCCGTTAAATTCAAAACATATTGTTTTGTGAAATTGTTTCCTGTATATGAAATTACAGTAACAAAGGCTATTATACAATGTTCGTGTGACGGACCATATTACGGTTCTGTTTTACCAACAATCAGAGGTACGTTTAGTTAAAAATCACGAAAGCATCATATCCAATTAATTTTGGACGCATTCAGTCAGTTCAGAGATTCTTCAGACATCATCGATAATACTCAAATAGAAATAAAGTACTGATGGAGGAAGAGAAAGGATGGAGAAGGGAGAAAGGAGGTAGGAATACGCATTTGTTATTCTGTCATAGATGTCTATGCGTTTATACCAGTCTGCATACATCAAAGAGGAAAAGTGCTGCTTTGATAGACCGATTAATAAGCAGGAGTGACGTGCCATGAACTACTTTATTGCACGCGTTAAACTAAACAAAGAAATAGGCAAGACAGTGCTCGCGAATTTACATAAGTCTATTTCCATAAGAGGTTTCGTGTTAGCGGGTTAATCGTGATCTTTCGCCCTTGGCTTTCGTGGGTTACCGACGAGTGACCGCTTTAGTGCACTCTAACCGTGCTTCAATGGCCCCAATGGCTTGTGCGTGTTACCACATCTGATTACGTACTGACTTTAACAGCGTTTAACGGACGAGCAACACCCACGTCATCAATGCCACGCCATGTCATCCTTTTATATATATAAAGTAACGCGGTAACGAGTTATATACACACACACACAAATTAGTGTGCGCGTGCGTGTGCATGCGTGTGTGTATCCAAAGAGATTAACCTTAATTGGGTCACCAGCGAATTTCGTTATGGAAAGTACAAATAAATCTGACTTCTATTTCCCGCCGCACGCAAGAGACTCCCATGCGTATAATAAACAGATATCGATAAAACTATAGTACCCTTGATCAGCATCTTTACTATATGTTATAACGGATGCCCAGCTCTCTCGTTATAATTAATTTATAATCCAAGGGCCACTGGGAGGCGTGGGAGGACTAGGAATTTCCGAAAAATTAGATCTGATCGGGAATCGAACCCGATACCTTCGGACTGCCAAGTCAGCCACTTACCACTGTGCCACCGAACTCACAGTCTGTTCTCATAAGTCCTGTTCATTTATTTCTTGGTCCTTCCAAGGTGGACCCCCTCCTGCTTTGTAACGCCACATTACAACGTATATATCTCTATTCTTTGGGAATTCACTCAGAAATTCAAATTCGTACATATACCGGTTTCTTATGTTGTAAAAATACGTCGGAGGATCAGGGCAGTATTTTAATGCCCAGCAAGGACGTATCCTTATATGATAATAATGCAGTAGAAGTCGGGTGACGAGTTTCCGAAAGTTCTTATCGTCTATCGCACTAAGGAAGGAATCCTCCAGATAGGACACCAAAGTTCCTCCATTTTCTCGTGCATTATTCAGGGTGACGCAAAGATGGAGCTGTTGGATTCTGTGGGATCGGATATGTGGCGTGTCTTATGATAATTCATCCTGGAATGGAATCCATCCATCCATGGGCGATCCGTTGTTTTCTTTTACACAACGACTCTTCCTGGGTAACTCCTACGGATATATATATATATATATGTATATATAGACTCCCAATGCGCCGGCAGACTCTATAGCGTAATAAACACCCATTGAGAAGTCCACACACGAGTTAGACGCTCGGTCACGCACGAGTCGGTTTCATTATCCAATTTTTGACAATTGTCCCGAGCGTCTAGCATTGTCTCCCTGTTAAACTCGACACGCTGTACACGTAGCACAAGTTCATACAATGTGTCGCACGAGTATCTATCTACGTACGTGGGAAACTTTTCAAAGTACCGTATGTCGTTTAAAAATCTTTAATCGATAGATTAGCGGTACTGGATGTTTGCTTCGTAGTTCGCTTTTTCATTCTCACGATTCTTATGAGAAAGGATTTGTTTCGGATTTTTGGTATCCCGAGGACCACCATGATATTTTGGAAGGAAATGTAACAAGCGGTGCATTTAAATGCTGTGTTACTGCATCGTGGGACTACATTTTTTTGGAGAACAATAGAATTATGCATGTGCACTTTCCTTTGCGAATAAACTTTTATTTACAATATCAAATTCAATACAAGACAAAATCTCGTTTAAATAATTGAAGCATATACACGCGATAAAATGCCTACAGTACATGAACAGAATGAATAATGGGAATGAAAAGTTTTAATAAAAGGCGATCAATTTCCGTCCTGCAGTGAATAGCAGTACCGAGCCGAAGGGGATGTGTTTAGAGCGCCCAAAACTTCTTGTATATACACGGTTAATTATCATTCTGGTTTCTTCTGCTAAAAGACCGGGAATAAAAATTCAGGAGACCGCACGTACGAGTGTAGTTACGTCTATGTATATCCGGTACGCTATGTAAGAAATACATAGGCGTCACTGGAACGCAGTTACCGTCACAATTGGATTATAAAAAAGTACGTTGACGTAATATTACATTACAGGAAAACAAAATAATAGCCAAAGTGAACCTTGCGAATATCACGATTCTCACAGGCTTATCGGTAAGCCTCCTACAGTCATAGCACGTATATTGAATCCATATCCCTCTTGTTTTGTGTTTCTCTACTTTAATATTGTTACCGAAAAACGATTTCGTATCGGTGTGCAATTTCACGAGAATGGGGGTAGCAAGAGAGGAATGGCGACCCAGCAATTTCCTATAAACATGAATATTCCAACAGAGTCATTACACTGTAATTATCATATTTATTAGCTACTGAATTGAGTTGTTGTGGACAGCAAGCTAAACAAAATATTTTACAAAATTTGGTGTACTACCACAATCATGGATAGGTGAGTCGCTTACTCCCCCTTCAGCTCCTCTTTTAATGTAATGTTGTTTTATACTTCAATCACAGAAAAATGTAGGAAGTTTTCAATTTCCGGCAAAAAATAAAGAGGAGCAAAGCTTAAAAAAAATAAGATAGCAGTTTTACTACCTTTCCGGTGCTTACAGATTCATTGCACTTTCAAACAGCTCCAGCATCCTCTTCATCTCTTTGCTGCAAAGTGAGTCGACTGGTATGGTTATATACGCCATGCATACAGAGTGAGCAGACTGTTTGACCTACTCTAATATTCATGGTGTCTTCTAACGAAATCAACTAAAATGTTGGTTTTTCACAATTACGCAGAATCTTAAAGGATTCAGGTAACAGTGGAAAGAGGAGGGTGGGCGGTAGACGACAGATCTCCCTCGGGAGTTGCAATTAACTCTTTTACCGCGGTGGATGAAGGTAAAGATCAAGATACAGAAAAGATTTCAGAAAAGTTTCGAAGTGGTTGTGTAAGTACTTGAGTGTAATTTTAAACCTGAAATTGACAAGTGGTGTCTATGTCTAAAGAAGTGAACTTGGTATATTTTTTAACTTAAGGTAATTAGAACTACCTAAATGACTGTGGAAAAGGATTTGTTAGAAATATGCACATGTCCCTTTGCACATGTCTTTTTTTCTTTTGAGACAAACTAAGATACACAATAAACAATAAATAAAGTGTATGAAGAAAGTAAATGCAAATTGGATCATATTCGTATCACCATATGATCGAGAGTAAATATTGTTTTTTGTTTTATTATTTTCGTACTCACATTTGTTCTGCAAGCTTGTAAATTGGGCCCATAGACTTTGATAGCTCTTCGCACTTTGCCATGAGTTGATACATTGACTTTATATTATTATCCACGGCATCACATGTTTTGCATACAGCATCTCTATAAGTTTCCAGACAGCCCACTGTTAGAGCAGAAGCCTGTACAATAATAAAATAAAGATTTTTCAAGGTACAACATAAAGTACTCTTTAAAAATAAGAAAATGTGGAGTTCATACATACGCTATGTAAAATAGCAGCAAGATTCTCAGTCAAAGAATCTACGGAGGTAGCTATTTTTCTAGCTTCCATTTCAAGTTCATTCAAAACATTATGATCAAGTAGGGGAAGCTGCAGCGTCAATGCTTGTCTATAAAGGCAGGGTGTCGAACTCCGAGAACCAGGAAAAGATGGAGTTTCTCCTTTCTTTGTAACTGGACTTGATAGTTTGATTTTATTCTCCAAATCTTCAGCAACGAATAGTACCATATCTCCATCCTGCATAACAGTTCCTTCTAACTGAAGATATCCAATCGCTTTATGATAACTTGGAGGATCCAAATCCTCATCTTCATCAGGACTAGCACCACCACTTCTCAAATCAAGTCGATCAGGCCTGTTACTCCCACTATCTATTTTCTCTAAGGCATCTTCTAAAAACTGTCCACCATCCAAATCTGGTGATTCAACTAGAGAACGTAATTCTGATATCGGAGGAGATGATTGTGAATCAAATGATATTTCAGAATAAGAGGCTGTCATCTCATGTAGCTGCAATATCATTATAATACGTAAATTTAAGTAAAGCCTTTTGATGTCTATATAATCTAACCTTACTCTGTCTTCGTCGTAATCAAGATTTACAGTAGGCTTGTCATTCCTAACTGGAACGTTTGGTCTTGAAGAAATCTCCCCTTCTTCTGCGTCCATTTTTTTTTAAATAGATATTCGACGCTTAGTGCAGGATTCAGTATCTTTCTGCAGCTGACATCGCACGTTTTTGTAATTTGACGCTCAACACAATTTGACAGTT
Organism: Syrista parreyssii; assembly: GCA_030142615.1. Classification (NCBI taxonomy): domain Eukaryota; kingdom Metazoa; phylum Arthropoda; class Insecta; order Hymenoptera; family Cephidae; genus Syrista; species Syrista parreyssii. The sequence goes on along the minus strand of JARQTG010000170.1, from coordinate 298,331 downwards.
CTTTGCGAATGAACTAGACCAAGGTCCGTAAATGGAGTAAGGCAAGGGAAAGTCTTTCGACTCATCTCATAGCATTTGAACCCAAAATGGCGACCACGCATAGCTCGTATACTCCTTCTCCACACAGAAATAACTGGTGCATACATTTACCCTGCCCGTATACTCACACGACACAAGATGGCGCCTATGGGAATACCTTCCCTAACGCGGGGGTGCTACATTCCATTTACGAACCTTTTACTAGACAACAGGTAACGCCATTTCTATATAATAGCAGATGGCAGCACTTTCTCACTTCTTTAATTTCTCTGCCTGTATTACCATCCAAACATAAATTTCAATATTAATTTTGATAATTTAGTAATATTTCTTATTTATCCATATTTGTAGCAATAATTCACATTAAAAAATTAATATTTTCAGAGATTGGGATGTAATCTCTATTTCTAATTTTATTTACTCTATATTACAGGAGGCGTTCTAATTAACATACAAAAGACGTGTACACATCTTATTGGCATTTTGGATTAGCAGAATTTCTTGCTCCATGTAACGTGTGGTCTGGTACGTTTTTGATTGGCAATTTTTTCTATAGTCATCAAAGACACAGAATTGACAGCCAGTACCGCGAGTATTATTGTATCAGTGTTTATCTGCATACAGCTGAGCGAGACGCGGCCATGTTTACAATACTGATGGTGAATTTCAGATTGTAATGCAAATGTGATGTAGTGACGAGTTATACTTATGCGTAGCTAATCCTTATACCACGTACAAAAGAATTCTGTGAAATGAAAATGCCATAAGAGAACGGGGAGCATGAACGGCAATGTACAGTTTCCAGTCACGAAAATTGTAAATAACAGCATTTTTACGAAAATTCTTTCCCTAAGCTAAGTGGCTGCCACAGTACCATTTGATGCCACATGTTGATGCCGTTTCTGCGATGATTAAGCCAAAACTAAAGGCAACAGTGGATCCAAAAATTCTGACGTTGAACTTGACACAGATGATCATTTCTGGGTCAGATGTCTCCATAAGTTTTGGTTGAATCCTTGCAAAAGTAGTGTTAAAATGAGCTTTGCAGAAAATATCCTCCATTTCGCTTAACCCGGCGTTAGTCACATTGGGGTAATAAAGTTATCCCAGCGTCCAATTTTTCTATGTCACTAAGGGTATCGATAGAAATTATGATTCCGTATCTAACAAGCGCATATGTCATTACTAAATTGAACGGCATAATCAATTGACAGTATAGACTTTACGAAAGCTATAATAAAAAACAAAACTAGAAATATATCTGCCTTTATTGAAAACAGGAACACAAGCATTAGATCTGAGGTAATACCCAGCAAACAAACTATTACATGTAACGTGTATGTAGTTGTAATTTTGTACTAATATACATAACGTCAATGTAACAGCGTTATTACATTAGGAAATTACAACTAACATACATATTACGTGTAATATTAAATTTGCTGTGTTAATTACCGCACATGATTGAAGTTGTTTGAAAAAAGCAGATGACTAACACCGAGTTATGGAAATAATCTCTATTAATATCATGATATGTACGATTTTCGCTTACATTTTACCCATATGATAATACGAGGTTCCCAATCCCCTTAATGTACCTTCTGTGTTTTGGCTAATATTATGAATTATTAGGAACCGGTTGAGCAGCGGCAGGTCGAACTGAAAAAATACAATTGATAATTAATTTCATTAAGTTAGTATGTAAAATAATATGTATATATAAAAAAATGTTGCCAAATCTATCTTGAGAAAAAAAATCTTGTCACAGTTACCTAGTATAATTATTGGAATGAGCTAAATGGCGATACAAAAGTGACATAACAGAATCTCTGACTCACTTGGGCAAGCTTGTGGCTGGAATTTGATATCGTCTATGGCGAAACCTCCATTACTGCCACTTCCTTCCAAAATCAAACGATACGGTGCTCTGGCTTCTATAGTAACTTGAGCTGCAGTCCACACTGGTCTAGGATTATTGAAACCTTTAGCCGTCAATGACCACAGCTGAAACGAAATACATACAGCTGTAGAAACATCGAAATCATATTTAATTGAATCGTGTTATATTCCATTATTAGGTCTACCAGTTCCCTCTCCGAATCGCTATTTCCACTGTCATTGCCGTTTTTATTTCCATTTCCGCCGCCATCGACTCCAACTTTGACGATACGTAAAGTCGTAGATTCCTCAACACCAAAAGCGGCGAACCAGAATGTGAAACAGATTGCTTCCGTATCCGATGAGACGCCGATTACCGGAGAACGTAACTGAACCTCTGACAATTTTTGATTATTCGTAAAGATATCAAAAAATACAAAATCTCCAGTAGCTCCAAAAGTTTTATCCAACAGCTGAGCTGGTCTATGTGCTACAAATGCTTGCTGCCATGTCACAGTACGATCGCTTCCTATAGAAGTTATATTTTCCCAACCGCAAAGTCCTTTTTCGAAACTACAATCTTCCATTTTAACCATTGCGCTGATTGGTCTCACTGCAAAATAATGATTGACTCAATACAATCATTGAGACAATTGACAGTTTCACTTACCAGTACAATTGCCGGTATAGAAAGCTATATCATCAATTCCAATACTCCCACTGGCTCTGTTGGGACCCCAGGTACCTTCAAAGACAACATTAAAATTTCTTTTTTCATTGATATTCGCCTGCCCGTAATTCCACGTGGGACCTTGGTTGTTGTACAGTTGCCAGATTGGCTTAGAGCCAATTAAAGTCTCACCAACAGGTTGTATGAATACTCGGAGTACACCTATTATATATACAAGAAAAGTGAAGAAGCCTTCGTTAGTATATTGCGTTAAGCTTGTGTCAGTATATTTCAATGAATAATTTGTATTCTAACCTAAACTTGGTCCTGTTGAATCAATGAATGACTCGAACATGAAATACCAGAAAGTAATGCACATTGGTTCGTTAGATCCTTTCATTTCACGACTAACTAATTGTGCAGTCCCTCCACTGTTAGTCCTTGGTCCTCCACGGGCGCGACCTAATCCCAAAAAGTATTCATTGCGTCGACTAACCGTATGTCCATTACTGTACGGTTTTCTTTGATTTCTAGAACTTAAGACCTGGCTGGCCACCCTTTCCCATTCTACACGATCTGGATCCCTAGAATTAATCCAATCGCACTCGTCCACTTCAAAAGTACAATCTCTGGGAACCGGTGCGGCAACTTGTGGTGAGACTTTAAGAAAAAAAAAAATATTATAATTGTTAACTCTGTTTTTGAACAAGCAACTACAGTAATTAAGTGTGAATTTACCTGGACACGCTCCTTGGGTAAATGTAATATCATCAATAGCAATGTCGCCCATTCCCGTATTACCAACGGAAGCTTCAAAGATGAGCTGAAAGTCATCCAAAGAACTGACAGTGACTTCCGACATGAACCATGCATTTCCAGCGTTACCACTAAGACCCCAAATTTCATGAAGTTGCGCATCCAAGCTGCGAAAGTGTCTAACGTAGATCTTTAATGTTCCGATTCCAGATCCGAACATGTGAAACCAGAAGTGCATGCACATAGGAGTATCGGGTCCAGTAGCCGGGAAACTTGTGCTGATGAGCTTGGCTACATCGCCAGGCCGTCTTGGGAAACTAGAGTCTATGAAAGCGTAGCCTCCAGCAGTAGCACGGTCACTGGAGCTATCCATAGCTGGTCCGGTCGTTGGATTTCCGCTGCCACGACTCTGGATTGAATTACCATCATGACTCTTATTTAAAATCTAATTACCATTCTTCTATGTTTACTCACAATTGTCCAATCGAAATCATCATCGGCATCATTGTTCCAGTCGCAGAAGCCACCGGCGAAATTACAGAAGCCTGTGCAAGCTGCTCCAGGCTGAAGATCTATATCATCAATGGCTATATATCCTCTGTAGAGACGGGAAGGATCCCCCACATCAACTGGAACTCCTTCGATGATTAACTGATGATTCATCGAAAGGTACAACGAGTGATAGGTTATAGTGATACGATTTACTATTTTTTTTTTTACTTTGTTTAGCTTACTGAGTGTATATCTGGATAGGTGTAGAGAATCTGGGCCTGTTGCCAAGAGCCCAGCATATAGTATTGTGCGTGCCATAGAACACGTTCTTCGCTCAATCCGGCTGGCGGACAGCAATTGGAAACATTTGTGCCGTTTTCTATAGGCGATTCTTCGGGACGCTCTTTCTTTATGGAATTCTCATCCACCCCCATATGAAGCAGTACTCTGAGTCCTGCTGAACTGAGTCCATCCATTGCATATTTGAACATGAAACAACTTCCAGAGACACCGGTGCTTCCCAACTGAGGACTGTGCAGTAAACCACCAGGACTTTTGCTCTTCAAATCCTTCGAAGGCAGTTGAGAGGTTTCAACGAAGGCGTAACTATGTTAAAGATTTATTAAATATTTAACAATCACCAAGTGACATTTTTAATGAGATTATATTTATGATGTTCAAGTTATACCCGCCCTCTATTGTTCCTGCTGTTGAATCCGTAGATGGTCCTCCTAGCCAATTCGTACCTAATCCTGTACCGGGAACCCATTGCAGAGCACCATTACCATTTTGCCATTCGCAAAGAGATTGTACCGGTAATGGACCAAAATCACAAAAGACTTCATCCACAGTGGCGGTGGGTGGTGGTACTGTGACCACGGGATATCTATGAGATTAGATAAATTCTAAAAACTCAATCCAATTCATTCTAAAATTTAGATATCATTCTAGATACCTCTGAGTAGAAGGATTTCTCTGTGCAAGTGTAGTGGGATCAGGAAGTCTTCTTGTGGTAGGTTGAGTAGAGGACGGAAACGAGCCCCTAGTGGGAACTATATCTGGTCTATCAGACCAATGCTTAGGTTCTATATGTTCTATGTCATCCAAAGGTTCCCGCTCTCTAACGCCAACATCGCTCCGATCCTCGGGTACATCAGGACTAACAGCATCCAATGGATCTATAGGACTAATGGGACTCAAAAGACCTGGATCACGATCCGGAGTAGGTCCAAGCCAATCAGGTACAGGAGTTCCAGTCAGAACATCTCCCTGAACGTCAACTAGATCGACCTGTTCCCCCAATATTGGGCCTCCGTTATACCAAGTGGCTCCTCTCGCCTCCAAAAAACATAACATCACAAACAGCCAACACATCCTTTAATTTGAGCTAAATATACGTAAACACTAAAGTCGTTTAATTGTCACTTTAAACTCTGGACGTGAAATGATTCTACGGCAAAGGGAATCCCGCATTACGTGAAGTCAAAAAACCAGTCTCGACTGAGTACGAAGTGTGAACTGAACGATTGTCGTGGGAGCACTAGGAGTAGAATGAATTGAAATAGGTTCTCTATAGTTCCGGTTTCAGTTTCCGGTCGGTCACGCTTCGTCCCACGGTGTTCAGGTTCGATACCCGTTTCACGACAGCATAATACGTCGCACCACGTATCCCGCGAATCGTCGAACAGGCCACGCGATGCTTATCCATTCCTCTGTGTCAGACTCATTGTGCAGATTCAATCCTTTGTCCTCCAGAATCGCCGATACCGACAGACACATATTACCCGTTATAGCTTCGGCTGCAATTCCACGATTCTGGATTATTTTGTCCAATTTCACTTCTTCTACTGCACTCTGGTATCTTGTAACGCTCAGTACTCACGTGTCTATGATCATTACTTTCTATAATTTTTCAGTAGCTTTTATTCTCTGTCACCACTATCAATGGAATACTGATATTGAATACAAGACTATCTATGAAGACTGATTTGGACTTTAATAAAATTCGTACTCAAATGGTGCAATGATATTTAATCAATAGAAAAAGGGTATTGTTTAACACACAGTGAAATCAAGTCGGCTCTTGAGCAATGGAGCATTTCTTAGACAAGGTTGCTGCTGACTCATTCAAGCACTATTGCATGACAATGTGGATAAGTGAATAGTGAAATGGCCTATCGCTCTATTACGTTGTTAAATTCCTTTCATGTGATTTATATATGTATATATGTACGCAGGGAGATTCTGGTCCTCACAGCAACCGGAAATTCCAATGAAATACACCATGGTTTGACAACACTTCCGCAAATGAATTATAATATTACCTTGAAGACTTTATAAAGCCTGAAAAAACACCGGGAAAGAAATTTGTTTCGCGCTTACTAATCATCTCAACCTGTCTACCTAGATTTAAGTAAACGCGAGCAATGCTCGGTACCAGATAAGGACACATTAACAGTTGGTTGGTCCGTGGACGACGAAAAGCTTCTTTCTTTAACATTCTAGATATCAAAGTCACCGTACTTGCTGAAGTTCTCGTAGTGATTGGACGTGGTTTCTCCATACACGTCATTTTGATTATATCCTTCACTGTCTAGATAAAGAAGAAAAAAACACATGAAGACTTAAAGATTCTTCATCTTCATAACAATAATCATAATCCTGCAAATATAAATTCATATACCGTTGCTGGAAACGGAAGATGGTTTGTGATCATTTGATAAAGTACCACGCCCATACTCCAAATATCGCATTTGAGGTCATAAGGTTCCCGCTTGAGCATTTCCGGTGCCATATAGTGGTACGTGCCGATACGATGGGTTAACGGCTCTCTGCAAACGTATAGTCAAATATTTGCAGAAGACCAAGCTGAAATGATGAAAGTTCAGAGATAATGCGTACTCCTGGACGTTTTTGGAAACTCCAAAGTCACCGATCTTCACGATATCCCCATAGCGACCACTAAGCATTATGTTTTCAGGTTTAAGATCCCTGTGCAGTATTTGTTTGGAGTGTATGTGATGCACTCCCAGTGTAATTTGAGAGAAGAGATAAAGCGCATCCTGGAAACGTATACATTATGAAAAATGATTTTAACGAAATTGTATATTAAATATATTGTTTTTCTCGTACTTGTTCCTTGAGTGGCTGCTTACGCCTGTTCAATAGATCCTTGAGGGTTCCACGTGTGGCGTACTCCATCAATATGTAACTCCTGTTATTTTCCCTCCAGGCTCCATGATAATTCACTATGTTTGGATGTCTCATTCTCTTCAGACACTCCACTTCCCCCAGAATCATCTTAACGAGCATAGAGACAGAAATTGGGATCTTAATGGGTAAAATGTAATTTTTGGTTTTAAGATAACATGATTACTTTGCTACTTACCTGGGACATCAGAGTGCCTGATGCTGTCAAATGCTGTTCCTTTATGACGAACGGTTTGCCGTTACGCCGTTGTCTGACCAAGTAAACAGCCCTGTCAATGGTAAAAATTGTCTTTTAGTTTACATAGCGAAATCTATCGAGAATTTCTTTAAGTTTTCATTATTTTAATTTGCTTTTATACGCTTACCCGAATGTTCCTTTCCCTAGGATTATCTCGAACCTAAAGTCTCTAGCACACAGAGACATTTTACTTGATTTTAATGTTATCTCAAATGGTGATACGGATTTATTGACACTTGCGATCTTCGTTAAATATCGATTGCTTCGACATTGAATTTGTGTTTATCAACAGATAAAAGTATAGTTTGTTGAGAAATTTGAAGTTAACGATAGGGGTGATAGAAGCAGTATGTAGAAGTAGTATTGCCTAATAGTCGGTTGAACGTAACTAGTACTCATTGTGCATGATGAAGTTTTGATACTCAAACTAGAAAGCATAATGGACCAGTTCTAGCTTCTTTAACGGATACTGACAATACTCACACAGGCTGAGACAATACTGAACAATAAATTCTTAAAAATAGGCATGATCTATAATTCTCATCCACTTAAAACTCTAATCATTTGGTAAGTAGGTGATGTTCTTCTATTCATTAATGGACTTTCAAAAATACACTCTATTACATTCATCAGTCTGTTCCATAACTTTTTGCCATGGTGTTTTATCATTTTCAAAAAGTGTTACACATTCATCTAGAGCTTCCAGGCGTTTCTGTTCAATTATTCTGATATAATTTTAATAACTCTCTTACAGCCATTAAGAAATCTTCCTGTCTGCAAATTTCTGCAATCCTCTTACAGTGAATTTTAACAAGGTGAACTATACCTATTATTAGTATTATTATTCAACAACGCTAATAAATTCATTTGATAATAAGTCCTTATCTGATTTTCATATAACGAAAGACAAAATCGTCAGCTCCGTTAGTATTTAGTTTTGAAATTATAACAATAGTATTGACCACTATAGCTATCAATGCCTCACCCGGAACTAAACTACCACGCAAAATAAAAATGAAAAAATCGTCCAACAATATTCATCGCCGCCATAGCTCTTCCTGCAATAAATTTCACATCAGTATCCAGCAAACACAATATTACATGTAACGTGCATGTTAATTGTAACTTCTCATTCGTTTTCAAAATGTAGATATAGCAGCAGTGTTGCATCGACGTATACGTTTGAGTGTAAAGTTACAACTAACATGCACATAACATGTAATATTGTTCGCTAGCTATTTAGCTACATTCAAAAGTCGTCATTGCAATCTCTTTTCAGATGATAACCTATTTTCTTCTAAAATCAATCATTATTGCCACACCCATGTACTATTTTCATTAAATCCTCCTTCTCTCCTTCAACAGAAAACATCTTTCCTACATATTTTCGTGGTCGGATTACTTCTATTAACTTTCTCTTCAGTATCTTCTTTTTTTGGATTTATGTGCTGCTGCACTTAGGTCGAGCTTCGGTACTAGCTTAATTGTTGTAACGGTTTCAGCATGCGAAAAAATAACTTAAACTTACAGCGTGTCATAGATGACAATCATGGTAAATAAAATGATCACTGTTCGCGGTATGAATTAGCATAAGCACCGAAGAGATACTTGCAAAGAGGACGATAGCCTTATGGGACTTTATATTCATGTGACAGCTACTGGGCACAGTGGGCGCAGGAGAGATGCTGCGACCAGCATAGAAGTATTGGAGAGGATTGATGTGCCATAAGTTTTGTTTGCGACAGTACATACGGGTGTTGACCCTCTTTACCAATAATCTCCTCGGTGATATAGAATTATAAATAAATATCGTCACTGAAGAATCACTAATTGTCAAGATATACACGGATCTTGTTATCCAATATAAATTTTGTAATATTTCATATATTGAAAAATGATTATAGTACAGCTCGGAATATTTGAATCTAGCACAACTCAATTTCCTATAATATGAATAGGATACAGCGTGACTCTAGTGATTATCTTGATCTTACATGCCAAACTTTTTATGAAATATGCATACCGATCAAGGATGTTATGGCAGATTTATAAATACATAATGAAAGCACAATACGAAAGACAATAGCTGTACTTTTGTAAAATCTGCAAAACAATAGTTTTCATAAAGAGTATTATAATCATTAGAATAGGAAGCAATTCTAAATTCACGAACGCCGTTAGATGTTATACTTTTTTTTTATTTATTTATTTTGTTACAAATAATGCAACCAAGTCTCTTCTAAAGCATTTGATCTATGATGTTATATCAAGAGAGAAACAATTAAGATTATCAAAGAAATAAATATTTATGCCCGTCACGGCCTGTTTTAGACTACGTTTGTCTAAAAAGAATAAGGGCCACAATTGAAGGTGGCAGGGGTAAAATTACATAGGCAAATTGCAAGATCGTAAATACTACAATACGACGCTGTGTGAATGGTAGCAACGGCAAGAACGTGAAAATAAGTATACTTGACAAGTCAAGAATTTCTAAGGTGCTTATCATAGCAGATGATTCCATAAGCCTTCGGATGAAGAAATGGATGAGATAAGTAAAAGAAATAATTTTAAAAAAATACACATTATAGAATTTGAAAAGAAAAATAAGGTATCATCGGCCAGAACTTCAGTACGATTTATAATCGTATTTATAGCTGTACATAAATTGATCGCATTACGCAAATCGACGTAAATAAATGTTCTGTTATACGAATGTTACGCAATAAGAAACAGAGTATAGTGGGAGATTAGAATTACAAGCAGACAGACAGTGAGAAAGAGAAGCTAAACCACCTTCGGCCCTCATACAATGGGATACAATAGACGATACTGCAATATAGAAATGTATATTCTTTGCTCTGATCTCTTTTGAACTTTAAGGATGACGATTGCTCCCTACGAATTAACTGTTATTAGATTCTATTATATTGGTAGTATTAGTATTGGTATTCGAGTTGGTGCTGTTATTGGTGGGACTGTTGTTCGTATTATTAGCCTCGGTTCCAGTGCTAGTTGAGGTACGCGATTGCTTCAAGCTGTCCAAATACTCTTGTTGTGAAGTAGCAAGTACTTGAGACAGTATGTCGCTATCCTCCCAATCGGTCAATCCTGTAAGAATCAATCAATATCGAGTGGTGATTATTACTTGAATTTGCTAAATTATTATCGTCGTATTATTGGCAACGATGAGAAGAAGGAAGCCTAGAACCAATCACTAGGTCGGTCAGTTGGGTGCTCACCGCCAAGGTCGCTTACTATCGTCCATGACTTCAAAATGATCTCACCAAATACTTCAGGCGGAAGGCGGTTGAACAGCGAAATGTCAGGAGATGTGTGGGACTCCTTGCTGCTACCTGGTATGGGTTCCTGAGGTATCACCTTGGTTTCAAACTCTGAAGACAGATGACCAACATTTCCAGAAGTTTGTGTCTGTTGCTGCGGTGATCTTTTGCTATACCGCACAGAGTCGCTCGCCTGATTAAGAACATTGCATCTATGAATAATATTACAAACTTACACGGAAGTGGGAACTGACCTTTGGGGAAGTGCGCAAAGTATCCTGGCTCGCTTGAGTTGCCGTTGGAGATGATGTATGCCCACGTTGTTGACCGCGACCTCCATGAGGATGAAAATGAGCGTGACTGTGCTGGGCACTGGTCACTGTACTTGTACTGCTACTACTGGTTGACCGCTTTAAGTAAAAAAAGGAATTTATTAATATAATGTCATTTGGCATGGAGTGACCAGATAATGATGAATTATTATTTACTGCTTTTCGCATTTCGTTATCGCGCAGCCATTGCAAATAGCTTTCTCTAGCAACCTGTTCTTCTATCGCCTCATTGGTGGCCTCCCAGTCTGTGGCTTTTATCTTATCCTCTAGCATAGTCTATTTTAACAAACAATAACATTAACTAATATTAACGAGAAAATACACTGAAAGCGTAATAATTATTCGATAAATTTACCTGTTCGATATGTAATTCCTCACTTTGACGCACTGCATCAGATATAAGTTCGCGATCGGCAGAACCAGGATTAAAAGATGGTAGACCTAATCCTACGCCAATGGTGGCTTTGTATGGATCCACTATGCTGTTGTAGTGACTACCTCGTTGATAAGACAATCGTATTGGCTCGTTGTCACTTTTGAGAACACCGTGGAAAATGTTTATGGGTTCTATAAATGATTTAAAAAAATACATTCAATTGCACTGCCTAGGTTCATTAGAGAGATCAGTTATTATGTAAGGAAATAGTACCGGTACTGTAGCAAAAGAGCTCGACACTGCGATTGTACATTTCTGACATAGCTTGCATTTCTATATGATTGCCGTGAACATATTCCTGCCTCTTTCGATCTACGTATGTGCTAAAATCCTCGGCCACAAAATGAGAGAAAAACTCCTGGTTGGCAGCCTGAAATAAAATCCGAAATACGTTTTCAACATGATCGCATATTTCTAATGAAACAATAAAGATATATTGGAGCACATTTCATTACGTACAATATAATCCATACAGTGTTTCCGCACAACTCCATGCATCTCTTGATCGCCGTAAACTTGATCTGCTACCGCGCGAAATAGACACGCACCATCCTCCCCCATTTTCTTAACTATAAACCCCATTTTCCGCATTCGCTTCTCAAACCATCGATCACGCTAAAATAAAATTGAATTTAAGTGTGATACAAATAAAGAAAGAAGTTTGTCATTTGTAACTTATACAGACCTCCTGCCATTCAGCCAATGTCAGATTGTTTCCAGTGCGACCAGTATATTCATCGCCACTATTATAGCCATTTGCCAATTCATGTTCACTATTTGTAGTATTTGTCACAATGCTCATGCGACTGTTACTTATAACAGTGCTATCTGTACCTAATAACACATAAATCCTAGATGAAATTTCACAGTAGGGTTCTGAAGAGTTTTCAGGGAGATGATGTTTGTGATTTTTTTCTGTTTGTGGCACAATTACTGTAATGAATATCTGAGATGGAGAGATTTACCTTGCAGACCGCTACAGGAAGCTGTTGGAGGAGTTGCCTGCCTCTCACGTTCTCGCTCACGTTCTCTCTCTCTACCTCTGTCTCTTTCCCGGTCACGCTTTGTACGTGAAGTCCTACCGATACAACTGCTAAGAAGTGGAATACAAATGTTAAAATACTATTACTATTACTATACTATACTATACTATACTATACTATTACTATAAACTATTCATATTATTAACTTAAAAATCTTTACTACTTCAATATTTTATTACCTATGGGGACTTGCTCGTTGACGATGGCGTTTGCCATGGCTTGGTCCACCAGTTTCCTCAAAATGTTTTTCTTCTCTACGATCAACGCTGGCCTACAATATTCATTTAATATGATAGTAAACTTAAATAAAATAAGAAAAAGAGTTACAGAACTAAAAAAATTATTAATTGTGGATATTTGAAAAATCATACTAAATGCCATAAAGTTGTAGCATCATATACAGCAATATCTAATTCCTATAATTTTATTACTTTTTAATTGCCACAAAGTAAATGTACATATAAATGTATGTGTTAAAAGATGAAAAACAGAAAATAAATTAAATTATTTCTCATTTTTTTGCATAGAAAGAACATGACCATACCACTCAATGTATTATGAATCTAATACCAATCTTTCGAGAATATCCGATTACGTGCAGAAAAAAATTCGAGTAAAAACACTGTACAGTGATACAACAGAGGGTTGATACTCATTGTAAAATCCACACATGAATAAAACAATAAAAATAAGATGAAAATTGCGAAAGTAGGTATTTTTTACCTCATACGAGCTACTGCTAAGAACTATCGGTCCTGAACCGTGTTCACCCTGAACACCATGCAGATCGACACCAAATCCACTATTTCCCCGCACCTGTCGTAACGTCGTCGAGAAAAGTGGGGAAAAAAGGACACATGAAAACATTTATACACTTGATGAAATAGAATAAAAGATGGGTGGAATCTCTAATGTGATGGTTCCACGATCATACTTGATAGGGACTGTTGTTGGGTAGAGCAATGGGGCCTGGGCCATGTTCACTCTGCACACCATGGACATCGACCTCGGGCCCATTTGCTCCCTCACGCCTATCCTTTGTCCCATTCGTCTTCTTCGTCGACAGAATTGTCATCCTGCTGGATCAATTTTTCAACTCGCAATAATATTCACAGCAGACTGTTGTGGCGTCGCTAGATGAGAGAAATTCGCGTGTCCCAGACGTACATCCACAACGGGAAGGTCGTAGGTCGCTGTCTCCGTAATCACCAACTCCACGCACTCATTTAATAATTTCCACAGAAAACCTAACGAATTTTATGTTCACATATAGATTGAAACTTTTTATTTTATTAGAGCATCTACATCGAAGCTTTTGTAAGAACTACGTCCAAATTTACATCACCGTTTAAACACACTCGACATGGTACTTTGTCAATCGTCTCTAGCTTTAATTCCTGGTGTTTTCAGTGTTTTCTGGTTCGGCCATATTTGCTCGATCAGCAGAAACCAGAAGACGTAGATCGTTGAATTTTCTCCTAGAGTGGACACTTCTGTTGTATTGGAACTTGGATACGACTGACATCTAGGAATGGAATTCGGTAATAGGTGTCGTGAATGTCATAAGGTACAGGAGGATGGCGACACTGGTTACAACCGTTGAGTAGTTTGTATTTGGTATAATAGGGTACAATATGGTGCAATATGTAACGGCCGTTACGTACAAGAACGAGCCTGTGAGTTTTTGAATTATGTACCGTTGCTTTTCTGAACACTCATTGAATTATATTATTTTAATAATCGACCGACATAAAATGCTAACCTCCATAAATAGCTCATTAGCGAGTTTTTCGGGTATTGAGTTCTCAAATATATACATAGCTAATTGCATCACTTTTCACCGAACGTTATTGAACGCTACTTAAAGGTAGTACACGACAGTCTTTTTATTACAATTCATTAGTGGCGTACAAGACATTAAAAAAAATTAAGATAACAATTTAAATAATACAGTTGATCAATTACTAACCTGTTGAACGTTACATTCACATTAAGCCTGATCGATATTAGAACATCCACCTAAATACTAAAAATAAATTGTGGAATTAAGTAAAACAGCGTACGAGGGTAAAATTAGAATTCTCATCGCTTCCCAAGTGAAACATTGTTTTCCTAATTCGGGCGCTGTTTACGAAACCACATATATATGCTAAATAGAAGGAATCCTTACGGAATAATACCGCTTTTAAAAAAAGTAAAAAGCATAGATACGCATTTAATTTCTCAGGTAAATGATCAATTTTTAAAAAAACCAGTAAAATAATCACTCTGAAAAATATCATTAGATTCTTCTTTCAAGGGATGGTTACTTGTTAACCCATTTATTTGTAGCAAAAAATTTGATCAATCGTCAATACGGCACACAAAGTGCATTTTTTGAATGCAACCAACAAATCGAAGATCAAGAAGTTGTCGATCGATTCTAATACGAGAATGGCAGGGCATCCAAAAATTTGTGTTCAGCCCTGTATCTTACCCCTGAAGCGAGATTTTCCCCTGAAACCGCCTACGCCTCCCACTACCGTAACTCCCATCACGAGCATCAGCAGTGGAGCGAGAGAACTACCCCTGTGTCTCGTGCTCCCGTTAGCTCAGTGCACACCCAGAGGGAAAGCAAGCAGTCGCTAGTGGGGGTAGCCTCCACCAAAACCACCCTTTGCCACCCACGCAATCAATAGCAGGCCTAGCGTCTCTACTGAATGGACTTTGCCATCCCTGTGCCCTTCACGTTCCACGCCTACCCAACCCCCTGTATTGATTACTACGCGAGCGGGGGTTGAGGGATGCTCTATCGACCCACCCAGCTGTATTACAGTTCATTCATAAATTTTCGGTTTTCTCTGGCAATCGTCACCGATCGCCTTTGCGAGTAACGCCAAGCAAATGCTGACTAACGAGATTATGCTAGTCAGACTACATTTTGAATGATACTGTCACCTGTTTATTCTTTCCTTCTTTTTTTTTTTTTTTTTTCATTTCTTTCCACTTCATCCACTTGTTGTACAGGCCTCCCATGATTTATGTAACCTAGTCCTGTAGTTGAGACTGGAGGGACTTGGATTCTTTTTTTGGAGCTTTTTCCCACTTACTACAGACCATTGTTTAATCGGATGATTTACGATTACAGTTGAAAATGTAATTAAAAAACATACATCTATCTACATACACGTCAGTAAATATAAACCTACTACGACATACTTCAAAATTACGATAAATATTCATATACGTCAGCACTATATATTTTACGAGAAAGATTCATGAGATTCTAATCTCCGGCTGGTCCTTTCAGCCATCATTCGCTTTTGTAGTAAGATCCCGCACGAATCACGCTCTTCTCCCACTATCTATCCTTAAGACTCCTAGTGTCTTCCTGTTGGATTTCTATTAACGACTAGTCCTTTTACATTCATTTTTTAGCTTCTACTTCTTCTGTCCTACAGACTTCTATACACTCTGTCTCTCTCCCCTTCTAACTCAGTCACTCCTTGTCATCACTTCTCACAATAGGATACGACTCCTCGATGATAAGAAGATTGAAAAGAACAGGGACTCAAGAGAACAGACCGAGGAACACGAGGAAAAATTCTAATATCTTCAGCGGGGAACGAAAGAGGCGGCGGCCGTAAAGTGAAATAAGATTTTATTCTTACAACATTAGCCACTAGCATTACGCCGACTATTACGCCGACTATTACGCCAGGTACCCTAACGAAGGTAATGCATATGTCCAATATCCCGTAGGCATGTAATATAGGCGAGGCCCGATTCTCGACCCGGGAAATATAATGGATATACCCACGCGTACGATCTTGCTTCGTGGAATCTTATGTCAACGAGGTGATTTATTGTTGGTTTGCTCTTTGGAAAATTCTTTTGGACAAATACACGACGATAATGGAAAGACCGTCAGCCATATAGGAAAGGTAAATAAATGGCGATTGGAGGAGGGAGTGAGTGGTGGTGAGTATGACATGCATGGAAAGGATTTGTGTAAATTGATATGTGTGAAGGCAGCAGGTAATATTGGGGCGTAAATTGTTAGTTTGCGAAGACGTCTCTATAAAAATTTGGAAGCTGCCATCCTCCTACGATATTTGCTCTACACACGAATCTAACCAGTAAACGTAGCCATCCTATCCCGACAATTGATCGACTAAAAGGTTGCGTGTATCGCAGTCTGAAATAGTAATAAATCACCTGCTACCACATATTGAGGTTACGAGCCCTCTGTCCAATGCATTATAAGGTAAAACGTGTTTTCTGTCCACACTGACGTAACTACCAATGTCGTGCCTGGTTGGCCCACTTTTTCACTGATCAAACGCTAGAACATTTTGATGCCGAGCTCAGCCACGACCTTCTATACTTTCCTCATCCCTCCTGTTATGACGTCAGTAGTACCATGCCGACATATATAGGTATATACGTATGAATATAATCAAACTTGAATATCCCTCCGTGTAAGTTCTATATCAAAAGACACGCATTAAAAATTGTACTGTTCAAGCAGCATTTCTGTCCAAGAGTTTGACTCAAGTTTGTGTAAATATTGCGTTAGTTACTCAACATTACTACGTTCGTCTCTGTACCTTTGATTCTCTCTCGCAATATTTGCAGAGGACGGTTGATCCATTTGTTACTAGGGTTTTGGTTGCGCTTGTTGCCATGGAAACGGTCATTGTAGTATTCTGAATTTCCAAAGTACCACGAAAATGTTACTTGAACGTTTGAACTATGTTGACTCTTGATTAGACCTTTAAAAGGTTCCCCAAATTGAACAGATAAATAGACTGCTGGGGAGAAACACTGATAATTCTTTTTGGTACGGTTAACATTAGACTTTGACGATTTTTCAGAAACTAATTAGGAGGAAGAATAACTTGAATTCTTGCGGTACCCAAAATTTCGCAGAGTAGAAACTAGAGGGTTGTATGTCGTGGGTTGGTTCTGTTAGTTCTGGTCGGGGACAGCGGACAAACCACAAACTACGTACCAGGGAACTGAACAAGCCATTGCGAGAACTTCACTGGCAAGAGAGCACGATTTCTCGCAAGAAATATAATTTCTCAAGGCGTCGAAAAGACGCTTTCCATAGGCAAACGAGCTTTCTAGTCAATTGTGGTAAATCTCTCGTGGTACCATTATCGCATTAAGGGCATTACTTCGCGTTAGGTACTCTTAGCGTTTTTTAATGTGCGTGTCATACTTTATTACACCACTTCCCTTCATTCGTGTCCCACTTATTCTCGTTTTACTCGATCCCTCCACTAGGGACCAACTTTGGATCTTCGACACTGTCATCATTCCCACGGTTACTTAGGGCCTAGCAACAAGCGTTTCTGATTGTTTCTTCAAGAACCCGAGTAACAACCTTAAGTCCCGTAGTGGCATAACATGTGTTTAAAGTTCATAGCTCATAACGCAACGTTATTTTCCATTGATCCGTTATGACTGTACCATAAATTGAACTTGAGAGTGTAAACAGCCATCTTGAATTTCCAATCACGAAAATCGTGAATTTCACAATTAGGGAAATAATATTTTCATAAGAAATAATTGTGAAATACATGGACGCATGTAAAATTATAGCACAAGCGTCATACACCAAAGAATTACATGGGACTCACCTTTATTTGTCAATTATTCCACATGAGAATGTAAGTGACAGGATAGCTTGTAAAAATATGCGTGCACGGTGTCTGCATGAGAATTTATTATTACATACTTATAAATTGTGATATTCCATTTTGAGGTTATGATGTACTCTCCAGGTTTCTCAAGTTAGGTTGGTACGACGTTCAAGTTAGTACGAGTTGTCGTACTCCTCATCGACCTTCGCAAGACTTTAAGTAAATCAGCTCCATACTGACGACAGACACGTCATAGACGTATCCTATTAATCAATGCTCGATATTCTCTATTATACTTATGAATTTAGATTGTTTATCAATGGTTCTATGCGTTAACCGGATATGCTAGGAGTCCATCGTTTAAACTCCACTGCTCGATTTTACGATGAAAGTTGAGCCGCGCCAAGTTCGGTTCATTGAATTTAATGTAATGTCACAACCCATCAGAGAGGCTCTTATACCGGTGAAAATTAATTTCTCCCATCCTATCGTCTGATACACTGAGTTGCACCAAAAGGCTTTTATGTTATCAGCAGGAACTTTGTTTTCTGGGAAAGTTTGGAAAAGTATAGCAACGGTAAATACCGTATATACCTGAGTAAAAGATAATCCATCTAATGTATTTCCGTGAGAAAATAAGATGTGACCAAGTAATAGCATCGGCACTAGTAAAACTATACAGTGTGACTCTCTTATATTTACAGTCAAGTTATAGGGGAGTGAAATTCAAAAAAACGATAAACTCCCATCACTTCCAGGATATTTCGTCCACTTTCGTTATAATCCCGGTCAAATGTGATTGTAGGAACTAAACACTGCAAGGAACGAAAATCGATCAGGATAATCCGCGTACATGCTAGGGAATTTAGTGGGGAGAGAATTCGTGTTGAAACGAGGGGAAGCGGCCTTATAACGCTACTCAACTGTAATAGGTAATAGTGACGTTAAGCGGACTACGCGAGAATATCGAGACAAAATCGTCTTGCATTAATAGCTATTCAAGCATGCAGCCTCCCATTGTCTTAACGAGCATGCCCATTTGTTGCAGCAAGCTTGACTGGATCTATTCACTAGCCGTAGGAAACACATTGGAAGCCCATCCTATATAGTGCCTGTACGCATATGCAATGAGATCATTAAAAAATAATAAAATATGCAGAAAGCTTATTTCTTCACGAGGAATTCTTTATGCGATTTTCTTAGGATCTTTGACATTAAATCCACGGAAATTATTCGGATGAGATTTTATGAGATCCAGGGTAAACTTGAAATAATAGAAATCGAATGAAGTGACAAAATAAGAAATAATAATGATTAATACATCCTGATAAAAGCATAAGAGTTTATTATATAAGAATCTCAATTAAGACGTTAAAATAATAAGGGGATACAATTCTTATTGCGTCATCGAGCGTGTACGAGGATGAGAAAGCATCGAAAGCCCCTACCACTGCTTGTTCGTCAGAGACCAACAGTTTGCTTCATTCTCATTGGTCAAACGTACACCCTCCGGGTCTTATGCCGCCCACACATAAGCCCTTATATATATATGTATATACACGTTACCCCACGAGACTCACGTACGCGAATGCTAAAGTCAGAGCTTGGGAATGGATGCAGGGGTTGCTGATAGAATACAACCCCCACCACAGACGGGTTGCTCCATTCAAGTAAGTAACGCTGGAATGCACATGTACAACCCAGTCGATTGCACAGTTTCGGTCCGGGTCTCAAGCGAGATGTTTCACTGAGGGCCGCGACGAAAGCTGGTATGATAAATTCTAGGATTTTACTACACTGAGGCATGATTAATCGGTGCGATTTAGAAGCAAACTTTAATTTCGAAGAGGCAATTAATAAGAATTTCTTATGGATACTGAACGGGGATTCTTAATAAATATTACTGTTATATCCGATCACCTAAAACAGTGCAAATTGTAAGTGATTTTACGGGACGTAGAAAACTTTTGTAGTCACAATGTAATTACGTTGTGGTTATAACTAGCCATTTAGAGCTTTTGCGAATCTTTATTGGACTTTAAATGGAGCTTCTAGAATCAGAAAGGTTTTACTTTTGACAATTGGCCATTGACCTGGGAGCTGTCGTTTCAGTCTCTTGTTCTCTTTCTTCTTAGTTTTCCCATTGAGCGATATCGATGATCAAACCGAGAATTAAGGTTAGTTTGTTGATCTTGCGTATTTCCACGAGGAATTGCATCGAAGCTTTCAACTTTCAAATCAAATAGATGATCACTGGGATAGACAAAGATACTCAAACCGGTTGTCTCAGACGACAATGAGTATCCAAACGAATAAACTCAAGCATATTTACATACACCATCTCACTCTCCATATTGAAGTCTGTCGACTGTTTCTTCGTAAACTTACAATTACATTACCTCCAAGGGGTTTGTTAAAGAGAGGAAATTGGGTTGCCGTTCAACATACGCTATTGTATATTCGCAGAATTTTCCATAAATAAGATTTTTTCTTATCAATAAATAAATAACACCGATAATCATGTACGGTTCGCCGAACTTTTCTCTTTTAATAAGTAATTAGACAACTTTTTTCCGTACAATATCTAACACCGTCAACCTGTTTGCTAAAAGGGTCAAAAGAAACGCCTGGGCAGGGTAGCATAGTTCGCTTGTCACGGATCAGTTAATATTATCAGAAAAAGAGTAGCTATAAGGAACCAGTTACACTACATGGGCTATATCGGCAATCATATTAAACTCGATATAATGTAATATATTGATTAAGCCTAGAATATGCACATATAGCTATTTGGGGATGATATTGCATGGATGAGAAAAGTGTATGAGTCATTCAGTAGAAACTTTTTTACGTTCAAAAGCCACCTTATAAATGTCTTGTACGTTGAGAATGTCAGCACAATGTTTATTGCTTCGAATTTCTGACCATTCTTCGCATAGGTAAAGCATTGTCAATGATTAAACTAACCACGTTGATATCTAAATAGACAGCCTATTGTTATTGTACTGAGGAAACAACGGGAATTCTTAAGAAAAATATGGCCTGAGATGAATGCTAGAGAGAGATGCTTTACCTTATCTCGGGTAGCACTTTATACTACTCGTGAAAATTTTCCAACATTTACTCTTGACATTTTCATATTTTTATAAGCTGTCTGAATAGCCGTGCTGCTCCTTTGGATACGTTCTCGTATATTTTTCTCGAAGGAGAAAAGAAAAGAAATATTACTAAGCTAATGAAGCTCGTTAAAATTCGTACACAGAAGCACCAGATGAGTTAACGTGGGTTTCGCGGAGGACTACATATACTTACTATGTATATATGCTATATATGCTTTATATGAAATTTACTCGAGTTATATGTTTTCATGCGAGGTTTTTCTTCAATATATGAATTGTCTGTTTTGTAGTCATTTGTTTCCTATATGATGCGTTTATTTAGCTATGCATAGGTTGTATCCGATAGTGCCAAAGAAATAGGTAAAAACGACATCTACGCAAGAATATAGTAATAGGGGCTGCTGGCGACGATCCCAAAAGGATCCGTCAAGATTTGAAAAAGTCGTAGACTTTCACTGTGATGTTCAAAAAACATGCGCCACGATGTTGCAGGGTAAGCCGAATGTTGGCTTTGAAAAAATAACATAGAAGTAGCACAGTGGTCCTGAGTGAAAATCCCATTGCCATTTCCCATAAGAGTTGCATTAGACATATCGCGTGTAGTTCCTAAAGATCTCAATGTAACTTCAGTGCGAGTTTGATATGGATTCGAGAAAACTTAATTATGTTACTGAAATGTAGAATTGACGAAATTCAAAGTAATACGTTAAATTGTCAATTTATTTCATGTTAGTACTGCAATTTTAGATCTTGAGTAATTAGACTCAAGATTTTCAGAAATCTTAGTGTAGCTTGTACGTTATGCTAAGAGACTTTTAATATTTTAACTTTTAATAAAGTTTGTTGCTTAAAAGTATTACTATGATATATACATTTGAGAGATACACACGGAGAATATTTGGATTTAACAATTACCGTGAAAATTGGAATGACAACGCGACAACATGACATTTTGGAAAATATGTAAAAATATCTGAACAATTTATGTGAAATAAAGAAAGAGATTTTGAACGTCGTTACAAATTTTATGAAACGATTAAATACATTTTTCTGCTAATTAAAGTGTCTGAACGATAAATTTTTTAAATGTCAATTTTATATTGCATTTTACTGTGCTATTCATAATTTTGTAAAAAGCAGAGTTTAACACCAAAAAATACTTTGTTTACTTTATAAATTAACTAATCATCCAAACGATTTTTATCACGTTAAAAATAATTCTTTCTCGTATTTTATTCGTCTGTTTTTTGATTCCCATTTTTTTTCGTAGCGTACTACGTAAAATTTATGAAATTTCGTTTTTACCGTGCACACTGTTAAATTTACCTATCATATTTCAACTTTTACTTGCTGTAGATAACAAATTATTTTTAAATCCACAGTTATTATGATGATGCCTACTTGTCTCCAGAGTGTAGCTCTTCGTGATAATTTTTCAAATAAACTTGTCAAATTTTCATGGAAAATTCTCTCCGTGTAATTTATAAGTTACCGGTTGATTATTTCACGTGTTGCCACCTATCGGACATACTTTCAACGACACAATTCACAAATCGTTCAATGTAGTAGAATTGATATTAATTGTAGTTGCAATACGAACATATGTTGATTTCCCGCTGCACACATTTTATAAACATTTATAGTATATTTTTGTTTGTAACTTCGCAATGTGAACAACTTTCAAACGTCATACCAAAGTCGCAGGATTGCTATAAGATGAAATTCCTCTGCGAATAACTTATTTTAATCGAGTCTCGCATTTATTGCTGTATGTCGTACATATATTGTGACTTCACAAAGTGCAGCTATTTCTAACACACGTACAACGAACGTGTACGAACAAATACAAACAACGTTTCTGAGCATTCCGTAGTCAAAGGGTTAATAAAAATGTATACAAATACGATCTTTCTCTACCTAGAATTCGCAAATTACCTCTTGCAAAAATGTAAACCTCTTCTTCTTCGGTAACTTCAGACTCGGAGTAAATTGGATACTCAACTTATACAACTTTCAATATTATTGTCCAGGCTTGCCCTGTCCGCCCTTATCCGAAAGTCTTTAACTCTTTCAGGATATTTAAAAGTGTACTTCTTTCGACGAAACGATTTGTAACGATTCTTTACTTCAGGTTTTAGTAATCTGGAAGAGAAGAGCTGTACGACATTGAGTAATGGTTACATCAGGAGGTCGATGCGTCTATGAATATACCGAAATCGTTACTTTGACTTCGTCCCGACACCTTTAGAGAGTTTACTATATCATTTTCAGACTCAAATTAATGCAAATTCGATATTATAATAATAGCCTACACGGCGGCACTTTGCGTACGAATACTATAATAACAGTATTTCTGCTATCGAGAAGCAAAGTAAGTAGGGTTGCGTAATCAAGGATCGTTTGTTTCAGTATTTGTAAGTTAATTAATACTGTACTTTAGTTGCTTCACGTGTTGGATACGTTTCTTTGACAGTTTGGAAAAAATTCAGTCCTTAGCAAATTAGACGCAGTTTTCCACAGTCACATAAATTTATGCTAAAATAAGAAAACTAAAATGTATTTTAGTAAGTACGAAGCGTAGTAATTGTACGTAACGAGCTTCAAATACGTCGCGATCTTTACAACTTCCTAGGTCGTATTTAACGAAACTAGAGCTAAGGGAAGAAGAATGTCATTCGATCGTATGGTTGCCTTTTCAGGTGAGTCGTACAGGTCAAATTCTCACTGGTCAAAGTCTTTAGGAGAAATAACTTTGTTCAATGAGGAATTTGGTCTTTCAATTTTTTCGACTAATACGACTGACTGATCTGGGAAAGCACCTTAAATCTTGGAACAGTTGTAAAATTTGACTAAATACATTTGCTCTCACGGCGCTGTTTCTGCTGAACGCAGCTCTATTTTCATGGACCAAAAACTTTCTACGACGTCGACATTAAAAATTTCTTACGGTTTTCCAATGCGACACTCACGATGCTCCACACCTGCATTTCTACATCCCACGATGTGAATACTGCCAGAGAAGTGGTCTTGGCAAACGAATATCCAGTTTGTATTCGGAACGTGGGAAGTAGCAAAAGTACCGAAACTCACTGGGAAAAGTCTCGCGTGATCGATCTGTAATACATTTTCTGTCTCTGACATCTTGATGCATGAAAGTACATAGCATAACATAACCGTAAAATTCTAGAACTACGTAAAGCCAAAGCAAAGAACCTACGCAAAAAGTGACTTAGAAACGAATCTAAAAAGAAGAAAAGAACGAATTTTTCTGTGAGATAGTTTCCGGTCCTTTGACCTGAACCAGCTTCCGGCACTTCAGTTGATTCCGTTCGCGTAGACGCGGAGGATTGATTTGCGTCTTTTTCTACCGCGATTTTTCCGACGCTGTAAAACAATACTTTGTCGTTATGGCGAAAATATTCCCTTAATGCTTGGAACCCTGGAGAAGCAATGAGTTCATGGTGTAGAGAAAAGAAAAGCGCTTTTCGACGTCTATAGTGGTGACATCGCACTATCCGACAGTGGCGCCAGGTGCATAGAGTTGAATCTGACATTTCCAAAAAAGAAAAGAAAGAACGCGCAGCATAGATTTAGATCTATTTTTCCCATTTTCATTCATCAATGTAGACTCTCACCATTCGTTATATAAAAAAATGGGCTTTAATTCATCTTAACTTCTACCTCATCCATTCTTGGATAATCGCACGGTTTCAGATTGTTTGGATTCGTCGTGAGAGAGATGAAAATCGCCAGAGTCGTACTATAGAATCTGGACGAATGAAACAGAGTGAGAAACGTAGTACACACTTGTTAGTGAATGAGAAAGAAAAAAAACATGGAGAGAGTAGAAGGGGCGAGAGTGAAAGAGAGAGAGAGGGTGGAGGGGGGGGGGGGGTGTCAACCCCTTTGTAATTTCATTGTGGTTCCTAGGAGGAAATCTCACAGTTCAAGTTCCGGGGGCCCTTCCGGACCTCTGTACGTTACTGTCTACTACCAGAGGAAGGGTGTAGCCTAGCGAACGCCGACTGGTGGCGAATTTCGAGGGGAAATTCGCCAGAGAGTGGGTCGAAGGTAAAAAGGGGAGAAGGTGGAGGGGGTGGTAGTCGACGTGGTGGTGAAGGAAGAGAAGCAGGAGCGGCTGGTAACGGAGGACTGACTGATGGTTGGGGGTGTGCACTGAGTAGTGGTGCGACGGGGTAGCAAAATTCCAAGAACAACCCATACACAGAGAAGAACCTCGCGAAGAGGAGGCGTGGATAGACGGCAGCCGTCGCCACTTCAGTTGCTCCACGGTTTCTGGACTCTGCGGACTAACAGGTTAGTGCACTCTGTTCATGATTCAGCCGCTGTCGTTATCTATGCAGACAAACGCACTGGATAGGAATTATTTTTATGGTGCTATTATTCTTGTTCCCTCTTTGAAAAACAGTGTAAACACCAACAAGTAACGTTCACTCGACACACACTATGTTTTAGCTCTGCCGTATATTGAAACGAATAGAAAAAAAATTCTTGCTATATTAATGTAGAAAATGCGATGATCTTCGTGTGATTGAATTTCTTTGGAAATTTTGTTTTATCGATACTTAAAGATTTTTCATGGAAAGTCTTTGAATGCTATAAATAAATGGTGATTCAACGAATAATGGCGTCAGACAGTCCATATGCGTGTTGAGAATCTTTTACTGTCTTTTCATTCATATAATGTACGCATCTTTTCGAAATGGGAAAAAATTTATCGTAAATACGTTTATATCTTTTGGTACAGCGTATGAAACTTAAACTTTGAAATGAGGAAAGAATTGAGGATATTATTTTTTTAAGCAAGAAACTCCCTAACGGAAAATGAACGCTACGTACCTGTCGGATTCGTCGATCGAACTTATGGCACTTGTTGCAACTACCTACCCCTGTTCTTATACCGTACAAAGGCATCGCTACTGAGACAACCTATGTCTGACATCTTATTGGCATGTTTTCCTTTATTTCGTATGATGACTGCCAAAGGATGTAAGAAATTTCATTGAAACATTCATCTATATTATAATGAATATTTCGAACTATTGATAAATGTTTGACTGATCTGTCAAGTAAATACATTTTTTTAATATCAAACATGAACAAATTTGACAGATTTAAACTAGCACAGAATCTATGTCGTTATGTATATGTCGTTCCATGAATTTACCAATCAATTAACGTTGCTCTGTAACGAACTGATAATTAAATACTCGACAGGGACGACGACGTGACAAATTGATGTATAGCGTAAACTACGAACCAGTCTAATAGGCTTGGCCTGGTGACTTCTTCTGATTCACATCCCACCAAGTAATTTGGTATTTCGTGTAGCGAATCGTAATTGAATTCGTGATCTGAAAGTTGAGCTAAGACTTAGCATGTAGGCGGCTATTAGAGTTTTTGACTACAGTGGTTAATTTCAATTTTTCAACCATCATTCTTTGCCACTGCCGTCCCTCATATTACTTTGCTTCGAGTAAATTCGTTGATTTTACAGTACAGATCGTCCTCCATTACGGCAGCAGATTCTCGTCTACGGGAAATTTTCTGTTTTTACTCGGTTTATTATTACCAAGCACGGACGCGGGTGATGTAAGCGTTTTACTGCATTATAATAGATTTTCTACTTTTAGAGCTTTGCTATAATTAACGTAAAATGAAGATAACACGAAGACGTGTAAGCCATCCCGAAGTTGACTACGTCACACCCGCAATATTAATCTATCTAAAAGAGAAATGACACGCAAAAAAGTCTTTTTCGTGGAAAAAAAATAAAATCTTTTTTCATTATTTCCTTTTCGCTGGATTCCCTCGTGACATCCAACGAAAAAAGATTTAATTCTATTTGAAGTTCCCACCCACACAAAAAACCAAGGTAGAAATTCCTGTTGGAAGAGGGGAAGCCCTTTGACTTCGCTCACAATAAAAGTATCGAGACCTTTCAAACGTATATTTTGATGTTTTCTGGTATACGATAATGGGAGAAAATTTAAATAAAACGTGCTAAAACAAAGAGGTCGAGATGTTCTCCTTCTTCTTTGCCTGCGTCGCAAATGAATTCTCTTCGTTTCAAAGAATTTCGCTCCTCGGGTGTTGGCAAAATTCACGTGCGAGCGATAAGAATTTGTCGTTGTCGGTTTGGCGCGTGACTCCTGCTTCTTTACATTCTCAGTAAGGGAGGCTGACAAGAGACTAGAAAAATGCCCGGATCGTGCTCTAGCCTTTTCTGTTCCATGCCCGCGTCGAAGAAGCGACAGGGCTAAAGAGGAACCCGAGTGGAATGAAATCTCACTGTGGGACAAAATGGTTATACAATTTTTACTTCCATTAGAACTGTATGGCTGTATTTGAATATACACGTACGTAAAAGCGCGTTTAAAAATGGCTTCACAAATTTATAATGTCGAAGAGCGGAGGTGTTTGATCGCGGGAACGTGATTAAATCTATGCGAAATTTCATCCGTGTCAACGTCATAGATTTGTGTTATAAGGGTGCCATAGGGGTGGCAAATCATGTCAGCAATCCAACCAGAGTTAAGGGAAAGATGAAAATAGAATAGAAGAGGAGAGTGATGGAGGGAAAAGAAAAAAGCCTTAAAAAGATCGCTTTAACATTTATTGCCCGGGCAAAGCTTTGCTTGGATTTAGCGTACCTGCGCTCGTAGCAGTATACGTATCCTCGTGCAGCCATCTACTCTCTTCGACCGAGCCGGTTTTATCGTGGCCGCTTCAAATTGTGTGCTCTCGTTTACCTGACCACTTGAAACTGCGATCACTCGAAACCTTTCGATCGAAGTGACCCGTAGGAATTCGAGGACTTGTTAATCCGAGGTTCTATTTGAGTTGACCCATTTTCGAAGTCCTGTGTATCCTTTCTTTCTCTATCCTCCCTGGTTCGCATGGTCGCTATAGATATCCTTTTCACGTGTTCTGCGTCCTCCCCATCTATGCTTCTATCTCTCTCATGCCGAGGACCAGCACATTCGAGCATCGCTGACTACATAGGCAGCCGACTCAACAGCTGCGACATAATTGAAATACCACGGTCCGCCCGTTGGAGGTTAATGGCTCGATGCAATTATACACTGTGCGCATCCTACAGAAATATTTTCCACTATGAAACGAGAACGAAAAACCTTAGTCCTCGCACCTTCCTTCCTCATACTCAATTCTCCGCTTCGATTACATTGGATGTAAATAGGACATAGAGACTTACACATTGATATTTCGAGGACTTCCGAAGGTTTCGTCGAGGGTAATTGCCATCACCTGTTGACCGAGAGGGTCTCACTAAAAAGACCAATAAGAAGGCCATCCATCGGCCTCTACGGGCGGGTCCCAACTTCCCAATATTCCTGCTTTATTGCGTTTCTCATAGCGACGAGCGTCAACGTGGCTCTAACTAGTTCTCGATTCTCTCAACGTTCTATTTTCCTTCTTTTCCATTCTATATATTTCAACGCCTATCTCTGCCTCTACTCACTCACTACGCTCGCTCGAGTGGCAGATTACAGAGGACGGAACAGCCCTCGGTTACTCGCTCAATTCACTGCAAACCCGTTGCATCCCGTGGCCACCATTTTTATCCGGAGCTTTTCCACGTCGGGTATCTGCTCGCGTTACGACCTACGTATATCACGCAAAAGGAAGCCCACGCTGAGCCTCTATAGACGCCAAGTCCGATATATGAACGTATATAGATAAATCCCTGACCATGAAGTACCGTAACGTATTCGCATATCACAGCCTCGTAAAAGGGAATCACTGCTTCACACGCTAAAACGGGTCACGCCTCGTTTTGTTATACGAAACATAAAAAGGGGGTATCTTTCGTAACACTTATGTATACAGCAATATGCAATTATATGTGTGACCCTCTAGTTAAAACTGATGGATGCGTAATCAGTGTTAACTCATATAGGTACACGAAATATTTGCTTTATTAATTAATATTTAAAAATTCTTTTTACTCAGGTTTATTGGTTCATTATTTTTCCGAGATTATATGCGTTGAATCAACTATTGACATTATAAGAGGGATTTAAGATTTCGATAAGAGGGATCTTAAGGTTTTGTTTCGATGGCATAGTATTGGAAATGTAATACAATATTGTTGATCTCTGACAAGAAAAAGAGAAATCCTCCGTATGGGGATAAGTTATTCGTTCCTGCATCTTGAATTGAATAATATATTGTAAAATACCGGGTCAAACTGCCTTCAAGCACGTCCGCATGAACTACGCCGTCACGTCTTATGCATTCGACGTCACAGAGAAATTAGTTTCATGGGTGCTGAACTTTTTGATCGGACGTTCTAAACATTTTCAAATATTACTTTTCATCCAGATCAGGAATTTCTTTATTTCTCTATAAATCTTAATGCAATCGATTTCACGATTTGCTCAACATTTTTAATTAAGATAATTGCAAGACTGTCAGTGTGCAATCTGCATTCTGACATTTGATTTCGTCAAATTCCAACCCGATTCGTTAAGTATTTTATTCGCGTTAAGATTACAGACATACAACATTAACCTTTCGTATTTTGCACATGCACTATTTTGAATCCGGAACTGCTGAATATTTGCAAATATTACTGTACCATCCACATCCGGTATGTATAATATTTTCTCGTGTAAGTTTCAACGATTTGGTTCAGCGGTTCGTCTGGAATTTTGAATACAGACCTTTGTGGGTACGCGCGTGCCTGCACAGTGCCTTTTTTTTCTTAACAGCAATTGCGCACGTTCCATTTTGTTGTGCCTGAAAAGTAACGATAACACATTGAAATAATAAAACGTTAAAAATAATTCAATTACACATTGCTTGTGCTCTCTGCCGATTGTCCCACCATCAATCGTCATTACAATTTTCTACTACCAGCGCTCTTGTTATCATCATGAGTAGTTTGTATGACGTCACATTAAGAAGATTGCAGAACCTTCGCTACCACGTGAGTACAAATTAAAGGCACGTTCTACAAGGTTAACAATCATTTCGACACTACTATTGTAATAATTAGGCCAAAACCGAAAGAGTAATTTGAAAAGAAAATTTCTGTCATTTTATACATGTTAAAAATGTCTGGTCTAATTATTTTTTCAGTTTAGATTGAATTATTACAAAAGTGGTGTGAAAATGATTGTTGACCTTGTAAAATGTGAATTTCGCGTTGGCAAAGAATATCTGTAAAAATTATGTTATTTACAATTTCCATTTACACTTGAATCGCATTGTAACAAGAGCTTTCCAATTGCCTCAATTACATCCCATAGGGAGCATCCCGAAATGAATGAACAGCGTTTAATAGCATCGCTATGTCTCCAACAAATAGATATAAGTAAATACGGACAAAACCGTGCCTTGTATACTGACTGCTTATTTCGGAATCTACAGCCTCTATAAATAGGGGTCGCGAGAAACAGAGTATTTTTAAGTTTTACTCGTTTACATTTTCCTTGTACCCCAAACGATACAGACTTTGAATCGTTTTGCAAAAGTCAGCAAACACACAATACTCCAGTCATCTAGCAGACCGGTATCTATACTTCCGGCAGATTGTTTCCGGCTGCTATTCATGCCTAACGAAGCAGATGACCCTTTCACCTCTCTCTCGTGTAACACACGCGTGTGAATTTTTCTCAGTTACGTGTTAAATCTTATCCTATGGCTAATCTACATCTCATTCGTTTTCCAGAACGGATGGATGATTTTTGTCCAACTCCATCTCGTTTCGTTCGTGCGAGTTGACACGTATTTGGTATTAACGAACGATGCCGAGGGAATTACCACTCAGGCTTCGGAACTTCACTTAGCAAAATGCGAAACGTACTCTCCGGCAGATTGCCATGACGTAGTTAACTGGTCCGTTCTCATTGGTGTATGCCGTTTGTTCATTAAAATCCCATGAAAGTTTCCAACCAGTCGCGTAATACACTACACGCATATATAATATGCAGAGTTATTCACCAGCAGGTGTACGAAACTCCAAGATCTACGATAATTATCCGTTTTTGTGACAAATGACATTTCCATAACGAGCACTTTCATGTGTCGTGTTTCGTGACGCGTTACATTATTCGCTAATAGCTCAGAGAAGATAATATTCTTTTAGCCATCCTACCTTACCGACTGATGGTAAACCAAACTGCTCGCACGATATCTTTCAAAACTGATTGGTAATTCATTCAAGCTAAAGAACTGTATATCTATATCACATCAGGGTGTAAACGAGGAAACGCGCTTGAATACGTGCTCCGTTTAATTAATGTTAATTACACTGATACTCACCCTGCCAGTAAATTCTAAACGATTTGCCTGCGACGTGTATAAGCAAACTGGATGGGGCAGAGAGAGATAGATAGACCGGACGAAAGAGAACAAGAGCAAAAGAGACACTCGGAACGGTGCTCTCTTTCTCGTCGCTTTCAACACGTCGGAAATTGTCCGCGAGTGGAAGTCCGGTGAGACAATGACTGCGTCAGCATATGCAGTGCCTTTGTCGTTTCTCTGATGCTAGCCATAAGGGCTGGTTTGGTAGAAAGGAGAGAACGGTCGTCGGCATGAAACTAACGAGAAAAATAGACGCAGACGTTTCGTGACGTGCAGATTCGCATACAGAGAAAGAAAGTATAAAAGCTTAGAAATCTTTCCTTCCCTTTCTTGACAACATATTAACCTTTGACTGTTACAACGTAGACACTAGTGGCAAATATAAGAGCATCATTCCGCTCGTATATCTGTAAATAAAACTTTATAATTTTACTTCTGGATGTTTTGGTGCGTAAACTTCGCTAAGTGAATCTCCACTGGAAAATGTTGAAAGTTCGTATTTATGATTAACTTCGCTTCTGTAAACTTGACTACGTATAATTAATTTCTTCCTAAGCGAATGACGTACGTTGAAATTTTGCGATATCCTCTTCTAGACGTATAAATCCGTGAATTAATTCGGTAATGGGCGATCTAGCATTTCACGTCCAATAATTCAATTTACTCATAGGAAATTCTACACTTTGTTTCTCCCTTCATCTAATGCTGCCAATAGTTCTCTCCTTCAGGTGTACATCTCGATTGATGCCAATAACCACGCAGCGTTCGTCTTTTCATCGATTGCAACTGATATTCCCTATGTACCGTAGTAGCTGTTCAGCCATCTACTTAGCTGGATTCATATGCAGTTATCCGTGTCGTATATCTATGTAACTATACTGTCTGTCTGGTTCATCGAATACACTCTTCAACGGTGGATACCTTTGGCGTAGCTCTTCTGAATATCGGTTGGTCCATCGCCGTGAAACCAAGTCATTTGCAAATATTTGCACCAGCGGAGTATTTACACGCGTCGGGGACTCTTCTAATGGTTACGGGAGGTAACAAGCAGCCAGCAGACGACGAGGAAATTTACCTCGTTAATAAGCACTTACGATTCGCTCGATGACGCAGGTAATTTCACTTAGGAGAACAGCGTATAATGTATTGTACCAGTAAGCGCATACCTTTATTGGATTCTACATTCCTTCGCTTAAATTAATCCGTTTAATAAGTGTCTTCGTTACAGAGACACGCAATTATTTGGCGGATCTATTAATATCATTTGATAATTATTTTCATTGGTCGTAGCTCTCTGTATCGCTAGTGTCTGCAGCGACGTGAAACATAGTTCTCTCTCAGATTCTCTTTCCATAAATTTAAACGGTCTCTAACCGTAAGGAATTTCTATAGACGTTACAACAAAATGAAAAATTTTTGGGATTTTTCGGGTTTAGGATGAATTTCGAATTACGTACGAAAATTGGAATATACGGTACTTGGAATGTTTTTGAGGTTTATGGCGTTTAGATGCATTGTAGCCGCTGATAAAACGTACAGGTCACATCGAATAATAACTTTTCTTTAATATGGAGTTTACAGCTATTTAAAACAAGGTTATTGAAATAGAATGACTGTAATAAGAAATGATGACGGGATTTATTTTTGAAATGCAATAAAAAGGTATTTTGACTGATTAGACTATTTTTAATTGATTTTATAGTATAGGTAATTGATATAACGTTATTTTAGGAATATCAACATATAACACAGTTCTGTATTATGGATTCAGTCAAAAATATCCTGACCAGGATATCTAGAGAGCAAACCTCAATCGTAACCCTACGCCCTTTACAAAATTGATCAGAAACCTTACGGCTGCTGTTCAGTCAGTCTACATACGCGCATATACAGAGTGACGAGATTAAAAAACATACAAAGCCATAACTCTTTTTCTGTATTTAAGAAATGTGTCCAAATTCTCATTAACTTAAGCTTCATACAGAAAACTTAAGAACAAGAAAGTTCGTTTGATACTGTTTATGTAAAACTATAATTTCAAAAAAATATAAAGCAGATGTAATTTTTCATGTTATCTGCTAGAATGAAACATTATTTAATGATATAGTTATGCAATATACATAAAAAAGAGGTTGATGGTCAATTCCAGAAGACTAGGCACTCATTGCCAGAAAATATGGCAACCCGGTGACATATCAGGTGTCTTAGCAGTTATTATCGTTCATGTGTAGGATGTTCATGTCACTTGTAGTAACATACTCAGCGTATAAAACTGTATCCGAGAAGCTATAGTTACAGATAAGGTTTTGTAATGTCAACTGTTTACCATATCAGTTTTTCTGGTACGTTATAATAATCCTTGTCCATATCGTACAGTGATTTAGTAATTCAGTTAGGTCACTTTCCGTCATGCAATATAGTAATTCATGTAATACTTACTAATATTTGAAATAAACTAAAAAATTGATTTTCTTCATTCAATACTAATTTTTGCTACACTTACATAGCTCTGGAATAAATCTTTTATACGATATTTTGCTATACTCAAAGTATAGTCATTCATTTTCTGCATATGGCTATTCTTGATAGTCTTATGATTCTGAATTGTACTTTATGCGGACTTCTTCACATGTGTTCTACAATGACTCTGTTCTCGTCGAAAACGTTACAAGTCAAAATATCCTTTTGAAACATGATAGATGCAAATATGCACCGTAGATCACACGTTGATTCAAACACCAAACTGACGCTATGATCGACATAAATAACATTCACCTGTTAATTACTAGTTAAATGCTCGCAGTAGAGGGACTGCAGTGTAGTCTCCATGCTGTTTCGTTCAATGCACTAACAATGAATGACCCTGGACGATTGAGGTCTGCAAGGCTTTTGTTACGCAGTGCTGCCAATGGAACACAAATATTTGCTAAATGCCGTATAAGAAATAAGACTAGAGAGCAAATATTACTATACGAGTGATCAATCACTTCTAAACGTATCGAAAGAACTACTGTGCTGTGTAGGTGTTATTATATAAGACTTTTTGGGAAAGATGGTTACGCGAATTGAGTAAAAAGCCGATCTTGAAATCATTTCAAAGTTATTGGATTACGTATACGCTACGTGATAACTGATTATTTTTATTGTATAAGTCACAGTGAATTGAAACTGGTTATATTTCCTATTCACGGCTACCCACACAACATAAAACATTCGGGTGTATGGATAGTAAGTGTTATACGCCGTATAAAATAAGCGTATACCGTGAACATATACCTTTATTGAAAATACATTTTTAGCGTAATATCAATTATACAAATTTTATTTAAAAATCATGACTGTACTATATAGTAATAACTGCTGTATTATAATAGTATTTCATAAGTATGGGATTTAGTATTGCAAGAATATGTTCACAGTATATTAACCGTATGTATTTTAGTATTGAAGATGTTTCGTTCATTGGACGGATACATACTGTATAAAATTAGAATTAGATTAGTATGGGAAAAGTATATTTGTTAAAATAAGAAGCAGGTATGGATTTCGTCTAGCGGTTGTCTGCCAAATACTGTTTTGACATACATATAATCCAAGGAAAAAGAAATATAAATTAACAAATCATGAATATTAAATATTTTTCTTTTTTGCTATTCCGATTCAACTGTATTAACTAGTAACGCTACAAATATCACACATGGTTTTTCAATTTTTATACAAAAACAGATAGAAATAAGATTTGTTACGTTAATTGCTATAACGTTATACATTGCTACACATCTTCAGTAATTTTTGACGTATAGTACAATTTTACTGATTTCATAGAAATCTTGTTACTTTCCTACACAATATTGAATTTAGTGCTATACTATTTAAACCCACTTTTATTCGTGTATCGATACCGTATTTCATACACAAATTGTATGATACACATTGAATTCACAACTCGGTTGTCATTTGACATTACATTCATTTATTCGCATAGTGTTTATGGACTCAATTTATTTTTCGCCAAATTTTATTACATTATTGGTTCTTCATACGTATTATTTATTATTCGTATGCCATCAGAAGACTAGAACTTAAACGTTATCTTGACATTAGGACGTACACGTGGTGTGCGCGCAAATGACGTATCATTTTTGTGACGGTACATTCCATGACACGATAAGGTATCACTATTCCATGAATGGTATTGTTGATTGGCCATAAATAGATTGTATCGCAAGAACTAACAGAATTGTATTGATTCTAAATGTGGTAGGAACATTTTAGGAAATTCGAAATAACACCACATCTTTTCCTAGTGGAGCGGAATTGTAAAGCCTCGTTCAAACGAACCTGCCGTTCCCTTTATTCATATCCTAATGTAAGATGTGTAATAGATCGTCGCGCTTCTTACATAACCGAGTTAAGATTGTCCCACGTTATTATTAAGGATCTGAATAGACAGTCCTAACTGGGACCAGTATAGGCTAGAACTAGCATAGCTAAATAGGGCCAGCTACTAGTAAAAGTCAAAGCCAGCTGTAAATTTTCATTCGATGGCATAAAGATATAGACAATTTATTAGACTGTTAATATTTGTTAAAATACATCGAACGTACTGTTGGCGTAATTGCATAATCATATAATTGCAATAAAATTTTGACAAATAGAATATGTGTACGTATTCCATTTATCCTTTGGTGAACAGATTTGTGACTCCGGAAGCGGGATTCAAATCTGTGATTGGCGGGATGGTCAAAATATCGGCTTTGGAAACCCAAAATTCTAAGTAGCTTTCAAGTTAGCGTTACTGAGATCCCGGATACTTTTATTGCAAATATCCATCTAATTCCTAATTCTAGCCTAGTTAGGCATTAACAGGGAAATCTATATTAAATTAATACGGATGCCTGGATTTGGCCCAACTACGGTCTAGTTAGGCACTGGTAGGGGAAACTTTTATTTTGGAAATCTTGTTAATATCAGTAAAAGTTAATTATAAATTGGTCTTTTTAATATCTTATTTAGGCTGGGCCGATAATTTTTTACACAGGTAGTCAGATGATATCTGTAACCTTTTTTTAGTTCGTTTTTATCTTTATATAAATCTCAAGAATTGCAACATCTCATAGAATGATAAGTTAACGGAAATAAGTTATCGTATGTTTGTCATCTATCTGCAATTTGTTTGAACTGTTTCAGAAAACTCATAAACGCGGTACATATCTTACAACATATCTGTAACGACATAATCCAAGCATAACCACCGAAAAAGACTGAAAACATCAGCGGTAAGTTTGAGGATAAAGTAATAAGATAGAGAGAAATAGAAAATGAATAGAAATTTTAAAACATAGATAGAAAAGTGTGACTTGATCTAATGCTTTATATTTCAAAGTAATTGAAACTCGTAGAATAGCGAAGTGCCTATGTGGGAGCAGCGCGTATTTTGGATCGACAAATTTTTAATGCAGCTCATAATTTTTAGCCGTCTGTATAGATTTTAAAGTTGGCGCTAATTGCTATCGACAATGGTCGACTATCTTAAAAATAATGGTTTGTGCAACTGAAAAAAGAGGGAAATACTGGAAAAAGCAGGGTAGTATGTGTTTATGTTTGTTTTGACATAACTGTGTTATTTTTAAGTAAAACTTGGTATGCTTGCCTTTGAAGTTGCCCGGAATCTACTTTTCATGATAATTTAACCACACTTTGTGTAGAAGAAATGCAAAGTATGGTGAAGACTGTCGTTTCGTAATGTGCATTTTGACACGAGCGGTGGTCTCGAACTAGCGAATTCATCCGTGATGAATGTTGCCTACTCTTGGGTCGATATTTCACATTTCTGGTTAATTCACTTTCGTTCATAGCTATTTGTACGCGACGTATCTGAGCCACAAATTAATTTGAGACTGATCCGAAATAGGTGAATCGATCCTAATTCGAATCAAATTTAGACATGCTCAAAAATTTGTTTTCGAGTCCTCTATTAAAATAAACGGAATATTTCTTTAAAAATCAGCAGCTAGAATCGCAACCTACTCTTACGAAAAAAAACTACATAAAACTATTAGTAAAATAACTATTTAAAATGATTGAATATTCGTCAATACTAAATTGATCAGCTCCTCGGAAAGAATTATTGGAATAAACTACATTTTTGAAAAAATACCGTAACCGTTCTTATAACTCATTTTCCACCGAAAAATTGCTAAAAAAATCATTACAAATTTAATTTGTAAAAAAATGCGTCACAAATGATTGTAATTAAAAAACAAATGAGAAAAAATGCATTTCTAGTGACTCATAATTCGTTCTAGCAAACTCAAAGCCGTCACTCATCCAAGTGTTACATATATCCCTTGCTGCTGAACTTGA
Source organism: Syrista parreyssii (assembly GCA_030142615.1). Taxonomy (NCBI): domain Eukaryota; kingdom Metazoa; phylum Arthropoda; class Insecta; order Hymenoptera; family Cephidae; genus Syrista; species Syrista parreyssii. The sequence goes on along the minus strand of JARQTG010000170.1, from coordinate 260,488 downwards.
ATGTTCTTCAAATGTCCTCAAGTCCCTACGAGCTGTGTTTTCCTACGTAATAGACGGTATTTGTTCCTCCTATCTCTGATTAAATTAGACATAGCCCAGTCTTGCCGTGTACTTGACAAATTGTTTTAGAACTTGAAAACTGACTACTCCTTAGGATCGTAGAGAAATAAGATCGAAAATGGAGTTTACACATATTTTATAATCTACGAGTCTTTATCAGTATTACGAGCTTTTGTTAAATTCAGTATTGAACCTCCAAGTTCTGCCCGTAGGACCCCGTAGACTCGAACTGGAGTCAATAGTCAGTCGGTAAACCAAGAGATCAAATACATAAATGGGCATTCTAAAGGTGCAAAGCAGTTCGAAATTTTCGACTCGGGATACTATTGGGGTTCGCCATTAAATTATTTCAAAATATAACTACATCCAAATACTGTACACCCTAACTACCGTCGATAATAACGTCCTGACTAGTTATTATTGCTCGGTAATAGTAATTAGTACCGACATTCAATAGTGACTGCAGTGAATAATAACGTCCCAATAATTAATTTTGCACAACATTAATAACTACTATCGAATTTCGGTAGTAACTATTCCCAATAATAACCACTCCGACAGTTACTATTTAATCTTAATAGTAACTATTACGCACTTTACCCTATCACGTGATATTAATAAACGAACTCAACTTAAGGACGTAATATTCGTAATAATAAAGGTCGAAACACGCTAGCTTAACCCGACACTGTAGCCTGCAATCCGCAAGAGAGAATGAGAAATAAAAAGTAAAAATATATATAATATACAATTGTTGCTCTGTATGAATGTATAAATACAAATGTATTTATATTAATTACTCAGGTTAAACTTACTGTTTTTAAACGCGATGTTCAAGCGTCCATTTTCGTGTATAATTTTGATGCGAACGCTGCTGAGGGGTGATGATAATTTTTTTTTATTGAAACGTTTCCTTTAACGAGTATAACGCAATAGTCGTAATCGACAATGCGCCAGCTTTGAATTTCCAATCTAATCAGCGTATTGCCAGACTAAATCACTTAGAATTACAATGGTCGAAAACAGAACATAATCCTCTTAGGATTCGAATTAAGCGAATCATATTGTATTTGCTACATTAGCATGTAGCAAATACAGGCTTCTATTGTGCTGTCAAAGGAGCTTTGAATTAGTACAATTATATCCCAGATAGCAAAATGATATTCTTAGGATATTTTGAGAATATTCAAATGGGATGTACGATGTAACCAAGTACAAAATATGTTAGAGTATATTCTGAGCATATGCAGAGAATATTCATATGTCCCCTTCAAATGAACGCTCGATACATTCTGAAGATGTCTTCGGATGGATCCAGAATGTGCACAGCATGTTCCAAGAATACATATACTCAGTCTCCATGTCAACATACGTATAACGTCAAAAATTCGTGGGTCGTATATTGAAAAAAAAATAGTTGGATTGATTAAATTAGCATTCGCGGGTAGCACAACAAAATTTTAATCAACACATTTCATTACCGTAAACATACTTTAATTCATTGAACCGAATATCCGTTGCTGGAACCACAACCGTTGTACTAACTCAAAGTTTGGCTCGCCACCCGTGAACACTAATCCAATCAATCTAACAGTATTTTTTCTCAGTTTATACATCGGCAGAAGCTTAATTTTCCATGATTCTTATAATTCTACATTCAATACAATATTTCGTCGTACACTTGTGACATTCGCTTAATATGTATACTTATTAATATAACTATAGTTCTAAGCACAGTAGGAAAATGTATTTATTTACCTACAAGGACTAGCATATTTAGGGCTAGTAGCTTTACACATATAAAATCACGGGCACTATTGTTACTTTTCGCAATTCACTATCGATATACTCATAATACTGGCAATAACTGAAGGAACGTACTCGAAGCTGTGCAGGTAATAGGACTGACAGTGAATTGAGACTGAATACTTTGAACATGCTGTCCACATTGAGGAATTATCAGTGAACATTTTCAGAATGTACTGAGCATCCATTTAACACATTTAACACGTTCGCTGCAAAGAGTATCAGCTGTATGCTCAAAGTGCTTAAGCATTCACACGATGGCAGCGAACGTATTAAAACGGACATACGCATATTCTCGACATATGCTCAGAATGCATTTGTACCTATTAACAATATGGAGTACCTATTTCGAATGTGAAGGATGAAGTTAGTCTATTCTGAGAATATCATATGCCCTCTGAAAGACGTATAACCTTCTATATCCTACACTATCCTATTACTCTAATAGCTTTCTACTCGTCAAGTGACATAAGTATGAGAAGGAAGAAGGAGCAGTAAATATAAAGAGTATTAATACAATACACACTAACGTATGGGTGCTTATGGCTTTTCGTAGAAGATGCTCGTAATAGCTGTATGGGCCTGTCTATTCCTGGCGCATTCGAGCAGGTTGCTCGTCGCCGGTGGTCAGCAACAGTACGCCCACCCGCTGTCAGGGCAAATGTCAGTCCTTGGTGGGATGGGTTTTAGCGACAAGCGTGCCAACATGGCAGAACCGTCTTGCGAGGAATTACGCGCCATGTGGAGATACAGTAAACGACAGAGCAGAGCGGCTGAGATGACTAACGAAATACCGACGTATCACGATCCCTTTTCTTACAACGTTTGGGAATCCTACATGGATAGATCGCAACCATCCCTAGGATATAGAGGTTTGTATTATCGTGATAGAAAATAGTATTTAAATAAATTTATCAATGTTCATTTTTTTGTAACTTAAATAGACGGATATGCTGTGGCAAGAAGTCGGGGTGCTGGTGGAGCGCCTATCTATGGTAGGGTGATCCACAAAGCACCGGCAGGTCAAAGGTTACGTACTGGTATGCCAGACAGGACAAGAGCCTTTGAGGAAGTGACTCGTCTCTACGGAACGATTAATCGTCATCCACCGTCGCCTCGTCGTCGTATGAATTTTCGCGTTGGGGGCGGATCGTCGTCGTCTTTATCTCAAGTACCGCAGGCCGGAAGTTTCCAGCATCTTAAGGAGCTCATCCGCACGGAACGTGCCCGGGAATTACAGGTGAGTCAACGTATATCTTCTTAAGGGGAGTGGATGGTGGTAAACGCTAAAAATTAACATTTCCTTAGGAATTCATTACAAATGAATGACAATGCCATTAAACTCTTCCTTTTGCACAATGCTTATACATATTATATAGAGTGTAACAAACTTATATATATATGTATAGGCGCTATAAACGGAGAGGAAATTTTTTTACAATTTCCTCTGTTTTGTACCCATAACTTAATTATTGACGGGCCTTTTGTGTTCCGCTTTGTCCTGGGTGCCCATAGAGACTATAATTGCGCCACGAATCTCTGGGAAAAAATAGAATTCAAAATGAGAAAATGGCAGCCATATTTTTAGAACACGTAAAAAGTTGTGAAAATGAGGTTGGACGGAAACACGTTTAAAGATTTCAATGTAGCTTGAGCATAGTTAGAAAGGATCGCGCGAACTGCTTCACTTTTGCGGTCGGAAAATTAGTAATTTTTCGAATTTTTCAATGAGCCCAGCTTCTTTTAGAAAAGATACCGCAGTCAAAGGATCAAATAGAAATATGGATTTTTCCACCATCCAGTCCCCTTCGGTTGTACTGCAGTTTGCTGCATCCTCTTAGATATTCCTACACAATTTTGCACGGTTCTTACATCTGCAGGAGCAACGCATGGCAGAGGAAATGGCAGCAAGGGCGGCAGTCTTGAAGGAAATATCTAATGGAAATCATCACAGTTCTGAGCCAGATTCACGAGGTCACGTTATGAACTCCTTGCAACCATATCAGGGCTCAAACAATATGAATTTTGACTACGACCAAGCACGATATGTCTCCAATATTGCTAGCTTGGGTCAAGCGCTATCAGTGAGTAAATAAGATAAAAATATCGAAAAATATAAAAAATCATTATTTTCGAATAATATTATATTTAATGTCTCTTTCGTGACAGCGAGGTGATCAATACGGCCGTGGGGAGTACATGTTGCGTTAAAGGGACGCTCTTCTAGAAACGCAGTGGGGGTCGAATGTGAGGTATACGAAACGAATATTGCGTGAGTATACCACGTGATTCGCGTCATGGCCATTTTATGCATTGCTTTTGAGTCTGCGGATTAGTCCCCGCGAAAGAGGAATAATAACTTAGCCTAAATTTGTGTGTTTGATGAGAAGGGACGTCGCGTGCCATGTGTTCTCAGAATTCCGTGGCGTCCCACGCGTTCGACTCGTACACCGATTAGTACAGCCCCGCGTAAGTAAATATTACCGATGCCCAGAATGCATCTATGAATTGTATAGAGTGTAAGGTGAGACGGCACGTGGCCGGATACGAAGGAGACAATAAGAGAGAAAGAATGAGACAGAGAGAAAGATAAAGAGAGAGGCACTCACGTACCGAGAGCCTCGATCGACCAAGATGGCGATACCACGAGATAATATATTCAAATAATTACCAAACTTCGAACAGTTCGATATGAGAAGGCTCGATCACGATCTCAATCTCAATCAAATAGTCTCTTATATTCTCTTTACTTGATTGGTACCTACCTCTGGTATGTACATATTAACTATCTCGTAGTACCTACCGATATTACCCTAGTCATTATTATTATTTGTATTATTCATAATTATTGGCAGAAAAATACATGCATACTCCGTCAAGGTGCACGCCTGAAAGCAATAGTTCTTAGTGTAAGCCGCCACATTTTATTATGCAATTGTAACGACCATTTAGTGCGGGCTAAAAAAGAGGGCGCAGTGAGAGGCTGATAAAAATAGGCAAGCACTACGCGATAAAACTTTTATTTCTGATGGTTCCTGTTAATTTGAAGATTAGCTCTCAGGCGCGCTACCAAATGCCATGAATTCACTTTATCTTCACGACTAATACTGTAATCTGTCTTTCGCTAGCGTGACGATTTCAAGATAGCTAACTGTTACTATATTAGTTCTACCAAGTAAGCCTATAGATGTCTATAGGTCGTGCCGTGTGGTAGACCGAAGACAAAGGGAAACCCTCAGTGGATATTCAAGCATTGCTAAAGAGATTCGTCGACGTATTTCCCTTTCGTTAACCATCCTAACCTTTAATGATTGACCTCTTCGTAATTGGTTTCTCCTTTAATTCAGTTTGCTCTGATCAAATACTGATACTAGCAAAACGTACATTTAAACGAAACCAGATGAGCAATTGATTTAATGCTAAATGATTATAAAAAAAAAAATGATTTCACGACGTTTTGTATCCCATTCATTCTGTTTTTATAATTTCATCAAAGTCTATCTAAAACACAGCTAACCCATATCTACCAGCACCATTTTGTCCCTAGGGAAATTTTTTCTTGGCATTCTATTTGAAATCGATAATTCCTCTCTGCTCGTTATGGCGTAGAACGTATGCGTGTATCTACGTACTGTAGGCGCTCCCTGAGTCGACCGGGCTGCCTTGACGGTGGTCGACAAAAAAGTCTAACAATAACAGTAGTGACACTTATAATATATATTTAGGAAATTTTTTAAATATATATATATATACACACATATATATTTCACAGACATTTTCCAAAATGTAGGGATACGCAGAGAGAGCCCGCGGGCGGATCGTGGGTTCCACGTCGTCGTATTATTTTCGATGATCCTTTCTAGGGTTTTCCGGCGCCATACGGATCCGCCCGCGAAGTCACAAATTCTATCGTTCGATTATATTACGCAAGAGACAATAATAATATTACCGTATGGTGTGCTGAACGGGTGTACGTGGCGCGCAAGACACGTGAAGCCATGACCTCCCTTTCCGATCGAAGTCGTTCGTATGCCCACTCTTACTCATGTTGCAAAGAATTGAAAGAAGAAAAAGAATAATCTTTCGCAAAGAACGCAAGATAACGGAAATGATCCTCTCAACTAATTAGAAGTAAAAACATTAATTTCCCTTCGAATACGGCGTTCGGTGGGGGAGCATGTTTCAATGTGGCTTATATGGCAAAACTAGTGAGGTGTAGAGGGCGCTAAAAGTGATTGGCTCGTTTATCTATGACATACGAGGAGTACGATATAGTTACAACTGAAAAATATCGATAAGATTAGAGATCTGAAAATTTCCATGGAATGACGAACCAAAGATTTTTAACCCTTGCGTCTCATTTAAGGTGAAATGTGTCAGACAATAATATGGCTTAATATTGTTAATGGTCATTAAGCCTGACTAAAATAACTCTAAGTATTATCATAGTATTACTATATTACACATATATATTAATATTAAGAGATATTAATGAACATTATCCGATATCAACATTCGTACATTATCGTACACAGTGTCTGTCCAAAATAAGTTTGCGACTCTCATCGATCTCGACTTCCAAGAAACGCGAGTCCGGACGCATGTTGCTAAAATGGAAATCCGCAAATCGTTAGTATTAATTTACATAATCTTTACGAGTAATTGCAGAATAATAGAAAAATAATGATTTACCGAATGAGGGCATGGATACTTATAAGGACAACTTGTACTGTATTCAGGCGCGTTGTTTATTATTTATTGTGATCTCTGTTGAATTGCAAATATCACTATTGCCATTATGATTGTATGATTGGCACTGAAGAAGAATAACGGAGAAGAATAACTTTTGTAACGGATATCTATACGTATACTCACATACACATGCATTGGCATACATACGTATATACAGATACTATATAGATCCTAGCGTAAACGTGTTCGATCATAATATTACAGCTGCATTATGCAACTCAATTTGTAAACGATCAGGACATCCTCTTAGTGCACTCGATATCTCTGAGGATTTCTGCAAATACCAACAGACTTACACTTGACTGTTGCTTCAATTTGCCACTTCGAATATATTGACATCGGTACGGCTTGTAATGTAAATTGTGATGTACGGTAAATCTCGCATTTTAGTTCGTCTCTTAACAGCTTACACGTTTTGCAGACATTATATGAATTGGGTTAAATGACTTGCGATATGATTGGTATTAATCGAAAATAATTATACGTCATAACTATACGTTCGTGGGAGGCCGTAGGAGTCTGCGATATCGTTTGCAAATATCCTTTGACAACTTGTGCATGAAACTACTGATCGTAATTTGACAATAAAATGATTGTATAAAATGTTTTTATTAGAATGAGACTAAACACGGCAAGGGGCCGCACGTGGTCATGTATTCGTGCGTAGAGTCTCACATTCTGAATTAGAGTCTTGGTTGCGTGTATCGCGCTGGGCCTTTTTAGGTATCCTTTATAAAAGTCAAGCCTACTGACTGCATATGCATTTAATCAAGGTAATTTTCTGTAATTCTGGAAAAAGACAGATTATCGAACAGATACGATCGCGATTCCTATACCTATATGGGAATTACAGAAAAATACAAGCCGAAGCATTGACAATAATTAATATTAAAGACACTTTTAATGTTATACATTAGTATTAGGGAGCATTGTAATCTTCACGTCAAGTAATCGTATTATTACTTCTTTATGCGGGAACGATTATTCAATGAGCCTATTTCATTAATTCGATCATTTTTAATTAATCATTCTGATCTCGTCTAACGTTTAACATTGACTTACGGCGAATTCTCAGTTAAATCTATGCCGGATGCTTAACCATTTCGTTAAGTTTGAAATCGCCACTGCATCTCGATCCCTTCGAAATTTTCACACGGTTCATCATGTACGTAATATATTTGAAGGTTAAAATGTTCAATGGTAAATTTTACTACGATGCCTGAGAATTTCCGGTCGATGGAATCCTTGCTTATCGAGTAGAGAAAAATTATCATTTCGCAGAGGCGTTATCAATTAATTTAATTACATAAGAATCATCATTAAAAATTATAAATTATTCATCAGGGGACCGAGGTGGAATGGAATTTTATATTAAAACTAAATCGCGGACGAGACACCGATAAGATATTTTACTACCAGTCGAGGCTCATTGAAATTTTCGATTTCAAATCTATTCTCTGATATCTTCTCTATGAAAAAAAAGATGTTCGATCAAACGCTATAAACGTAAGTAAATGGAAATGAAAAATGATGAAAAAACGTAAAACATGAAAAAAAAAAAAAAAACATAAAGTGACTCTCGCTAGAGTTTTTTGCACGGGGCAAAATACTCGTCTCTATGATGTGTCACATATCGTGTGATTGATTATCGATATACATAACTGTATAACTTATCCGCGTCTATCAATACCAATGGTGTGAAATAGCGATATCCTGATAAGAATTCCAATCGTGGATGTTAATCAAATGACAAGACATATCCGAGGTGCGCACTAGGCAGTGATAACAAATGAATTTGTCAAGAAATATCAGGACTGCATAAGATAATAGAATTTATTTAACATGACAATAAACATATCCTCCGTTATAATTAATACTTAGGGGTTATCGCTATTTCAGCCGCGGAACGTACTGACGTGTAATATCAAGACTAATATCAAAGGCTACTTAGTTGAAGCGTTAGAGGAGAATGTGGTAAATAATCTACTGAAATATTCTAAAAAAGAAAAAAAATGAAGTGGCTATCTAAACGTGTACGTGTACATATATGTGTCTAAGAACATATAACATGGAATTCAATTGGTCCTCTTTTCATGCGTACTAACAGATTTTATGACAATAATAAAGAGAATCTTGCGACGCATCAGAACGTGGATATATAAATATACGACGAGACTTGTATCAGCTGACTATTAGTTCTCGCCGTTTAATATAATGTTTATATAGTTTAGTCCGTTATGAAGATGATAACCAAGAGAGATCCTATACAAGAGCAGGCGTATAAGCAGGAACAACACGAAGTCAATATTACAATAATTAATTAAAATTTAAGCTACGCGATTCGGTTTACTTAATTAATATACTTACCTCTTAGATAATCCTCGAGCAACTTCCATCATTTGACAATTCTTTATACTATTAACGCTATGTAGATTCAAATTACATATGGCGCCTTACAGACTAATGGATTCTAACGACTACGTATATCTTCTAAGCCGCTTTATTTAGGGACAAGGGAATTAATCCAGCTTATGATTCACACTGTACTTGTTCGTACGCTGTTATCAGTTACCCAGCAACGTGACAATAATGAACGCAGGAATAGAGCCGAATGTGAAAGGGACGAAGGATGTGGAAGAAACCAAGAACAGAAAAAAAAAGACAGATTTCGGTCACTATCGAAATACATGTTTAAAAATATTATTTTCTAACTACATTAAAACCGCGGGAAAATGGGACGCAATGCTGCATGTCCAACTTCGAAGATGAATATATGGAGTTGTTTATCTACACAATGTCAATTTTCGTGTTTACGAACGTTAAATGTGGCAGGGGTGCTAGAGATTGTTTTGCGGTAACAAAGGGTTGGATATGTGTATGGGTGTTGGTCGAATTTGGTAAACGAGCGTCTGATGTTAAAGAAATGTCGGTGCTATAAAGATGACACTTAATCATTAGAATGTATAAATTTGCCCTGGTACAGCCTGTAATACGATTATTGTAATGCAGCATAGAGCCTAACGTCTAGCAAATATGTCAGGACAGTCATTCCAATATTTTTCCTCCTTGGAATATTAATCACAAAGTTGAATCAGATTCTATAGCTACGTTATGGTTCAATTAGATCAAAAGCGTTTATCAGGACGATCCATATCCTACGGGATAGTCTGGTGCTACGGTTACTAAGATGAAGAAGACAACGGCAGGCATTATGGGTATGGCATGTAAATAAATATATATGTGTATGTATATATATGCAAATAAATATTTCAGAGGGCAGCTTTCCGGGAAATTTTAGATATCGAGTGACAGTTACGGGGACTGAAATATTTTTAAGGCAATTTTGAAGACCATAAGGGAGCTTTCACAGCTTCACCAGACTATTTGTATTAGTCGAAAAACTAGATTTCTAGTTGGCCATGAGCGTTCCTTGTGAGAGATTTGGCCAGTGAAGAGTCTAATATTTTAGCCATACGTCTCGTAGGACAAAGATATGCAGGAGTTCTAAATTGACGTTCACACCAAATTTCCAACATTTTTTTTAAGCGCCATTCTCCGGTTTTAAGTTGAGCGCCATTGATATTTCGTTGGGTTGGTTCGGGTTAGAATTCAAATGCTAAACACTCCAGAGATTTTCTCAAAATATCGTTATCCGACGTGCATGAATATCACTCTATGATACTTAGCTGGAGAAACTGCCCTTTGATAAGTTTATATATGTATATACATCATATATAATATATATTATATCATATGTATCGGTGTACAATATTTGACTATATTTTGTTTTTAAATATATGTCTATCATCGATCAGACGTTTTCCTCTGCACAATCTTCTTTGTATATTATTAGGTTGGTGCAAAAGAAATGGCCGTTTATAAGTATAAAATTTAAATGTTTATTTCTCATACTTCAATTTTACATACTTAATCAAAATAGTTTCCATTTACTTCAATAAACTTTTCCCAACGATACAAGTGCATTAATCCTTGTTTTAAAAAAATCTGGAGAGTGCGAGTCGATGAATTCTTTAAATGCAGCTTTTATACTGCCTTCTTTGAAATGGGTTCCCACCAAAAATGCATCCACGTGCTTGAAAAGCTGATAATGAGTAGGTGAGATGTCCAGAGAATATGGAGAGTGAGGAAGAACTTCAATGCCCAATTCGGCGATTTTTTTGACAGTTTGTTTTGTGATTGTAGTCTGGCGTTATCGTACAAAACAGCATGTCTATTGACCAATGCTGGCTGTTGAGCGCACAGTTTTTGGTGCATATTTTCAATTTCCTGGCAGTATTTGTCAGAATTGATTGCTTCACCTTGTTTAGTAAAAGTATAGTACACAATACCTTTTACTAGACCACCATACAGACACTATAACTTTCTTGGGGTGAAGATTCGGTTTTGCAGTATGTTTCGGAGCCTCATTCGCATTTAACCTATCAAATTGTCTAAATTTGTGTCTCCGGAACGAAATTTTTTTAATCAATGCCTTGTCGTCCTTTTACTTGTAGAACCTTCGCCAAATGCAGTATTTATTAGTATTGTGCGTTGCCTCGGTTGCAGTATGATTGAGTTTGAACTCATACGAATATTTTTATTTTCCATCACTGTGATGACGTTAATTTCTACAACTGAGAATGCAATAGATAACTAAGGTTGTGAGTACTAAATCACGAGTGGGACATACACTTTTCACACAGTATTCTTACAGAACCATCTGCATGAAAGAAAGGTAATGTAATGAGACGAGAAAATCAAAATACTAAAAACAGCCATTTCATTTGCACCAACCTAATATTAAAAAAAAAGGGAGAAAAAGGAAAACCTTATTTCCCACTTTTTTTTTGGTCTACCTATGACAATAAAAGGACAATAATAGAGAATTAAGAATCTCTACGAAGCTTTATTGAATCTGTATCACTGTATTTACATCGTTGCAATACACATCCCAAATTTTATGCAAGTGTTTACGGGTAGAACACGGCGATATTTTAAAATTTATAAAATTGCCTAATTACATTGCTCTAATCGATTTCACCGAAAACTAATTTATTTAATATGTACAACGATTAAAAAAAAAGAGCCGCCATATATTGCGAAAGGCTGGAAATATTTACAGCGGTCCGTCTATCCATTGATGAGAACCGCAATATTCGAACCCAGTATAGTAGATGCATTGAAGTATATACTACACAAATACATAAGATTACAAAATTAACATCTGTATCTCAAAAACAAAATCTTTTCCTGGATGGGAGCAAATGTCACCGAGAACTCTTGATATATTAGTTTATCCCTATATCTGCGGTGATGTTTTAAATTAACTCGCATCGCCTGGCATGACTCTTACTTCACGAAAGGTCGAGGCTACCATGCTCATTAGTATAACGATAAACAATGGTCACTTGTAATACTCAAAATTCATCAGATTATATAAAAATGAATGCTCCCCGTTTATGAATGTTTCATGAAGTTCCACGTGATTTGTCCAATCCAATGGTACACGTTCACACCTTATCTTACGAACTTTCGATTATTTTGTGGTGTTGTATAGATTGGTATTGCGTATCAAGAGAAGAGAATGCATAGGTCAGACACCGTTAGAGGTCGGTGAATTAGTTAAGGGCGGTCGTAGTAAATCATGATATTGCATCAGAGCTTCTCGGAGTGAACGGGATACTTGACCAGAAGCTGTAGCCACTGTGCATTCGACAAGACACGGATACAGTCCTATCAGTTGTTCCCAAACTGAACGTTCTACTGGAAATCAATACGTTGAATTAGTTTAATGATTGAATGATTAAAATATTGACATGTATGAAATATTATTCTCTATCTCTTTTATACCTTTATTTGGTGGTGCCTTCTTCAGAGACACCACGAGTGTTGCAACGGCTTTCAGGACAAATGATATCTCGGACAATCTGTACCTAGAACACGGTTCTATGATCAACGCTTGTACGAAAATTTGTTATACGTTTCTGTGATCGAGGTAAGATAAGTATATGAAGAATGCAAGGAATGACAAACATTACCTAGGCAATGGACATTTCCCACTCCGTCTTTCGTCCTCTATGTATCGCCGTAAGACTTCCTGGAATCTATGAAGGAGAGCAGTTACGGCTAATCTACCAGCTACTCCTCCTTCGTCAACTTCCGGTTTTTTGTCATGATCGTTTTCTGCTTCATTACTGAGGCCATCCAATAAGGAGAATTGCAGAAGAGTTTCAAAGCAAGTCTTTGCAAATTCTTCTCTGAGTTTAGTCTCGCCTGTCTTTTCTATAAAACATTTTCAATTGTGATATTGTTCAGAGTACAAAGAAGATCAATGACCTACCGATACTAGTAGTAGTCGCTGAATGAATAGATCCTTTGTTCAAAAGCATGACGACTCTCAAAATAAATTGATGAGGGATATGTTGGGAATGTGGTAGTACTTCATCTCTTAATAATTCCATTACTTGACAATCGACTGCTTCATCGGCCTGAATTTCCTCAGCTCCTCGTTCTATATTTAGCACACTACCAACAATAAAAAGTTCATAGTAGTTACTTTTTTAAATTAAAACAGAAGTTGTACAAATATTATAGAAAAATGGGTACCTCTTGGGAAAAAGAAAATCATCCAATGTATCGGCTAGCTCAGGCCACATACTTTGAAATTGTTCTGGGTATTTTCTTGCCAATGGTAAACCAGTATGTAGTACAGCCAAAAGACTAGTGACGGCTAATTTCCAAGTAGTAGGGGATGGACAGGAATACTTCATAGACAGGGGAACGTGAAGGGCCTCTATGACGTGTCTTAAAACTTGGCCGTCAATTACGGCCATCTCATGTGCAGTTTTCTGATAAAGACTCACAACCATCGATAGAGCCTTCTCTCCAAAGGGAACATAATTCATCGTCACCCAATCAGCCTGAAGAAACAAAAGCTTATATGTAAATAATACTTTTTGTTATGTTGATGAGGAATACTTACGGATACTCCTCTGATTTGAGAGATATGTTTTGTTGGAATTTTCCCATATGACGGTGCCTGGCAGGCTAATTTCGAGAAGCTAAGTAACTGTAGAAATATGGAACCTATCATTGTTCGCAAATTATCCGAGCCGTTTAGTGCTTCCTATAACAGTAATAGGTAATAGACAATAGATAGTAGACAATTCTTCAAACTGATAAATAAATTTATAAACGATATACCAACCTTTTGCAAAAGTTCCATTGAATGAAGAATACCATCCTGTAATTGTGTAAGAACAACATCCGGCACAGTAGGCAAAATATACGGTGTTGATTCACCGTGTACAGGAACTGCTACTGCATTTTTCAGCACACTACATAATTTTTGAAGATCCGCGGCAGTGAATCTGTGCATGGAAATAAGAAATAGATACACAGTTCCTCTCAATGTTTCCAATATGTTTCTAATCGTTTTTATAGGTTACTTACTTATTTCTAATATGCTGAAATACAGCTGGGAAAATATGAACAAGGGCTGTCAAAAAAGCCTGTGAAGGAACATAAGGTTCTGTTTCACTCTCTTGGGGTGGAGTAGTACTTTCCATTCCAATACTGAGCCAAACTCGCCAAGCAACAACCCACAATGCTTCTGAATCACCAGACTGTGCAACGTCACCATTGTCGCCGCCCTTTTGCAAGTACAAAATCTCTTGGAACGATTTTAGAGCCGCCAAAGAAACCTACAAGAATTTTGCATTAGCGTTTAATAGAGAACAGGCATAATGATAAATAAGAATTCGTTATTTGGTACATACTTCATTGTTCTTACTAAGAGCCGAATTTTCAATGAATTCAAGTAGCAGGGACCATGCTCGTGGGAAGTCTCCCAATAGTTGTAATAATTGTCGCTTTGTGTTGAAAACTCTTGCCACTCCGCTTAACGTCAATACCTATGAAATGTAAAAAACATGTAAATTCATTAACTTTCAAATATATGACTAATGTTTGATGGAATGATCAAAATTTTATTGACCTGTGTCTCAGCCCACTGTTTTTGAGCAGTGTTGCGGCTATGGTGTATTAATATGTTTCCACCAGTATCAACCTTCTCGCTGCTTGCTGAACTAGACAGACTTCTAACTTTATCCAACAAAGGAAAGAGCACTTGCCACAAAACGGCTTGCCATGTTGGCTGGTGTAGAAGCCCACCATGAGCCGAAATGGTGGAGAATAAAGTTTGACTGGCAGATTTGCGTACGGCAGGACGGGAGTCCACGCATAGATCACCTAAATTCGTACGGTTGAAAAAAGAACTGATATAATCAGGAGCAACTATGTCTAAAGTAGAAAATATAGAATGTATCTTCTACCTAGTCGAGCATAGAGACACATCCAAAGCTTATCGAACGGCGGCATATTAGTTGTGCCAGGAAAATCAGGAAACACAGATGCTGAATCTCCTTGGAGGGACGCACAGAGCTTCTCTTGATTTTGATAAAAGTAATCGCTTATATTCCACTGAAAAAGAATTTCCGTGATTATTTGATTATCTTGAGGTTTTTCAATCGTAATCAGAATTCATTGCAATGTACCATTAAACCAACTGCTGTGAGAGAGATATTTAATTCTTGCGTTTGCGATCCAAATTTTGCCGCAGTATCAACACACAGGGGAAGGCACCGCCAAGGCATTATCGGTAAAAAATCTGTCACTACCAATTGTAAGCACTGGAATGCTATGCGAACCAGGTTCTCTCTATGGACAAATGAACACATTTAAAATATTTAGTTATTGATGACTCGATAATGTTTGCACTATTTCAATTTATAATAATTACCCATGATGATCAGACACTGCTCCTATAATACCAAGTACTAGTGGCCATCCGTGAGACAGTGTCTCTCCGGCACCATGAAGAACTTGTAGTACGCACTCGAGCTGCCGTTGCCTTACGTCTCCGTGACGTACGGAAGATAATTCAGATAATGGTCCTAGTAGAAGAGTTTGTAATTTCTGCCGAACAAATAATTTTACCTAACAGAAGACATTTATAAAGGCGGGAAAATCTGTTTAGTGTAATACGTACTTGATTATCGCGCAGGGGTTGAGGATATTTATGTTGCAGTGCTGCCTTAACTAAGTATGTGATAGCTTCTACACCCCATTCTCGCATTCGAATATGAGGATGTTGACAGACTTCCAGGAGATGATTTGTCAATGGTCTCCAGAGAACTTCGACTCTTGGTAGATTAACCAGACCCGTTTCTAAAAGTTTCGCTACAGCAAACAGAGACGGTTCCTAAAAATATGGAAAATTAAAAGCTATATAGACACAATAGACTATAACAGAGCCAAATGATAAATTTAAATTACTCTATTGGAATAAGCTAGTTCCATTGCTTCCTGACTGAGTTTGCACAGTGCATCGATTAAATGATGTAGCGCCACGTCATCGAGATACTGACTGCTTTCAAAAAGTCTACTAAGCATAGCACTGAGTACGGGCAAGTCTGCCATAACAGCTGTGGTCAAAACTGCATTGGAATCCGCAGTAGTTCTTCCTGCTTTAAGGGATCCTCCTGTGGATGGTTTCAAACCAAGTATCCACACTAGATGTTGTAAAGTTGTGAGAACAAGATGCCAAGCACTTCCAAGTATACTTCCATGACAATGAGCTAACGATAGCAATGCCCGCATGCATTGTAAATTCTTGGCCGTTAACATTACAGGCCCTTGCTGAGCACCGATCGGCAACGAAGCTGTTGGCAATGGCGTACCAACAGCAACAACTTGCTGTCGGAAATCGGGCTCGCCCATTGTTGCGGGATTGTACTGTGCCGATTCTTGAGTTCGTGCACTTGGTATTCCTTGCGGAGCGCTGTATAAAACTGTTAGAGCGTAGTGAGGTGGTAAAGAAGCTTTACAAATAGCCGTAATGAATGCGTCACGTGGTGTTTGTAAATCAAGTAACCCACAAAGGGATGCGAATGTTTGAATCGCTTTTAAAACATTCTCTGTTGCTGACTCGTCCGTACTGAAAATTGAAAATTCTTTTGTAACTTGAACTAACTGAAAGTTCTACAAGAAGTAATTGGTGTTATAAATTACCTGGCATCTACCAATGGACTTAGGGCTGCCAATAAACCACACCAACTTGAATTTATCAACTGCGTGTGAAGTTTCCGTTCAGACTCTGTAGGCTCGTAATGATTTTCTTTGCCTTCCTCACGTGGACCCACTATTGCAAGAGCAATTGACCGAATAATATCCAATAAGCAAGCATAAGCAATGCTGATTCCATACCCGTCGGGAATTTGAGGCGGTTCAATCTTGTCCAGCATTTCTAAGCTATATTGAATACATAGGACATTTGTTTTCAAGTTTTGTTTAAAGCATCTTTACAACTTTGACAAAGTATTTCTGATAACTCACTACGTAGATTTGGCTTGTCCGCTGGTAAAAGTAGCAACAACTGGCAACCATATACCTCGTGAATAGAAACCAGGTTGTGGAGATACTCCGGGCCCGATTGGCATACCTGCCAATAACGTTGGTGCTGTGCCTTGTGCCACTGGCGTTCCAGTTGCTATATACGTAATTTTGCATGTCTATTTGTTAGTAAAAGAATGTATATGTACCTATAGCCTTGTTCAAACTGACAAATATATACTTGAGAATTTCTATAATTCCATTTACCGACAGTGGCCAAGCTGATATCATCAGTGTACAACGAAAGAGCAAATGTGCATCAATTATATACTTTGTAATCGATCTGAACACAGCTATACATATATATTGATCTCATTCAAGATACCTGTACCAGTTTGTCCCATCATCTGTGGATTGACAAAGAGACTGTGCACATAGGCACCAAGGCTATTTACTATATCCTGGAATATATTCGTGGCGTGGGGCTTTAAATCGTAACACTCGCAGAAACTCGTAAGGAGATCAGCTTGCACTGTCATTTTGTGCAAAACTTCTAAAGCCAATGCTCGCTGCCATGCTGGTTTATCTGGATCCAGGAATTTGACGATCAAGGAAAGAAATATCTCGCATTCGGTCACCTGCATATAATATTTATCATATATTAAAAAAGGGTACGGTAAAACGTTTGTTAGTTCTTTCTGTGATTTATAAATATGTGATGCTCACCAGAAGAGAATGATACTTTTGTACCAGGATCGAAACGACTCTCAATAGTCTCATACTTATAGGAAAGTAAGGTTTGTCAAGTGGCGTTGCTTGTTGCATGGACGCTGGTATAGAATTGCGATATTTGATATTGGGAGAAAATAACTTTATTACGAGAGCACATACTCGTTCTTTTAAAAGAAAACTAAATTCAGGGTGCTGAAAATAAAATTATAGAATGCAGTAAATTGTACCAAGGGATTACAAATACAGACAGTGGGACTTTGATAAGTCAAAAACCTCTATAAGACTATGATCTTTGAAATTTCAAATGCTTCACATCTGTAACTTGATAACCCCGATAGGCCGAAACTACGATAACTCGAAGCATATTTCGTTTCCCTTGAGATTCGAGTTATCAAAGTTCCACTGAAACTGCATTGCACTGTATAATTGAACTAAAATCTTCACCTTAAAGAATACAGATGAAAAATTTGTTAATACAGATTCCAACAGTTCCAATCCAAAAGTTCTAGTCATTTCAGTAATTCCGATTAGCCAGTATGGTTGGTCTGCATTCACGAGCTGAACCAAATCCTGATAGGAGTATATAGAATTTTATTATGTTTGTTCTTAAGAAAAAATGTTTAAGAAAACAATACCTGAAACATCAGGAAAGCATCAGCAGCACACGGGCCAAGACCTTTTGGTGCTTGATTCATAGGTATCTTCAATTCTTCTAAATTGACTTCATTGAACTCTGGTTGATCAGGATTGTGTTCATCTTCTACGACGACACGTTCGAAAACTAATGACACTAATTGCCTTACGGTAGCACCAGCTGTGTTAATAGTCGTGGAGTCTTTTGTAAAGTGAAGCCGAAAGCAAAGGACCAAATTCTAAAATGAATAACCAATGGAATAGTATTTCTGGTAAAATGCCATGCATCCTTAGTCTGTTTTTCAATCTTACTCTGGCAAGAGTATCTCCATGAACTACCGTGTTACTTGTAAGTAACAAAGTAACACTCTGGAGGACTTTCACTTCCTCGGTACCAGATTCCATTAACATCCATAAAGTATCAGTGATATAGCGTGCACCTTTCTGATCTACAGCTTGTTGAGTTATGAGTCTCTGCATCATCCCTAGACAAAACTGAGGAACATTTTGCAAAGTGAGAAGCTAAGGTATATTAGAGATAATTGACACAATTGAATAGATACAAAAATCTTTACCTTAATGATTTTTACATCTTTACTTTCGCAACCCTGTACCAAGGGATAAAGAATTTGATTCACAATATAATAAATTGGAGTTGCAGGATTGTTTGAAGCTGTTCTTATCTTTGATATTCCTTCTTCACATGACTGGAATAAAGAAGTCTATATTATAAAAATAATAATTATATTTTAACAAATTAAAATACATAGGATGACTATCTATGAATCTTATATAAAATCATGCATGACAGCAATAACCAGTGGAAAATAATTTCTGAGGCAAGCCTATAGCAATAGTAAGTCAAATTTTGAAAGAATTATATATATTTTAAGATAAAATACATATAATATAGGGAATCGAAGTTAGAGTAATTAATGTATCCTATTTAAAAACAGTGGGCCTCTTAATTTAGTGTGGTAATAAATAATCATATTATTTTATCATTGAATATTGGACATTAACAAAGGAATATTGTTCCAAAGTTCATTATCCATCGAAATTAAATTTATAAAGATAAATAACATTAATTGTTAAAGAAAAATATAATCATAAAACACTTTTTTCCACTGTCTATCAATCTATCATATACTATGAATGAATGAAGGAAATTGTGTCTTAAGAGTTACAAAGTGAAATGTATTGAACAAATTGAACAATATCTTAATATATAAATAAAAAACAATAACCAGAAGTATTACTAGTTCAAAATGCTAAAAATGCTGAAAATGTTCTAGGAATAAACAAGCCCATAAACAGAATATACTGTTTTCAAGCAGTCATATAGGATCAAATGACCAGGATCTATAAAAAAAATTATTAATCCTAGATCACAATACTTCCAGAAATCTAAATCTACAAACTATAAAGATGAGCCAAAGAAGGCAAACGCATTGGAGTAGAGCATAAAATCGTGGCTGACCTCTTTAATTTGAGGATATTTCTTCTTGGTTTCTGAAGCAAGGACCTTCAGATCAGCCTGCAACGAATCCAGAAGTTTGGAGACATTCTCCTGGTTAACGACGACGGCTGCACTCGCCATCGTTACTCGTTGCTTTTAATTTGTTTTTATTTACACCTTTGTGCTCTAGCACTGCCCCATGACAAATTAATACACGATTATCCGACGTACTATTTACCAGGTCGATCTCAAACGCCACAATAACGAACGATCAGGCACAGTCTTCATGTTCATTATCACAAATGACAACCGACTGATCGCGATGCATCGGGCTCGCCCTTTTACTTTGACACTATCAGTTTTATGGCAATCCCACTGCCACGTCAAAGTTCTCGGCGATGTCAGCGGATGGTTCTTTCTCTTTCCCCCAATTCCATCCTATTTGATACTTGTCACAGTCGTCGCTTGTGTCACCGTCACCCAGGAACAGGAAATCAGATTAGAGAGATGATCAAAGTTCGTATGTTGAAAGGAAAGTGGCGCGATTCTTGAGTCATAGTCAGTAGTGTCTGTTGTCGCCACTTATAGTGCAAGTGTTTCATAGCAAATAACTGATGTTTGGCTGGATATGGAATTTCAAAATACTAATTTTCGGTGCTATTTTGCTAGCATAAAAGAGCTAGCAGTAATGCTACGAGATATCACAATTAATATTTCGTCAAGGATACCGCATCCTACAAAATTACCAAATTATAACTTTCCGCTACTATCTTTTTTCTCATACTATCTTTGCTGTACAGCTAATGTCTTTCTTATTACGTTGGTTATCCAGCCAATCATCAGTTACTACCTTGGAACACTTGTGCTACAGGTAGCGATAACTGAAACTAGTAATTAAGGATCCAAGAATTGGACCACTTCCGACGTATGAACTTTCGTCTCCTCTTTAATCTTACTTCCTGCAGAACAACCATATTGCTCCCATCTATTGGTGGATGAGGCCAGCGGGAAGGTGATCGATTTTACTGCTACAACGGGAATAAGTGTCTTTTATTAAGTGAAATGAATAATACGTGACAGTACAGAATAATTCTGTATGAGAACCATCTTTGTATGACTAGTTGGCCGATGATCTACTATTAAATTATAGCCGCAAAGTTTTTGTCGTGTGTTGACATATATACTCAATGAAAAGTCACAGTATTTTCATGAGTTCAATTGTTTATTGGATCGCAGTTCAAGAACCTTTTTTGAACTTACGAATGAGTGTATTTTTTATATTAAAATAATCAAATAAGTTTTAGGATAATGCCGCTTCGTAGTTTAACACAATTATGAGCGAAAAAATCTAAGAAACGTTTTGTTACTATATTTCTAAAGAATTATATAAACTGGAATACATGTACTATTGATGCCAAGTAGTGCCAAAGAGGTATGTCAGAATTAACAAAAGAAAAGAACATTTAACTTCAGTTTGTATGATATCTTCAAGCAGATAAGATGACTTTGGCACCTAAGGATTTAGCCAAGTTGCTCGATATTCTCGACGACGAGAATTTGGATACCAGTTTGGAAAATTTGTCTAACCAACTACATCAAGCCTTTCCAAAGGAGGATAACTTTAAAGTAGGAACTACATTGTTACTGCTGTTACAGCACATCGATCTTTTACCAAATCATGTACAGCGAGTAATGGCAGTGGCACTTCTCTTCGATCTCTACAGGGGAGAGCCATTAGCATCAACACCATTTGCTACTGTATTCGTTCAAGTACTCAAGGCTTCTGAAGAAACCACTAATGGAGGACCTAGACCAAATTTTGTGGGGCATATCCCAGTATTGTCGCAATGTGAAAAAAACCTACTAGCTCATCTATTAAGTTACAATGCTAAAGAGACTATGAAGAAGTCTGCAAGACAAATCATAGATGAGCTCTATTTTGCACCTACTCCTCCAATTGATTTGACCAATCTACAATTGCAACTGGCTGAGCGCCATTCAGAGCTTCCTTCTGTAGCTAAATGTGGCAACCCTATAATTTTACCAGACATGGATCGCTCTAAAATGGCTGAAATTGACAAGACTACTGGTAGGAATATAGCTGAAAGCTTAATCATTGGGGATCCTCCGCTGTGCAGTCAAAGTTACAGACCAGAATTCTTACGGCTAGCACCACCATTATATCGCTCTGCTAATGAATTGACCTGGATGAACGTCACAGAACCAGGTCAGTTTACAGTGGAATATGATGCTAGTATGTGTGTTTCAAACTGTGCTGGCGCCGAAGCACGCAAATTAATGGGAAAAGCATTCAAGAGTGTACTATCACTTCAACAGCAACAACACCTAGTGACGGAATTGGATAGGGATCCTAAACTAGTATACCATATTGGTCTGACCCCTGGGAAACTTCCAGATTTAGTTGAAAACAATCCACTAATTGCCATTGAAGTACTTCTGAAACTCATGCAATCCAGTCAAATTACAGAGTACTTCAGTGTCTTGGTCAATATGGAAATGTCCCTTCATTCAATGGAAGTTGTTAATAGATTGACAACCACTGTTGATTTACCCACAGAATTTGTGCACTTGTACATTAGCAATTGTATATCTACTTGTGAGACTATTAAGGATCGATATATGCAAAATCGATTGGTGCGTCTGGTATGTGTATTCTTACAGTCTCTTATCAGGAACAAGATCATCAATGTACAAGAACTCTTTATAGAAGTACAAGCATTCTGCATTGAGTTTAGTCGAATAAGAGAAGCGGCTGCACTATTCCGACTTCTGAAGCAACTGGAATCCGGTGATATCGGTGGACTCAATGGACCCCCAACGAAAAGCAAAATAGATATGTGTTAGCGAGGACCAAGAAATTGTGATCTGTTAATGGTGCACAATTATTTCTTAATGAAAACCAGCGTATACACGTTTTTTCTTTTGTAAAACATAATTAATAACAGCGATTATAATTGAATGTCATAGTAGTTTGTGTATGGAATTGTTGCAGTTTTTCTAATTAATATTTTCTTCCAAGTGTCACACAAAATATGTACCACACCAAGATTCCTTTATATTTCCTAGAATCGCGCATTTGAATATCTATTTCAAAATACATACACAAATATTTAAATTGCAATTTTGTATTGATGTTATCATGACGATCAAATTATTTTTGATTACTAAAAATACGTGAAAATAGTAATTAAGTTAATGAAATATGTAATGTATAAATCTAATGGTGTCCGAATTTTGTCTAATTATGCACACATAAACTAATAACTACAAGGATACATATATAACTGTTCTCACATAAATTTAATACATTGTATGTAAGATAAACCTCTGAAAAGCAACAATACCTGAAGTGTTTGACGTTTAACGTAAACAAGAAACATTATTGTAAATATGTGGCTTACCTCCAAGAATACGTATATATAATGTATGGTTTTGTAAAAAATACAAGCGTGAATGGAGTTGCACAGATTTTTAAGCCTTACAAAATGATATGAATTGTACAATAAATGACTGTTTCATTGAAATCTCTTTGTTCCAATCGTAATAATGATTATGAACGCAATGATAATTCTAGCAGGTAGTAGAAAATAAAACACGTGGGATATTTCTCATTGTCAAATTTTATATTATACAATGTTCATGAGCTCTTGGCATTCCCACAACCTTAACGTTATTCACTGACGCTTCCACTTCTTCATGTTAATCCATGCGTATATTCATGTTCCATTTGATGAAAGCACACGATACACAGTATTCCAGAAATAATTTCGTTTACACAATCGCGCGTCTGTTTCAATAACGATAATCCTTTTAGCAAGAAACATTTTCTCCTCTCCCCTCAGCAACCAAATTTCCATTCCTGAATAACTAACAGTCGTGATATAGCATAGAATCTGGTAGACGCTCCATGTAAAATTTCAGCTGTACATGAAACTTTTCATACATTACACATCATGTCACAAAATTTGTAAAGTTACCTGATTTTTCGTTAAATTACACATTTACACTGTAACGTCTTGATATCATAGGATGTTTCTTCACTTCTTAGAAATCTATGTGTAAATGTTACAATTACTTACACTTTTTCAAATTAACATTTCCCTTCGAATTACTTATTTATTATAATATGTACACAGCTACAATAATATTTGTTATCGATCAATAAACTTTCGTGTCCTCGTAACTATCATGCGACAACTGAGATTAAAATTGAATCTAGTATATAGGATTATTTTTTCTAAATCCTAATGGTTTGTTGAAAGAACTGAAAGTTACAAAGACGAACAGTAAACGTTCATTGATCGAGACGCGATTATTAATTATGGTAGTCTAGGTAAAAAATGTATATTATATAATAATTACAGGTGTAAAAATTAGTATTGAGTCGATAACTTAAAAACCTGATACCAATATTCTTTCGATCAGTCTTTTTTTCGACAATGAAAAATAATTATGAAAGGAGAAAAGAGAAGACAAAGAAAGATACATTCCCAATGATGCAGACGTGTAGTCAAACTTCAGTATTGCATGACTAGCAGGAGAATTATTCTCCGAAAAAGTAAATGATTTGTATCGTTTTATGATTGGATCTATTTCCTAAGAAAATTATCCAATAAGTTTATCCACATAACACGTTACATTCGGATATCAGATCTCGAGAGATATCGACTCATTCCTAATCATGATTCCTATATTACTTAGAGTCCATACCTCATTGTTTCGCCACGTAAAATGTTCAAGAATAGCGAACAAATAATTAATACGTCGATGACATTTTAGAGAAGAATGCACTGATAATTAAATGAGATAAATGTTTCAAAAGAATATTTTATATGCAATAGTGTATATGTGTGTGTATATATAGATGAATGCTTGAACATGATACGTATTGCGAAATAACGAGTAGATCTTCATACAGCAAAATTGCAATTTGATGCCCGCCGTACGATCAACAATTTGTTTCTTCTATTTTACACAATACAGCGAATCTTCATAATGACCTTACATGTTTTTTCAAATCATTTTTCATGTAAATACACATACTCCCCCTTTAAACTATCTAAAACAGAACAACGAAGATGCTTCAATCTGCACAAACGAAACGCGCTTTATTATTATCGACCGTCAAGTTTCCATGTATCCCATTTCTAAGAGAATCCTTTTTTCTCTTTCACCCTTCCTGTTTGCGTACGCAAAGTGCAATAATTCGATATCCAGATTTTCTTATTTTTCAAATTGCCCTGATACGTGCCAATACTTTAGGGAATTTATTGCGGATTCGCTATGTCAAAATCTATAGTCGACTAGGCCACACAATCCCTCTAACAAGACGCTGAGACAAAAATCCTATTTAACGAAGTTAGCCACAGCTGTCCAGAACAATGTTCTCATAGACAGTAACGAATGTCCAGCACCCACGAGGAAACATTTTTTTGAAAAAGTTGTAAAAACGTTATTAGACGAGATCCACCAGGTAATGCAAATATCTCTAGTATAAAGAGGAGAGACGAGAAATATTTTCGCTGTCCATTTACATTTACACGGCGGTTATGTCCTTCAATTTTTTATTCTTCTTAGTGCCCTTCATTTTAATCACGCTTTTCTTATCCTTTCCTTTGGCTTTTACAGGTTTCCCCTTAAGTGCCTTCATTTGAATCTTAAGCTCCTTCTTGGAAACCTTTTTACCTTTGATCCCCTTCATCCCCATTTTACTGCCCTTTAATTTGACTTTGGCGACAGGCTGACTCGACATACCGGGCCGCATGTTGGGCCCGGTTAGCTTGTACTAGGCTGTCGTTTTAACTTTCTTCTTACGCTTCTTCTTCTTCTTGTCGTGATAAAGCGCTTGCTTCTTAGCGATACAGACACGGCAATACCAGTTTTCGTTCGTATCCGGTGCCACTTGTATACCCACGCATACCCTGCACAATTCCAAAAGTTTTCTTTAGTTTTTTTTATAATCCTAAAGTAATGCCTATCACATGATTACTTGGATGAATACAAACGCATCCGTATGCTGTTTAATCGTGTTAGTCACTAAGAAAATTTCACGTGTACTCACCAATGGTACCAGGCATCGCAATCATCGCATCCTATCATAGCCGACCCATCATCCTGGTTTCCGCAGGCAGGACATATCCAAATTTGCTTTCCAACCTGATCCTGTAACACTCATCGCATGACAATATCTACATAGTAACACAACGCAAACGAGGACAACCCAAACCATCTCTCTTAAGACTCATATGGTGGCTCGACCTAGATTAGTAAGTATACAGAGAGCAATGATTTCATAAGGCATCTCGGTTCTGTACTTTACCTATACTGCGGGATTTTGAATCAATTGATTCGACTCTGAATAAATAATCATTGACATAATAGTGACGGTGCAATGAAAACTTGGTTCTAGCATGTGCCTAGCGTGTATGTGCTGTCGAATGAATGAATAAATGAATACGTTCAATAACGATGAATTGATGATATTAATGAGATGAGAGTAACGAATCTTAAAATAAACTTGTCTCTTCTTCCCTACTGTTATCAGTCGACAGTTCATATTATTGGAATAGGTTTTAGCATTATTTTGTGTGATAATTAAAAAGCGCAGAATCGCTTAAAGCGTGGTACGGACAGATTCTTCCCTAAACGAGTTCTTTAATTATGATCACACGCACAATATTCTTTTCTGTTTTTATCAGTGAAGTAAGAAATAAGTTAACATCCGTCTTCGTACCTACCTATCACCTAGTCATCATACAGAGCCGCATTGGCTTTAATATCGTGTAGCGCAACTAGAGACAATTCTTGTCTGGTTCTTTCAAACGTTTGGCAATGTACTCACCACGGTTGTGGCAGGTGTGATGGCCAGAGTGTTCCCTCCGTTTTCTTTATCTTCCTTAGCGTCGTCCTTTTTAGGAACAGCATCTGTCCTCGCCTCTGTGCCGTCAAAACCGTTGGTTATATTCCTGACCGACCGTACGTACTATATCTAGTCACAACATGCAATTCGCATGCAGTGATCCGAAATCCTTTCATCTTTTAATCTCTTTTATTTATACAATGACATTTACTTGAAAGTTAGACTCAGCAAAAAATTTCACACGAGCACAATGAGAAACTCGATTAAATATTCAATTAAATGATTTTGCGAAAATCACGCGGATACTTGTATAGTATGACACGTGTCATGCATGCTCTACGTATATTTATAAACAGATAGATATATGAAACACATCCAAGAAACGTACTAGTACCTTCTAAACGGAGAAACCTAATTCATAACTGGAGTTTTCACGATGAAACTAACGAATTAGAATTTTTTCAAAGGCAAAGGCATGTGTTAAGTTTCTCCAGAAAGAATAATTCCTACCCTCCAAAAGCGTTGAGAAAAAGTCTTGCAGAATACAGTGCGACAGCACTAATAGTTGAGAATATGTTTACATAAAAAAATAAAAAATAATAAGGACGTTGCAAAAGAATATCTGCGAACGTGCTATTAAAAAATTACAGGAATAACTTGCAGAGCGTTTAAATAGCAGCATTCATGGATACAGTACCAGCACAATTTCTCCGTCCATGAATTGGCTCTCCAGAAGCTCGTATTACCTTTTTACTTTGATATAATAAGCTAAGCCTATATTATTTATTAGCACATATTTGTGCTCTGGTATACATTTTTGGACATTTACCAACGGCTCGGCTAGCAAACACCAAAGCATACACCGTCCATGCAATAATCCTGCTATCCACTCGTTTCGTATTTACACACAGAAATCGCTCTTAACTAACCGTTCAAGTAGAAAAGCTAAGTTTAAAGTAAGAAGAGACAAGTATAGTGTACGCCAAGCCAAATCACGAGATGTACCCTATAGAAACGATTAATGAATATATACGAGTGGGATGTGGAAGGGTATGTAACGTATCTGATTACGATGCTGGATACACGTATCAAAGGTGGATTATGATTTGACTAGGTCTGAATTTCATTGAGATTCTCTTCTTGAATTCTGGACAGTCTAATCACCTCGAAAATGAAAGGAAATAGTGCAAACGAAGGTGAAATGATAATGATCACACAACACGACTAGATACTTCTAGAAAGATACTAAAAGTCACTACTTTCATAGTCTTGACAACATATCGAAGCTTTAGCTAAAATAAAAATAAAAAAAGAAAGAAAAAAACTTATACCGTCACCACAATTTTTAGATGCATAGATAGTAGGTAGTAAAAGTATGAATGAGGGATTGGATTGTTTAAGGTGAGGTGTGAATCAATGGCCACTCTTTAATGGATGGATTGGGCTGACCTTCGTATAATTTGACACTTCT
Source organism: Syrista parreyssii (assembly GCA_030142615.1). Lineage (NCBI taxonomy): Eukaryota > Metazoa > Arthropoda > Insecta > Hymenoptera > Cephidae > Syrista > Syrista parreyssii. Next base: position 232,303 of record JARQTG010000170.1, on the reverse strand, counting down.
GCGATCCCATTGTGACCAATTGAGTATAGTGACATCTCCATTGATCATTACCAGAGATCGTAGAAAAGTATTAGATTTCGCAATAGAACAGAGTGATTAGATTATATGGCAAAAACGAGAATATCTCAATGGTCATTCAAAGTATAAAAAATATCTCGTTTTTCTTTTCATAAATCCAATACTCAAAAGACTATCCCGAAATCATGAGCAGCAACTAAATGACACTTAATTCCAACATTTATGAGCGTAGAATGAAAGTGCCATTTTTTTGCGACTCATTAAAAATGGCAAACGAACTTACATAGTAAAACGCTGCTTGCTGCTGCGGTATTGCGGGGCTCGAGGATTTCGAGGGAGGATCATAGTGAATCGGAGGGGATGGTTCTCTTAGAGGTTGGGTTTTGAAGAGAGCCTTCTTGGCTCGAGGAATTGATGCGAGTGGCACGCTAGTGTGATTGGTTGAGAAAGAAGTGTCTGAAGGAAGAGCAGGGCTTGCGTCTAATGTCCCCTCGTCGTATTTCTTACTTGCTGACTTCTGCTTCGGCGGTCGTGTTACCAACGCAGAGATCTTGGCCAATTCTGGACTTGGCTCCCTGTTCACATCTTCTTCTGGCTTCTTCACCAGGGGTTTGATCGTACTGCGCAAATCGTATGATTTTTAAGTAGCAACAACGCGAACGACAAGATGATGGAATACTGTTCTACCTGCGGGTAAAATTGATTAAGATTGAAAGAACGGTAACTTACATTTTTTTCATAGGAGCGTTATCTGGCGTAGGTGGTCTCGGCGATGCTGGACCTAACTTGAATGTGATTTTGGGAACTCCCTCTGTCACTTTTTCATCCTTCTGTATAAAGATATATTGTGTCAATAGCGAAATAGTTGAAATTGTGAATTTTCGAGAAAGTACATCACGTTAAAGCTGTAATAAAATAATGAAATAAAATGTTCCTTGTGCTTACTTCTTTATCTTTGCGTTTTTCCTTCTTTTCTTTCTTCTCCTTAATTTTCTCAGTTTTCTCCTTCTTGTCGCCCTTTTCTTTCTTCTCTTTCAATTTTTCACCTTTCTCCTTATGTTTCTCCTTTTTATCTTTTTTCTTCTTTAACTTATCCTTCTTCTCCTTTTTATGCTCTTTTGACTTCTGCAAAAGCAACTAATAATCATTAATTTAGTTCACGAACATAGCATAATAGCATGCATTTTTTTAATTCGAGAAAAATTCGTTACCTTCTCATTTTTTTCAACTTTTTCGACTTTGGGACTCTTCGGTAATAACGATGGCGTAATGGATGCAGGAATCGGGGGAACCGATGGTGGTGGACTAACAGGCGGTAGAGTTTGAAGAGAAATAACTTTTTCTGTATTCAGAGACTTCCCAATTTTTTCTGACTTCTCTTTTCCCAACTTATCAGTTTTCATCAATGGTGGAACCATAGCTGTTGGTAAGGGAGGTGCAGGTTTTTCTCGTTCAGAAAGTTTCATTTTCGTCAGTGGGAAATCATCAGGCTTTACAGTAGGATTAAGAAACCGCGGTAAAGGTAAGTTTGGCATTGCTGGATGGGGTCCAGGACCACCTCTTCCCAATGGTAGAGGGAACCTTTGAAACATGGGATGCGGAATGAGTCCTGGTGCTGGTGGAAAGGTAGAGAAGAACGGAAACGGAATCGTAGGTGGAAGATTCGTTTCTCTAGGCATAGGTGGTTCTGGAGCCTGTGGCGTCTTCGGTCGATCCATTATATCCGGTTCTGCAATATCGCTTGATACTTTTGTCTAAGAATAAATGGAACATAATATACTCGTTAGTTAAACTTTTTTCAAGAAATACCAAATATAATATATATTATGAGTAACCTTCTTTGGACTGACGCAATGCTTAGGACTCTTGAGTTTCGGTTCCTTCTTCCTGCTACTCTTATCTTTTCGCTTCTTCTTCTGATCAACGGGCGCAGGTACATTGAGCTCGGGTGTCTTTGGTGTGCTCGGTGTTCCTGGAGGTGACATGTCGTCAAACATATAAACGTCTGAAGATGGACTCTGCAAGGCACCTAAATCACTATCATGTTGAACATGAACATCTGGTGTATGAGGCGTCTTCTTTTCTTCCCGTTTTCCATCGACGTCATTGCGGTGAGAATACTTTTCGATATTCTCATCGATTATCAAACCAGGCGAACTCTCCCGGGAGTCAAGCTCTTTGTACTTGTGTTGCTCGGGTGCTTCCTTCTCCTTATCTTCCCGGGGCTTCGAGATCTTTTTAAATATATTCAACTTCTGTTTGTCTGGCTCAGATGGAAGCTTATCGATGTTGTCTTCCTTTCTGCCAGGTAAGGGGGGACTACTCGTTAGATCTATCACTTTTTCATTTTTGACTTTGGGTTGCGAAGTTTTTGTTAATTTGGGACTGCCCACTGCTTTATGTGGTATTAATTTTGGAGTAGCAGGTCTACTCGAGGGACCTGCTGCAACACCTTGTGCTTTACCACCTCCAGGTTTTAAAGGTTTCAGTTTTGCCAACTCCTTCATACCGGCCAGTTTCTTTACTTTACTGTCATCTATTTTATCTGGTTTAAATAGCTCCTTGGCACGATTTTTCTTTTTGTTTTCCTTGTCTAATTTACGATCCTCCGGTCCCTTCTTCACTATTTTCTTTGATTTCTTTTCGCACTTAAGCTCGGGTGGAACCATTGGATAGGAACTGGGTGGTGGAGAATCTGAACGAGCTTGATGCGGGGTTCTAGCCTCTGGTAGTTTCCCCTCTCGTGCAGGTGATAAAAATCCAGATGTCGTCATCATGACACTGTGTATTTCACGTAGTGGTCTTCCTTCCTCCATTACTTTAGCCCGTTTAGCTATTGGACTTTCAAAAGATACCGGATCTCCTGGACGTTTGAAAACTACCTGTGGCGATACCCTCTGTGGAGACACATTAACAGATCCTCCTGATGGTGTTCCATTGGTAGAAACTACTTCCGATGTACCGTTCGTTAAACTTTCAGCTCTTTCGGATGTGTACTCTTCTGTAATAGAAACATTCTTCTTGCAAGACAATTTTCATGTTAAAATATTATTGTACGACGGTCTTGTTTGTTAGTCAGCTGCTTGACATTGGCTACAGTTCAATTTTAAAGTGGTTGTATACTCTTACCTTCTGTATCAGGATACATAGCAGGTAAATATTCATGCACGTGTACAGGTCTAGTGACAACTTCTCGACTGCCTGGCTTTAGAAAATTTAAGTGATTATCTCGATGAACTGGAAATTTTGGCACTTCAATGGCACATGCCACCGAATCTACATTTTTTACATATTCAGCTAATTCCTGTATGTCAATATTCATATGTTGAAAAGCCAGACCTAAATCATCCAGATTTGCTTCTGTTCTTCCCACTGTAAAACAATAATAATAATTTGATTAAAAGGTATATAAAAATAGTGCATAATATAGTACTACAGTATTGATACTTACAAACTTCTGAATATTGATGGGTGAGTTTCGATACACGCAAAAGATATTCCTGCATGAGATCGACCATGAACTCTAAAGGAGTGGAATTGATAGAATGCCAGCCAATAGTCTGGCAAATTTGTGCCACAACCATTCTCAAAACAGCCCTACTATACTCAGTTGTCATTTTCAGCTGTAACCGAAGAATACTATATTTAACTATTTAACATAATTATTGATTTTAATTGAATGTTTTCAATAATAGATTGGAGTTGACCTATTGCTAAGGGATGATTAACATGGTTATATGGCAAAACAATTTTTTTTGTATCTGGTATATAATTTAAATTTACGCACTTATTTTAATAGTCAAACAATTATACATTTTTTATTTTACAACAGATAACCGCTTTCAATTTCATGTAATAAATTGCACAGATAATAGGTATACAAAACAACATACAGAGTATATTATGAATCACTCCATTCATCATAGAAACACAGTGTACAGAGGGACGAATAATTTGCAAAGCAATAGTATTTGTAGGTCGGAGCCACCGCTAGACCAGAATACTTCAGTGCTTCATTACAAGTGTGCGACAAGCTAATATATAGAACGAAATATAACATCGTTGGCAATTTCCATCAGAGGATGATAACAGAATTGTAATTACAGCATGAAGTATAGGTTTTGGAATGCGACGAAAATAGAAAAAGTCATTGATCCACGATGTTTGCAATCATATAACCCACTAGATCGAACTCAGGATGGTACGGTGTTTTATGCGAATTACTTGACTTACCTAGAAACGAGGAAAAAAACAGTATCAAATTATATTCCGTTCTTTCCGGTATAACTGATTCCCACATCAGCATCCTAAGGAATCTCTTAGGGTATGCATTTTTCCACCGTTCCGTGCAATTCACTCATAATCGAAGCACGCACAGTTGTCAAAATTGCAACGCCACGAACGGTACAACGGCTTACAAGGCGTCGCCACCATTTCTGATTTCTTTTCCAAGCTGTAGTCGTATACCCGGCCACTAAACATGCAGTATATAAAGGGCGCTGGTATGTGACGTTCACTCACTGCTATAGTAGTGCCCTCTAGACAAACGTTATATGCACTAGAGGTACAAAATTTCTATTTAATAAAATATCATCAAACAACTATGGAGTCTGGACAAATTTAATTAAAATGCATTCCTATATGTATAGCGCAAGTTAAATAAATATCAGCAATATTCCAAAACCTTATCTGCAACAAACGTATGACTTGTTTAAGCGTCATTTATTCTTTCAATGAAGATGGAGTGATTTACATGTGAACGGGACATGATCCAACGGTCTTATGTTGTTGGGTCTTCAGGTCTTCATACCGAGTGCATAAGTTGCCGTGAAGAGCAACGGAATGGTCAGTGGTGGTAATATGCCGTGGTGAGCGTGAAGATGTCGTGTGTGTATCGTGCGAGTGTACTTCGTCCCACAATCGTTTCGAAATGACGAGCGTTTCCGCAGTCCGTGAGTGATTCAGTGCCGAAATATTCTTGCTCGTTTGTACATACGGGTCAAGCAGGATGGTAGTGCAAAGAAGTGATCATCAAAACGAGGGAAGCCTTGCCCAGAGTAAGTATAAAGTAGACTATATATCAATATGAACAGAGGATAGGTTTCGTACAGACTCTAAACCGTCAACTAGTACGTTAGATTATCCAAGAGTCCTCCTATCTACAACACACAATGAACTTACTGTGCTTTGGTGTTCCCTAGAGCTTTTTAGGACTTGACCAATTCTTCGAGATAAGTATCCGAATCAGCGGGATGGCTTGGAACCATTTACTATCTCACACGCCCATTCGCTCCCATCTCATAGAAAGTGCCAATCAATGATCTTGTAATATGTGGGCTACGCACGAACGGGTGAATGCATTTGTAAGAATGCATTTAAGCTCGACGTACGCTGCTCCCCTCCAATCGGCGCTCCTATTCTACCAACAACTCGCAGCACTCCTCGTTTCCTTTCATCGTAACACCTGTACCTATACGGCTGACTATCAACGCCAAGATTTCGTTGTTCACTACTAACCAATGTCATTGTCAACAAATGCCGTTACTCAGGGTGGGTGTACACCTGGCTCACACAAACTGTCAAACTTTCTAGTGCCATTGACATGCATGCATTTTACAGATGGAAAATCAGATCATAATAAATTTCAAAAAAAATTTGGTTACCCAGTCATACTTCTTGGAACATAACATTTTGAAAGTAGAGTCGTTCAGGCTACGCTTCCCTTTGAGTTATTTCATATTTACCATTGTATAATGCTGATCGGCAAAGTTTTATGTACGTATTATATATATATCTTGACCCGCATTAATAAACTTATTGCCACAGTTTTTTTGATAAAACAATTCCTGACTATAAGTTTAGGGGGAGGGGGAGAACAGCAGTGACATCTTCTACTTTAAGTAATCATTTTGTTATTGCTTCTCTAACGAAAATACGAAGAAAAAAACTTGCTATTTTCATTTTCCTGGAGCAGGACACTGAAGTGGAGTAGAGACCTGATGATATGGCGAGCAAAACCGAGGATACTGTGTCTATCGACAATCCCAACGATGGTACTATGACTGTTAGATAAAGTTCTATATATAGCCGTTATAAGAGTTATATTCTGTTTTCTTTTTGCTGATGGAGCATAGCGACTTAAATTTTTTTCTTTTATTCTTGAATTTTATCTAATGAAGGAAGTAGCGTGGACAAGGAAATATTGACGATCAGTGGAACGGATGGTTCTGGCCATCGTGTTCCTCCTACATACCTATATAATACGGGTTCGGAACAGGGAACCGGCAATTCCGAGCAGGACAGAAATGGCCAGAATCGCAATCAAGCCACAGAAGACCAATTGGGTCCATTACCTCCCAATTGGGAAAAGGCGTATACGGATACAGGAGAAGTTTATTTTATAGAGTGAGTTTAAGATGAGGTCTTCTTTGCAGTTGATCTTCTAGCTGATTGCATAACAGTAAAATCTAACATGAGTCTTGATAAATTTAATATTGTTTCAGTCATAATACTGGTACTTCTCATTGGTTGGATCCGAGATTATCGAAATTTCAAAAACGTTCACTCGAGGAATGCCTTGATGACGAGTTGCCTTACGGTTGGGAGAAAATCGACGATATCCTATATGGAACTTACTTCATCGATCACGTAAATCGCAAAACTCAATACGAGAATCCCGTGTTGCAAGCGAAACGTGCACAGCAGGGTCACTCCGAGAGGAAGAGTCCGAATTTCACTAGGAATCCTGACAAGCTCAAGGGTCAAAGGATACGTACAACTCTACTCAAGAGCTCGCGCGGTCTTGGCTTTACCATAGTCGGCGGGGACGACTCCGTTGAGCAGTTCTTGCAGATAAAGAGCGTGGTGCCTAATGGACCTGCGTGGTTAGATGGAAAATTGCAGACCGGTAAGAAACGTCAGAATGTCAATGTTAATTAATTATACTGTGGACGTTTCCTTTGATGATAGAAAAAAAGCTAGAATTCTAAGATATTAAGTAGCATGCGTGTATCATGTCCCATATGTATAAATATTTCCCACGCTTCTCTCTAGAATAAGATAAATAGCACTTACTGGTCTACGATTTTCAGGAGACGTCTTGGTTTACGTGAACGATACGTGCGTACTTGGATTCACGCATAACGAAATGGTAAATGTATTTAAATCTATAGGTAGTGGAGAGACTGTTACGTTAGAAGTATGTCGTGGCTATCCATTACCTTTCGATCCAAACGATCCGAACACCGAGGTCGTAACGACTATTGCAGTCAGTGCACCAGGTGAAATCGAAATCGGTCGGGACGACGAGAATCGGCATAGAGGAAACTCATTTCTCGCAGACATTTTAACAGAGGAACCGGGAATGTATATGGATCTGGATCCAAGTCTGCAGAACGATGCACGTTTCAATTTCTTGGACTCGACATTCCTACCAGTCCATAGTCTTCAGAACGGAGAGAATCTCGCTACGGCTTCCGTTAACTCGATGCCTGATCTTTGTATATCCGACAAGATTAATACAATTAAACGACCAAGCAGTACAGACATCCTGTTGACTGAGAGTGGAAACATGAATGATCGCAAAGACTCTCCCATGCCCAGTAAACCGGAATTCCTTAGTATCTCTATAGTCAAAGGCAGTATAGGATTTGGCTTTACTATAGCTGATTCCGCGCATGGTCAGAAGGTTAAGAAGATCCTGGATAGGCAACGCTGTAAGAATCTGATGGAGGGTGATATTCTGGTGAACATAAACGACACAAATGTTTGTAATATGTGCCACTCGGAAGTGGTCCAAGTGCTGAAAGACTGTCCACGTAATCAGGAAGCACTAATACACGTTCAAAGAACGACGATGAGATCAAAAGAAAAGAAGGAGAAGAGCTCGCAGGATTTCTTCAGAAGCAAGACGCCAACCGCAGACATTTACAGCACGCAATCAAAGACTGTGGTACCAAGTCGACCCATGACGCCATTGATAGACACCAGAAATCGACCGAAAACACCGAACGACTCGTACAGATCTAATTGGAACGAGATTCAAAATGAGAACGAAATGAATCCTTTGGATAATCGATACAAGTATCCTGATTATAATCATGCAATGTACTACACAGATCCATACAAAGCAAACATAGGCAATCTGTCTGACAATTTTGTCACTATGACAAACTTGGATGACGATTCTGTAAGAAATGTCACGAAGAGGGACTGGACGACAAATGATAAATTGGGTTTAAGTAGCGATATGTATTCAATTGACGTGTCGCATCATAACAATATATTAAAGCAAAACGGTAGCATACATTCCAATTGCTACAAGGATCTCTACGCGGTACAATCGCATTCCCAGTACAGCGAGCCGGATTACAATACGTACACTATTGGGCAAGAACAAAACGTCGATACTGGGGAAATTTGGGACAAGCGAAAAGAAACGACCAGCTTCGAGCATGAGCAGCCACATTCCAGTTCTGTAACACGGTACGTAATTCCATAGATCGTGTAAGTAGGTCGTAGTACACGTCAGAGAAATTAACACTGTTCTAGAATTCCAGATGATAATTACAATTGTAAATTTACATGATATGCATACGTACGCGCAAATAGATGCCATCTGTTAAAAAAAAATTGACAATGGTTTCTGACATTAAAACAAATTAACTGTATTACTCTTCGTTATGCCAAGGTATCCGCAGTACAGTGGCGAATTGGTCTGCCCTACCATTCCTGACATAGAATGGATCGAGACCCTGGTTACACTGGTTAGACAGGATACAGGCTTTGGATTTAGGATAGTTGGTGGCACCGAGGAAGGGTCACAGGTTGGTTATTCTTTGAAAGCTTCTATTTTCCTTGTTATTCCTGTTCTCAGAATACTCTTAAGAAATGAGACCATTAATCCTACGATGGTCAGCAGGTTTCCGTTGGACACATTGTTCCTGGAGGTGCGGCTGATCTGGACAGTCGACTGAATACTGGTGACTTAATTATGTCAGTAGACGGGGAGAGCGTTATGAATTCCTCGCACCATCACGTGGTGCAACTGATGATAGCCGCTGCTCAAAATGGTAGAGTCACTCTGGGCATTCGTCGCCGTATCAATACACAAGAGCATCTACAGGAGAACTTACAGTCTTCATATTCCCGACATATGAACATACAATATCCTTATGACGTGACTGTAACACGAATGGAAAACGAGGGATTTGGCTTCGTTATTATATCTTCGGTGAATAAAGCCGGTTCCACTATTGGTAGAATAATCGAAGGATCCCCGGCAGAAAGGTGCGGCCGGTTGAATGTTGGCGACCATATTCTCGCGGTGAATCATGTCGATATTACAAACGTCTGCCACAAGGACATCGTCAACTTGATCAAAGACTCGGGTTATTCCGTCACACTGACAATTGGCTATCCACTCGACGACTGCTGTAGTAGCGCATCTCTGTCTCAGAAGGTACTTTAAGTTTTTATCTCAGTAGCCTTGCCGCCACATGGCGCGTCGCGACGTAGACGATAAATCAGTCTTACTTTTTATTCCAGGACGAACCGACAAGCGATGGGGACGGTGGACAGTATCACGCGGTCGAACTAACACGGGGCACTCGTGGCTTTGGCTTCAGCATTCGCGGTGGTCGTGAGTTCCAGAACATGCCGCTCTTTGTCTTGCAAATAGCTGAAAATGGCCCCGCGTCCGTCGACAATCGGCTGCGAGTAAGTAGAGCGCAATTCTTGTTGGATTGATGCAATTGTGCAATTATTCCGGTTCGTTTCCTCTATGAATTGTCGAGATTGACTCAAGCCTTTATATTTTGTTCAGGTGGGTGATCAAATAATCGAAATAAACGGTATCAACACGAAGAACATGACGCATACGGAGGCTATTGAGATTATTCGTAATGGCGGACCTTCCGTGCGTCTTTTGGTGCGACGCGGATGCCAAATGCCCTCTGTGGTAGGTGCACCCTCCCACCTATACGACATGAATATATAAAACATAAAAGACAACACTTAATCCAATAACAGCACCTTTTTTTCTTTTTTTGTGTTGCAACAAAAGAAATTAACGACGTCTCCCTCCATGTGTGGGTACTAACGCTAATGTTTCACTCTTACATAACTTCAACGATCAAAGCTTTCAAAAGCCTCGGGGAATAACAGCAGGTACTGCATAGATAACATAAAGACGCGAGACAATACAAGAAGATAATAGCCGAAAAATGAAATCGAGCAATTTTCCAAAAAGTCGACTAAACTATCGTAGCTATTAGTTATATGTATAATGGGTATTGATAATATTAAATCGAACTCATTCATGTTTTATTTATTAGTTTTTAGAGATTTCCTAATTTTTTACGCGTAAAGAAAGGTGACACAAAAATTATTGTACGAGACGTTACGAATGACATACATTTTTTTTGTACAATATATTTCTATGTGTAAATACATATAGAGATTACGCATTTTTTAATTAGTAATTATTATAAAACGGAGGATCACACCGTTAATTGTATTGCGTAGTATGTTAATTAAATATTGCGATTTTCTATTGCGCGATTACTTATGAAAAAATTAACTATGCCGGTGGTTCACACTGTTTCTCTTTTAATTTTATGTTTGTTTCTTTTTCTTTCTCGAACATTTGACCATTCTTCATTGTACAAATGGTCATAATCCTCGACGTTTCTTCTTTGGGATATTCCGGTGAATTCGAGGGAAGTCAGTGATGATTTAAACATGCGACTAATTCATTTCCCGAGGAGAACATTCAATGCAAATATAAATTCGTCTTGCTCTCACGAATTCTATACGACACATTGTCCTAAAGATGTGTAACATACACCAATGATGAACTGACGTCAGACTGGCCTCCGTTTTGAGAATCGTTGAACGTTCATATAACCAGTGATTATAACTGTTTTGCTGCAAAAAATAAAACGATGCTGGAAGAACAACCTTAATGAGGACGTAGGAAAGAAATAATAATAAAAAAAAAATAGATCTCGTACGCTTTTATCGTGGCGACAATTACATTATAGACGGTAATGGCTCACTATGCAGAGATATACTGGTAGTATCTTTGGGACCTTTAACAAAATTAGACTGGTGCTAACTCTGTGTATTAATGATCTAATTATTGAGAGGAATAGTGTTAATTCGCCCTAACACGTGTGATAGCTTGATAATGTTGTGCCTTGCGCGTGTTCCATGATTAAAAAGAAAATAAAGAATTAAATTTATAAAAAAATATTGACGTTGCAAAGCGTTTGCTTGTTGGTAGTTTTCGAAGCGACAATTAGTAAAAATTTTCTTGCAATTCATTATAGAGTAATCTCACGCTCGACCAAATAAGTATTCGACCGATCGATGAGGGCGCCCTGCGCGGTCAAAAATTGAAATTACACGAGGGTGGTGCGCTCTCTAAAAAACGTAGGAAAACACGATTTTCCATTTCGCTGAACTGCTGTTCGTCTAGAAATCGACTTGAGTAACGTAAATGCATCACTAGGTCGACCTTTTTATACAGCCGAGTGTGCGTCGAAAGTGAGTACGCAATTAGGTATATAATATGAAAAGTAAACAAGTGAACGAGAAGTAAAAGAGACATGCTGAATTATAGAATGGATCCATGCGTTGTTCAACATTCATTCACAATATCATTAAATAATATCGAACTAGGCTTTAATGATATCGAAGGACTACTGACTTTAGCAAATGTAACGGATCATACAGAATATCATCCATTTATAGAATTTATAGTAAATTCGTTGAACAATTAAAGATCGTTGACTGCTGGAATATTCCTTAATGATTTTGTCCATGGGACAAAAACCTATGAGAAGAACGAGTTATATGCTATATTCTGCCTTAAATAAGTATTTCGATAGACCCAAGTAACGATGAGGGCAAATAAAAGTTAAGCATGATCTTCGATACAGATATTCTATAAGACTTTAGTACAGTAAGAAGCATATGGGGTTGCTCCCAATATTAGTGATAAGCACACGATCTTACCATACTGCTTATCATTACTATTGAGGATGATTACTTGCCTCTCACTGTACTTATTACAATAATGGTAAAACGAATCTGTAAACGTTCAGGTGATCTTATTAGTCCTTACAGAAGTTCGTACTATTATCTCGTTAGGGCGTGATACTGGCTATCGTTGAATAATGTTCATTTAGGTATTTATTAACAGTTTAATGAAATATGTATGTATGTCCATTAATTATTATAAATTAAGTGCCCAACCAAAGAAATAAATGCACCCATCAACCGCGTTATATCGGGATACAGACTTTTAGGGCGAGAGGCCAATTATATTCTAGACTTTTTCACACTTTTTAAAAATATCTTTTCTTATCTCTTTTCTTTCCTATTTTATCTCTTTGTAACCTTACTGTAAGACGTACTCAACGAGCTTCTCTCGAGCAAGCGGTATGGCGTTACCCATGCTCACAGTACAGTGACGTTTGTAATAAGATGCAGCAGCATAGAGCGAATGAAAAATGCATTTTACAGTAATGCCTTCCTGTCTTTTTACAACATGTAACAATGTAAACGTCACAGCGGTGACGTCAGACATTATCGAAGATGAACCTATATATTTTTTTACTGCTAGATTTAATGAAAAAAGCGCGTGACGACATTATTATTTGGTACGTGGGGATTTTGGAAAAAAAAAAAAGAAATTACAAAGGATATTCAACATGATTGTATTTCTAGATCTCGACAATGCTATAAGTACCCGTCGTGCGCAGAATTAAAAAACGTCACTGTTAGCCACGTACGATTTAAAAAAAAAAAAAAAAAATAAGAAATTGAATGGCAGAAGAAGGAAAAAATGATTAGGATATGGTCGAAACTATAAATTTGTATAAGGTTCACGATCATCGATAATGATCGATACGAATTCGATTTATCTGTTTTCCTCATAGCGTGACACGAGCGCGTTTATTTTTTATAAACATATATAGATATTGTAAATTGACTAGGAGATCTTAAGGCTTGCATATAATACTTGTAAATATAATTGTTTACAAAGAACGTAGGATAGTTAAATTGAATTGTTCATCGTTCAATGACATCTCACCGAATTAATGATTAATGATTCGAGTTGATGATCGATGATTGACGACTTTTTTTAATTATAACGACTGACGTGAAATAACGGCATCTCATTATATCGATAACGTCGATAAATCGACTACTTGTTTGTATCGTGTCTTTCAATTCAGATCTGATGATGATTTTTATATAATCCGTACAATCATTGATTTACTTTTCTTTTCATTTCTTTTCATTCTAGCATACGTTATCATCCCTCTGCTGATTCCTCGAGGAATCATTTATATCAGACCACCGTATAATAAGTTTACATGATCTTCGATATTTATTGTAATTAGCCGGTTGCGTGCGCACGTCCCTGTATACTGTAAATGTATGTTACAGAAACTGGCAATTGTTTAAACATAACGATTCGAAATGAATTAAAGATGATATTAAAAAAACATTGTTACTTCGAAGCGTATTATACTACTACTACTGTATCGTTGTTAAAGTATATTGAAACAATAAATATTGCATCAAAATACTGCCAAATGTATCCAACGTTATTTTTCGATTAAAAGCTCTCAGTTATCCCGTCAATCCTATATTTTATTAATGAATACAGTCTCACGCGGCTCGTACTATTAATTTCATTAATTAAAGTACCCGCTCTACGTGTATAATATTTACATAGCAAATACGTACAAGCTGAAAGTAAGTCAGGCAGGTAATCTCGGTTCTCTAACTCTGTATGCACATTAAAATATCGAACCCACATAGCAAGTACCTACTGTGAGTTAGGCCGAGCCCAGTTCAGTTCAATCAGGCTAATGTTCCAATAATTCGGAACCGGCAACCTTCGACGACTTAATGAATGAATATAATGGCCTCGCCTGGAAGCGTTCCTCATCGAGAAAACATAACACTCGAGTACCCGGTAAGTTTGCCTACTGGTGTCGATACCCGTCGGATACTCGTCCATAAAAATAATCACATGCTCATGAGATCGGTCCATATAGTATGTTAAAGAGGTATAAGACAAAATGCGACAATGGAAAAGGCTCTGACTGGTATGGCGACAGTATTGGCTCATTAGCATGGAAATATTTTATGTTTACAAATTAGGCAGGCTGTCGAGTATATAGTATGTACACTGGCATTGTCGGTGGGCCAATGGCGACTTTGGCTTATCTTTTTGACCTGGATCTAATACTGACGAAGGTAAGTAAGCTCCTCGTGAATCGTCCAGCACCCCTTGGAGTTCTTGCGTGCCTTTCCGTAACACTTTCTTTGCGAATCAACCTCTAGTAAATTATCATCACCTTTGTAGACAATTGGGGACACATCACGTACACGTGCTACTAGTAATCGATCATACGTTACATGTATGTAAATTTTGGAATCTTTTTCCTCGTACGCTTACGACGTTTTACAAACCTTTCAGTGAAATAATGTTAGAAGCATATGATTCGTAATTTATTTCGTAATGGGGATAAGCGTGCAAAAAGCAATACATTTTTAACGTGCGTGACTTTTCCTTGTGCTGAAAGCCTCTCGCTCTTTTTGTTTGACCTTTCAATTATGTCAGGGAATTTGCATAGGCTTTTTTTTTCATCTCCAGGAGTGATTTCTTGGAGAGATTCGATTAAGCTGTGTCACCGAAAAATATTAGTTTACTCGGTATTCTAGATTTCGTGCCACAATGCAACACATTTATAATGTCAATTTTCTCAGTATCGCACATGTTCGGTGCTTCGAAAGACGATATGAGTAAACGCGGGATGGCTGTATAGTATTAGTTTATCTATGTAAGATTATTTTTCCAAGAAATACCTGATAACTACGACAGCTTGACAAAAAAGAAAAAGCAGGAAGGAGGCTTTTGAAATAAATTAAAAAGTCAGAGGGTGGGTCACTTGAAACTAAGTTGTTTCCGAGGCGGTGATGTAGGACCAAGATACGCAGGTACTTTTCCACGACCTAGATTCCATTTCGAGGATACTCTAAGCTCATGTGGTACGACGCTAATTAATTTGCACGAAGAATCAATTCGATCAGAATTTTTGAAATCTTGGTCAAAGCATTTGGTGTTTATTTTATATTTAAAAATTCCAAAATTAAAAATAAGCAATCGAGTGAATTTTAATCATAAAAGTTTTGTCTTAATTTTACAAAAGTTTTTGTCGCTATTGATAGCAAAATTGTATCAAGAACTCAAACGACAGTAAGCTGTCGAATTTAAGATGGGACAGAAAAATCATCAACGTTTCGTATGAGAAATTCGAATTTTCATAGTGGCGGAATATTCACGAAGAAAAAGTTTGGAAATTCTGTGAAAGGAGTTTAACGACGCGTGGTCATCGGCGCGGGCGCGATGACCATAACGTAGTGAGTAAAGTGGAGGCGCCCAGCGAACTCAGTAAGAAAGCGTTCGCGCACAAGCGAAGACGTTACTACATAACTCATAACGTTTTTGCGGCACCCTGTCGACCGAGTTTATACCATTGTGTAAATGTACCTTGCTAGTGGAAGATCGAGGAATCGCGAATTCGCGTTGCAATCAGGTAAGCTGTTGATCAAGTAGGTGACGATGAAAACATTAATAGAATTATTCGATTAAGAAGGGAGCTACGTCGTGGTCCCAAGCGAAGCCTTCAAGAGTTTATATTACATCTCGTGCCGTGTCTTGAATATTCCAAAAATATATTTTTCAAATGTTATCAAAATCTTCCCTTCATTACGATGGACCATTTAGAAGAATTAACGTGCACAATGTCATGAATCGAATAATTATTTTCCTCAGTCTATTTGACAACTCGAACATATCGAGTATCAATGTAAAATGATATTTTAAAGATGAAAATACACAAGTAATAGGATATGGAACTGTTCGGAATCGATGATCTAAATATCTTGTATCTCTTAACATTTATCTTTATTACTATCGAATATGATCTCTTCAAGACATGTGCGCATAGCTAGGTATAGTTTTATAGTTCGTGTATCAGGGTACAAAACTGTGGTATCGTATTTCGATTAGTTACACCGACTCCGAATGGATGTAATCTAATTTATTTGCGCAGGATATAAGGCGTGTTGCGCAACGGCAGATCATTAAGTTGAAAAAAGAAAAGCCCATCGCGTTTCGAAAGCGAATCAACATGATTTCTGTTCCTTAATTAGAGGATTATGCAAGATATTATTAATTGTACAATAACGTAGACGCGAGTACTTCCTCGACGTGAAATCTCGATATCCCTTGGTGATAAAACAAAGGAGTATCGGACAACGCAAAAATAGTTCCTTTATACACGCTTTGCCTACGTGTCCTCCAGGAATATCCTGATGTGATTCAATGTCAAGGCTACTGAATGACGATCCACTATTACGATTTTTTTTCCCTCCGCCAAATCCAAAGACACATCAGTCGGAACATCAGTCGGTCGACATCCGCCGTGGCAATTTCGATAATCGATTTTTAATATAGGCTGTTACCACCCACGGAAAACTTGTTAATTTTCTAGTCAGTATTTAATGAAGTCAAGAATCACGACAGGAAGTAAACACTAGTACGGCTACATGACTCAAACTCCTTGTCATTGTGAAGACAAATATAGAAGAAAAAAAGAAGAAGTAGTAAATCAAAGAAACGGAAGTTTCAATGTTTCTATTTAGACGCCCTTGGGTTGCTAGTTAAAAAAAATGTATTGAACGACACAATTAATCCGAGCAACGGAATTGACAGTAGATAAACTATAGATATACCAGACTCCTATACTGCATTCCTTCCAGCAGTATACTTTTCCGTACAAAATTTAGGCTTGGGTTGTCCTATGCTCAGAAGAGTATTCGTGTGTGTATTCTAGTCCGATACATTAATTCGTAGCAAACGGTAGTCGTAAATCAGGCCGAGTTGCTAGAACCAGCAACACACTGAATTATCCCCTAAGTCCGAGGTCATTTGACTATATTGTCTCTAATGTAGGACCACGTGTCATTTTCAATGGAAAGTACACCTTTTTTTATAGGTTACGTACGAATAACACCTATTGTAGAGTTTTGCCACTGACGAATTACCCACTTTATAGCACGACAATGTTTCTTAGCGACAAACCCACCTTTGCACGTGGTAACTACTAAGAAATACCTTTATGCTGTGCTCTAGTATATTGGGTTCTTCTGTTATGCCTCATAAAAAAAGTATAATGTTGGTTCGCATTCATTAACTCGATATTATGTGTACATATGTGGAGTACGTGGATTTATAATTATATCCGATAACGGAGTTGTTACGGCCGCGGTTAGAGTTATAGCAATATTTCCATATTAGGGAAGACAAGCCAATTGGGATCATAATCGTGTACGGGTTGATGCATATGTGGCTATGAAAAAATGTACAACACGAATGGGACTGTTCGTAATATTATTTAATAACACGACATCGTCGTCTGCTTGTAGAAATCGCTGGAATGACACGCGATACTATGGGAAGATGCTAGAAACAAGGAGACTGTTAAAAATGTAGTCCATACTGTGCATTGCGGTATGCATAAGAATACATGGTTCGAGTCTGATGAGCTGCTCTCGGGTATGAGAGCGTGAATAACATGCGTTTTATGCGTGGAAAGATCAGTACAGTGGGACTGGTACTTAGTCAGTGAGTAATTTTCATAAATAATCGTTAATTAGTTGAATTTTATGCATGCAGAGTTATTGATGTAACAATGACAGATATTATAGGAGGAATGTTAAGAGAGGAGATTTTATTAAAAAATTTATTTTAAAAATAACATTTTTTTTTTTTTCCAATAATATTTATGTTACTTTTAATTCTGATCAGCTTTAGGTGAGAGAAGTGATCCGAAGAGGCAGAATGAGACGTCAGGAATTCGACAACCATGCACCGAGAGTGGAGAAAGTTCCACCGTTTAAAGTCCTGGGAACGGTGGGTCCTTGTTATCCATCTTCATCACCACCACCACCTACAAGGGCTCCGGAGCCGTACAAGATAACACCTGCAGTAACTTCCTCGAACAGGGCCCATAGACGTTCTAGCTTTGTGATCATAGCTGAAACACGGCCTATTACACCAAATTCGAGGAGTTCGTCGCCAAGCTTGGCTACAGGTCGTGTGTCACCTTTTCGAGGACGAGGATTTAAGGGTCCTCCGCCACATGCACAGTCTAGGCCACAGACACCAGATCATCAGGAATCTAAAAAACTTACTAGAAGTGGCAAACGGGGTGGGTTTCTAGGAGATTTTTATTAATAGATATTTGCTGTTGAAATGGATCAACTTTTAAAAGTGACAAGTTACCTTTGATTCTAGCACCAGTCTCTCAACAGAATAGTCCAAAACGCAGTCTTATTCCACAGCCAACACGACGTAGGTCAATATCTTTAAACAACGACGAGGATCATGGTATCTCACTGATGTATGGACGTAGGACCAATTCAAAAAATCAACTATGCGTCTCGTCAACGTTGGTTTCTAATAGAAGAGGGTCTTTGAAACCACCAGGATTATCTCCGATTCAAGGAACGCCAACGAAACCTCCAGCGGAAAGGAAGAGCAGTTTCAATGCGAGAGATCAGTCCAAGGATAGGAAAGTGTCGCCGATAAAGTCCAGAAGGAATTCACTGCTACCACCGAAAAGTGTTTCAAGTTCGAGAAGAACCAGTCACGAAAAATCACCAAAAAAGGAAACGCCCACGTCGCCATCAAAGATCCCTCTGAAGAGGGGATCGAGCACAAAGAAAGGTAGCTCGGTGCAGACACAGTTGAACAGACGTTCCTCCATCACGAAATCTTTGAAATCAGGTGATAGTCAAACTAAGCGATTCATAAATAATAATTCAGATAAAAAGACAGACCATGAAAAGAACGCAGATGTCGTTACAGAAGCTGGTTCAGCGCAAGATTCGCAAAAGGAACAAACTGAACAGACTGAAAACGATCTTAAAACTGTTTTGAATATGGGAAGTAAACGGGACGTAGATGAAGGTCCGGGTTTGGTAGATCTTCTTAAGCAGTCCTCTGGAGCTACTGGAACGTCCAGTATGGTAAATACTACGACGACTACAGCAGTGCAGCCATTACAAATCGATGCTGCAACTATACTGAAAGATGTGGATGTCAATGGAAAATCTACAAAGGATGAGAGTCAGACAAAGCAAGAAGATGGAATGCAGAATGGTTCAACGAAATCAAAAACAGTACAGGAGAGAACAACTTCCGGTCAGGCTTTATCGCAATCTGGAAAAAATGGACAAGAGAAAAGTCCACGGGGAAATGATAGTAATGCAATAACTAGAAATATCGATAGACCAATTGACGAAGATCTGGGAAAGATCAATAAGGATACCAAAAATGGATCCATTAACAGTACGATTAATGCAGAAAACGGAGGGCACTCGAAAACTGCTAGCTTGAGTCAATCAGTGAAGAGTTTTAACAAAGCAGGCGGCGTCAGTAACATTGAGAACGTTTCCGGTAATCAAGTGAACAATAGTAACAAAGGCCAAAGTGTAATTAACGAGGGGCACGCGAGTGCAAAATCGAACGATAAAAAAATACTGGAAAGAAATGGGGAAACCAGTGACGATGTCGACACGAGAAATCACAATCAGTTGCAAACCAACGCATCCGGTAAAACAAGTGCAGTCGATCAATCCATCTCCATTCAGAATGAACATTCAAAGAATAATAATAATTCTGTTCAAGCGACTATTCATGCAGGGTATAATAAGTCAGATAGTAAAAGTAACGATTCTTCTCAGACTGGAAAACTAACAAATGTCTCAGACGATAAACAAACGAGCAACAGTACCGGCAGTACAATAAAAAATGCCACGAGCGCTATAAGCGCATCCAAAGTGAACGGTGGAACGAAGATTGGGGATCATGGTAGTAACATTTCTGTTAAGTCATCCACTGAAATATCAACGGGCTCCACGAGTAGCGTTAGGTCGACTGACACTGGGGTGAGCGTGAATACAGTGCGGGGTGTGTCTTCGGCACGCGAGAAAAAAGGAATGCACACAGTGAAGAAACCACAGGAGATCGAGACTCTTAGCTGGAACGTAATGCATCTCGAGCAAAATGGAGAACCTGCGTAAGTTCACGTATCGTATATAAGGATATGAGGATGTGCCGTGATCTGGATGAATAGTCTAGGTGCAGGATGGTTTTACTAGCTTAACTATTAACTGGCAAGTCGTGTAAGGTCCAGAGTTTCTTAACCCCTGATAGTTATAAACCTCTACCTTTGGACTCAGAAGCGAGTGGGTTTATCGATCCCAGGGTAGATTTGCATCGACGCCTGCTAACGCTTAAGGGGTTAATAAATTAGAATGCAAAGCGACGAGTAAGACAGCTAATAAATCGATAGAAATCGCAACACAGTTCAGGATCAATAACACAGAGGTAAGGTGGTAAACTGACAAAAATCATTGTCAGATGATTGATTCTTCTGATCGTGAAAATAATTTCAGAAAAACAAAGAATCACTGGTTAATCTCGTACAGGGACATGAAAGTTACAAAATTCTTTCGCGTATCGACCTAAACTCTGACGTACCATCAGGTAGAAATCTAATGACCAAGATCCGGTCGTGTAGGTAATAACAGATCGCTTGGCAGACTGGCCTGTTGGACACAACCGAAAATCGACATAGCAAGGAGCTCCAAGAGTGACTGAAGTCACTTCGCGTGCGGCCAAGGTCGAGTCACAACACTCTAGCATATCTCCTTGGCAGAACTCGTGCTTCTCCTTATACCAAAGCGAAAGCACCCTGGTTCTCCCCATTTTGTTCGCAATACTTTGTATAGTGCCATTTGACTAGGAGTTGGGACGTTGTCGTCGTAGTCGTAATAGTCGTCACTGCTGGTTGTGCCACTTTGGCCTCGAAAGCTGCGTATAGATATATACGTATACATATACGACGCAATGCTTATTAACGCTTCATAAGAAATTCCGCATGCGTGACCTATTCTCCCTGTTTCTCGGTCCCGACAGTGCGAAGAAGAGGGAAGAATGGAGAGCTTTAGTGGTAGTAAAAAACTAGTGACCTTATTGAAAAAATACCCTTCTCGAATTCATTCTTAGCAGACCAAATCGATGTCGCCTGTGCTCAGAATGTAACCTGCATTTTTTTTTGCTTTTCTCTCCCTCTCTTATCGCACTACAGTTTTTTCAGATGTGGCTAAAGGATCCTTTTTGACCGGATCATTAGCTATGAGGCTGTAACTGAAGTGACTCACAGTCGGATCCTTCTGCGAGTAGCCTTGCAAGAAAATGGGAAATAGCCTTCTATTGATCTCACGTTTGTAGGGTAACGCTTCATAATGACGAACCTTAAACGGATTCGTTAACAATTAGCCAATTTATTCGTTTTACCGTTCCAAATCCACTTGGCATCCACCTTTCGCTTTGTTATACGGACATAAGATAATCTTAAGCATTTTAAATGCTTTAAGCGAAACTGTAGCTGAATTACACGAATGGCTTGAAATATGTAAAAGCAAGATGCCTGATGTATTCATAGGAATTTCCAAGTGGGTTGGCCCACTCCAATGTCCTAAGACAGGCAGAAGGCGATTTACGCGCCTACCACGAGTCTGGGTATGTTCGCTCGAAGGTAAAGAACTCGTGATATCGATTTCGAAATACATATATGTACAGAGAAGGTAAATCTTTGCGTGACCAACCCACCGAGTTCTCCCTGCGTCCCCTAAGACTGACCAACCGGCAACCTGGGCGCCCTGCAATCTTTAAGTCCAAGCTAGGACGCGATGGTCACTTGGTCATTCGTACTTTGGATCACTCATTCCTCAACCAAGCTGAGCTTTCTCTTCGTGCTAACGAGGATTTTTCTATGAAAGTGAAGAGTATAACATCTCCCTGCATCCCGATAACGATAGGACATCTCGCGCGAACAAGACCTTAGTTATCTCGCGTCGATAGATAAGAGATACGTACTGCTTGCATACCTCGCGAGGAGAAATTCACGAGCACGTAAGTAAATTCTGAGACTGATCTAGGCGAATCACGAGAATTGGATATTATTTATTGGATAGAGTAGATGTAGCCTGGATGTGTATAAATGAAATCAGATTTTACTCCCTCCAGTGTTTAGTGGTAGTGAAAGACCAGTTTGCTTCTTCAATTTATGGTACCGCAATACGTATGTGATCATCTTTCACGCGCGAAATAAGCAAACCCTTTTATCATAAATCTGGATCGATGGATATTCAACTTACTGGTTAGCCCAGTTTAATCACACTAACAGCATTGGCACACCTTCCCCTATCCAGTGTGGTAGCTTCTGACAGTCAGGACAACCAGGATCATCAGACTAAGCTCAGTCGCTGGAGGAAGCATCTCGAACGTTATTCAGCTTGCTGCTCGAATATGAGGTGTTTGGCTTGTCGAAGAGGACCAAAGGCTCAGGCTTGGTTGGGACGATCAGCACCTGCGGCTACTAGTGTTGCGGCTGCAGCTACTGCAACTGCAGTCAACACTGCGTCTAACGTGGAGACTGAAAAAACACCTGGATGTTTGACGAAGCTGAAGACGGCTTGCAAGTATGAACAATTGAGATCACAGTTATGACTCGTGATGTATTCCATCTGCGTATCACTTTGAATTAGATGTCCACAATGGCCACGAAGTAAATGCTTTGCGAGAGGCTCAAGAGTTGCACCTGCGGAGGGTAACGTCTGCTGTCCACCTGAAAGAAGATGTGGTGCATTGTGTCGCAGATTGTTTGCTAGGTGCAAGTGCAATCGCCCTGACGTCGAGCGTAGTCGAAGCATCAGAGCTAAACAGAGTTTGACCAGCGTAGCCGCGCCTCCTGTATCAGAGGTACCATTTGTTTCTTAACTCATTATGATCATTTTATAATATCTATAGATATTGTACGTCATAATATATTTAACACGATTTACGTTCTGTTAGGAACCCAAAGCGAAAATTCCAGAAGTTTTAGTGGAACATAATTCCTTAATGCGTGGGGCCATTCCTTGTCTTCCTATAACCATCGCATGGTTTTGCCTCGTTTGGAATGTTCTATTGCCAGGAAGTGGTACGGACATCAAAATTAGAATTTGCTTCCACGGTAATTTTGAAATGAAAAAAAAATCATAACAATTCTTAACTATAGGTACATTTTGGAGTGGACTATTCAACTTATACGTGGGTCAACCGAGGTTCTCAACCGTGGCTGGTCCTAAGGCGAGATTTGGTGCGTTTATAGTTAATCTGGTTGTGGGAGCTGGCCAGCTGTTTACCGTATTATTCTGTCTGGTTGGATGGGGTTGGAGTATCTGGTGGGGAGTGACTATGGTTCGATTAGCTAGTAAGTAATCCTTACCTATTTCTCTTAAATTCTGCAGCAATATGATTCTTGCTGAATAATCTAATCAACATAAAGTGCAACGTAATAAATTTTTGTATCTTTTCTTAGGAAAGTATAAACGATTCCGTGATTCAGAAGCTGCGAGTGCCGACACCGAGGCCAGGGCTGGCGAACCTGCTGCCTTGCCACCTGGTGTCCCCAGTCAAGCATTACGTGGCATGGAGAGGGCACGGTAAACTCGAGTAGGAAACCGGCAACGAATTCTCTCGAGGATTTAAAAAATTGCTTTCAGTGAAAGCATCTAACACGGAAATGCTCTGGAGAAATGCATTGCGTCTACGTATGGCCATTGCTTTCTCTTAATTTCATTTGATCCATCCGATACGGCTGACCTCTATGAAAATTGACTCTCTCTTCAAGAGGGTCACCAAAGAGGTAAACACACATTATACTCGTTATCAGAGCTTGAAAAGTATCGACAGGAATTTCGTATTAAATTTTTTAACGCCTTTGCTACTCTCGCCTGGTTAAAAAAAAGCCTGGAAAGGACCTGCACTTCCTATTTTTACAGAAAACACCCTACCACGTATCCATGTATCCAATATGGCGCGAGTATCGATACTTACGTTAGATGTAAATATACAAAACGAGAAATATATAACGGAAAACGTTACTTTTTACTTCCAATGGCGTCTCCGTTATACTTTTTTACCTGTCCGCTTTAAATTCATCCTTTTCTTCTATCCAAACGACATTCTCTTTATGCTTGACAATCTTTAGAGAGCGTGAAATTGATTTGCTCATTGGACAAATCACGATATGACCAATTCACAAAAAGTAATGAAAGGTCATCGCCAACAACGATTAATAACGAGCAATGATAAAAAGTACGTATAACGAGCACAAGAAGGTAAGGGACGAAAACCTGAAAAGAATCACCGGTGAATCAAGCGAAGCAGATAAACAGTAAGATTGTCGTGTACTGAGCATCGCGATTGAGTAAAGTATTGCTTTTTTTTCTATTTCATTGACATATGAAGGTTGTATGCTGTTGAGTAGAAACAGTCATTGTCAAATGACTGGTGTCATTCTTCTGTCCCTGATAAGACAATGACGCCAGTCGTTCAACAGTGGGTAGATAGTAAGTAAATAGAGTTTGCATGGTATATATGGTGTGGGTGTCAATGAATCGAGTCGTTGACGTTGAATATATTGAGTAGTATGTTTAATGATGTGACTCCATAATATGTAAATATGCACAAGTAAATATTGTTATTATAATAGAAGTGTTACAGTGTGTATGTGATTTTTTACCGTATTAAATATATAAGTATACTCGTTATTATTAAGAACTTAAAATAAATCTAAAGAATAAACTACATCACTATAGCTAGCGACTATAGCAAATAACCCTATCAATGTCTTTTACTAGCAGCGCTCGACGAGAAATGTATGCAATTCTTTTTTTTTTTTCCCTCTCTTCTCTACCACTTCATTACTCTCCCTTTTATCGAATTAACTGTTCCAGTTTCGTTGATCGAGTCCACATTCCCATATAGTAGAATTTATCCGTCTGCCTTTCTTATCGTTTGCATTAATAATTTTTCATTTCACTTTTTCCCACGTCTTCCTACATTTTTCTAATAAAACTTGCCAATTGGTCGGCCACGGTGTTGATGTTACCATAGCAACTTGATCTCGCATAAATTCTATTACCGATTGTCCACGAGTAATAATAAGTCTTGAAACTCAAATATATGTACACCGATACGAGCACGTACAATTTCTCATGAAAGATGTAAGAGTTGGAATTTAAATATTGATAATCATTTAAATTTTTCCATCTAATATTTGTGACGCTTAAAAGCGAAGAAATCCAAAGCAGATATAAACAGACAAAAAGACAAACAGACGGATACGGACCGATATACATACAAGCGTCCACAGTAAATACTAAAGGTGTATGCTGCGTGTGTACAATGTGTATTACTTGAATTAAGGGGATTCGAGTAATAGGTTTAGTGAGGTGTATAAATTGCTGGTGTGGAGATTTATGTTTATGTTGTGGATTATGTAAGACTTGTGCTGTTGTGTTCAGTGTGTGACGGATATTGTGATACGTCGAGCTACAATCTCGATTGACTAATTCAAACGCTATTATGCGAATGGGGAAACGACGTGAATCGAAAAAAAGTCCCATTTCAAAATCCTTTTCCTCTTTCTCCCATTATTTCCTATGCATTGATCGAACATTGTCGAATCAACGATCCGATATTGAGTCGTTGACTCGTGATCCTTTGACCGTTGGATTTTAATGAATTCCAATGGGACACAGGATTGCAGGTTTATCAGGGTGGTAATTCCGACCATTCCTTTAAACATTGCATGTATCGTATTAGTCGTTATCACGCTCGGTGACCCTGAACAATTCGAATCGGTGTACATTAAAATGGTACCCACAAAAATTTCCGTACGTCATTGAGTCGCGAGATAACTTGCCCAGAAATCACCCGTTAAAACGAGAGAGCACGCATGTATCTTTGATAGATTATAAAGTGGTTCTCGGAGTTCACGAAGAAATTTGTATCTCGTTAATATTCTCCTTTTCCTTCGATTTTTAATTATCCCACTCCAGAGAGAGACGTGGCCTGTAAACCGCTCTGTCCTACGATTAAAATTTGCATCTAATCAACGAGAGCACACATTGCATAATTTGTTCGATGGATCAACAGTGGCGGATGTTACGAAAATATACAATAAAACGGTCAAGGTTTCGCTGTTGCTAATGATTTTTTTTTAACAATTACGACAATCGATTTCAATACTTATATTTCATATTTGGTTTTTCATTTTTTTTTTTTTTTTTTTTCACTATCAGTAGATATACATTCTTGGCAAATCCGAAAAAACTCATTCCAATACAGGAACAGATCATTGTGCGAACTATGTATAGAGGGTGCAATTTGTGAAACACACGTTCTTATTTTTTTTTCCTTGTGTTTTTATACGCTTGACTCTCGTATCACGTTCTTTCGTTCTCTCTCTATCTCTCTTCCTCTCTTTCATTCATTCACTCTCTCTCTCTCTCTCTCTCGTTTTTCTCTCATCTTTCGTTTTGACTTCGTTATTTTTCTTCTTCACTTTAATTTTCATCTGAATGGTGGTACATTTGGTTGTAGTGCGCAGGGCTGCTAGGCACAGATAATTGACTCGCAAATAACTCTTTAAACAACGTTAGAGCGTACGACATACAGTATAATATACATATTACATTTTTTCGAGTAACCATATTAATGTGATAGTGTCTGTGTTCATCTGTGTGTCTCTTAGTTAACCGTGTGTTATCGTGTTGGTGCGCTAGATAACTCTTTCTATATAGTTCTATTCTACATGCGTGTATATATACATATACATACATACGTACACCTATGTGTATGTATATATATACATCGTTAAAATACATTTAGGGTTGTTGATTGCGAGCTGCGCCATTACAGTTCGTCACGAACACGAGGAATACCAAAATCGATGGCGATTATCAACGTGCATTATGCTGTCGTCTCATGAGATTAACGAGAACCAATAGCATCAATGGCAGGAACCGAACAAGCGGATGCGAATAGCTCGAATCACCGACGAGGCAACACGAGTTAAATTGATGTCGTCGAATTCGTGGCGTCGCCCATACTGACGCAGAGCACCGTGTTAAGTGTTATTGTTCCTGTTATTCTTATTTTTCTCTTCAGTGTGTATGTGTACAAGTGTATACAGTCAACAAATCTTATTACATCTAATTTGTCTTTTGACGCAGCGATGGGAAGACAGAGCATAGAGACCCTTCATGCCCAAGTGTATATAACACTGGGGTTTTGTCTGGTACTCGGATCGAGGAATAATAATATTAATATTAATAATAATAATAATAATAATAATAATAATAATAAAGGGACGACTTATGACATTCTATACATTTCATCCAAGCACGAGGCTCGGAAAGGGGATGTAGGAGGGATCGAATGGAAAAAAATAAGGTAAGGAGGTTCGAGAGGGAAGCTAAGTATAGGATAACAGGATATGTAAGGATGGAGAGTGGGAATTATCCTAGAAACATTGATATGACACATGGTGCATGGGATGCCTACGACCTGATATGTGGAGCAGGTATGTCACCGGTAATACTTGGGATTGCTAGAGGCGACTGCGCTTCGTTTCGTTTTGCCCTTATCGATTTGAATATTCTTTGTTTGCTTGGAAATGGTTTATTATCCTGGTATGTTATTTGCCTCTATTTTCATTCGACACTCCAATTTTCACGCTCAGACTTTCGGTATTTCTCTCGACCGTGGATTGTGGATCCTTTGCGAAAAAAGATTCATCTTATGTACAATATGCCCGTGATTGGGTATCGCGATTATTTATAAAGAAACGAATTGGAGAAACATGGTTAGGATTTTAAGGTTGAACCGAAGATCACTGGATCGGACGAGAGCGAGGAGAGAAAGGGAACAAAGTTTTGGGGAAAAACGTGCAAGAGAAGTGAGAAGTGAGCGAATGGTGAAGACGACGGAAAATGAGGCACTGCGAGCGAGAGGAAATGTCGCGGGCAAAATGAAACGAGCCGCAGTGGCAGTAATGCCATTTTGCAATACTAACAATTAATAATAATATTAACGATATGTACCCTACTGTCTACCTATCTAACTACAAACATTAACCTAACGCCTTAAACGCAATATCCATTCAATATACCTATATGTACGTTCCAACTTTTTGAAAATCGGAACCATAAATAATAATGACAATAAGAATAATAATTACATTATCAATTAATAAATCGTATTCTCATGCGCTTGCAAATATATACATACAGATGGGATATGTATTAGTAAGATTTAAACAAATTTCATCTCCTTCAATCCTTCAATTCTTCTCGTCTCCTATAATTAATTATCGACACAGATTAGGTTTTTTCTTTACAACCTCGAGTTTTGCGTGTATTGTAATCCTCTTGCGTTAATTCCTCGCTCTTTCTTTCTCTCCTGCATCCTTTTGCAATAGTGCTACATTCTATCTGGAATACTGTATATTGTTACAGATTCTACCTACTACGATTATTATTTAATTTTGTACATAGGTATAGCCCATGCACCAGAAGAGGATCATTCCTTTAATTCTATCATCTTTTCTCAATATCTTCCTTCTCTCTGTCATTTTTATATGATTGGCCCCGCGACGACGAGCACCTCTCGAGCAACTCATATTTGCAATCAATCAATCCATCGAACAGTTCGATAATATACATAGCCGAGTACAGTATTGTTACCTCGAAGCACGCGAATCGCACAGTGCGACGTGCGTGTCCAGATGCTTAACGAGCAACTCATTAACAGAACAATTATAGTTGCAGGGATTTTTCCATAGTTACCGAGAAAAATTCGGCCGTGAGGATCCTTATGCGTTAATAACAACGATAATTAATAATTCATAATAATAATAACCGCTTGCGTCTTCTGGTGCATGGCACGTTCGCTCGTTACAGTGTTGTGTTGTCCATGTTGTCCACTTTATAGTTTAACCCTTTTGCAATTTGAAAAATGTTCAGCGCGGCCCAGACACGACGCCATCACTAACGCACGTTCAAGTGAACGCTACTTTTCTAAACGATAAGTACATATCTCCCTTGGTGTGTTGCTCCCCATTTAAATAATTCATCTCCTTACTTGCAAGGTATTATCGATATGTCTATATGCGACCGTGTGACTCCCTTTTTCTTTGTTTCTGTAAATACGTGTGTTTCTAAAGTGTATCTTTTTTGTATATCCTCAATACGCAAGCATTTGCAATATCCCGGTATAATTTCACTAGGGTTAGCTCTATACGTTCTACTTCACAATAGCCGTACATTCCTCATATTCTCTGACTCGCTAAAAGTAATTTCGGACGCTTATTCTCTAAGGACGTATCGCGCGTTAGGCGGTGCGCGCAAAGGGTTAAATATAAAGATTTAGTCGCCGTAAGAAGATGTGTGTGCATGTGTGTATATATACATATATATTATGTACTATAATATATAGATATATATTGCGTTTTTCCAAGAATTACGTATTTTCCGTACATACGCGCTTTCTTGTTCTTTTTATTAAAAATTTTTCATTTCATTTTTCTTACTTTTACGCGATTCGCTCTCTCCACGTTTTGCTTGTCACATGTCGCTCATGTCTTCTCGCTTCTAGTGTAATTCACGTTTTTTTGTTTCGTTTTAGTACATTTTCGTGCCATTTCTTATTTTTGCAAAATTTGGTATTGCGCCGATTTTGCCGCTTCAGACGATAATACAGACCAAGGTGTGTGTCGCTAAAGGGGGAAACACGCAATGGCTGCCCTAGTGTGTTCTGCCGTGAAGAGTGTTCGTTGTAAGTGGCGATAACGTATGTATAACATTTTTACAACGCGATCATCGTATATGTCGTTATTTTCTCATATTTTGCACCATTTACTTTATTTTACTTTGCTGCACAATTACAGCAATACGCATCGCAATAAAGTATCGGAAAATAAGTGACAGTCTGACATGCATTGTGCTTCTCCAAGTGTCTCACACGATTCTGTATTCTTCCCATCTTTCACAGAAATACGTACGCGCGTTTTATTATATAATATGTACCTAACGCACATAACATCGTGGGGTTGCGATCCTCGATCGCGAGGAAATCTTCTACACCTGATATTATTCGATTTAAAAATACACGTCAAAAGAATAAAGATTCAAAAGCTTTGAAATCGCATCTAATGCGAACCAATCCTCCTGTAAGAATTAAGAATTGCATCCCTTGGAGACGCTGGTAAACGGACTAGATAATTTTTGTCCATTCTCTAAAGAATGGACAGTGGTCTCGTCGACCAGTAAAATTTATAAGGTGCAGAAGAAAATGAAAAAAAAAAAAAAAATTGAAAAACCGGCAACTTTCAGCACTGATAAAATGACTAATAAATTTTCATCTCACTCTTTCTTGAAGAATTGGGTGGAATTACAACACGTCATATAGCGATGTCCTCGCGATACCATCGCCTACTTAACCCCGCCTTGGCATCACATATAATAATATATCTACAAAACTGTATGATATGGTTAACGCATTCTAATTGCTTATACGCTACAGGTGTATCTTACGTTAAGACCTGCTCACTATGCGACGATTTGACGGGCGTTTCTTATTTTCTTGATTTTTCATTCCATTTTCTTTTTTGTCTATCTTGACAAGTGAATACGAAGAAAATTATAGAAACTTAATATCGTAATTAATTACATAAATAATAGAAGTATTGAGAATGTCAAGTAAAAATACAATTTTCCCTTTATCTCTTCGCTTCAGTGTACTGCCTTTCGACATTTGGGCCCATTGTTGTATTAAAAATGAAAAAAGAAAAAAAAACAGAAAATAGGTGCAGAATGTTCCACGAGGAGTTCAAAATAAAAGAAAAAAAAAAAAATTAAAACAAATTTGGATCATTTAATCCGTGGAACAGAAAATACAAACAATAGTCGAAACGACATTGTCAATTTTATAAAAAAAAACCACGACCAAACGATTTAAACGATACGGAGGTCGATTTAAAAAAATCGCCCGCATTCCCGTCACTTTCTTAGGCTAACTTTTGTGTTTCTTCTCTACTCGGCATTTCGATTAAACGATATTATCGTCTAAAATTGCATTTATGTTACTCTATCGAAATAAAAAGTGTCGTTAAGTGGTGTGTGTGTGTGTGTGTGTGTGTGTGTAAATATGTAAAGGGTTATCGTACACCTTTCTCCCTCATATCTTGTGTTATCAGAATACACGTGTCGCATTCGGCATTCGGCAATCCGCAATTGGAGGATCCTTTCGCATGTTTTGTATGAATAACATGTGAGTCCATCCTTCTAAAACAGTGTACAACTTATCCTCTAGTTGTATTGTAACAAATATTGCCTCGAATATAAACTTTTTTTCCTTATATAAGTTATACTTCATTTGTTAGGTCTCTTCTCGCGATTAATGGACAAAAATGGCGGAAAACTCTCATCTTGCTGACGCGCGCCTTTCAAAGGGCGAGCTCTCGCCCTTTATTATCTTATGTTACGTATGGCCGAGTAGTCATCAAGTCTATATTTATTAGTAGTCATTTGGTTCGCTTCAAATTTTTTTTTTTTCACGGAGATCTAAAACCATTTTACTTATAAAAACATCCCTTGGCTCGACAAAATATTGCCGAGGGACACTAATATATTGTGTCGTCGACGTCACTGTACTTTTTTTTTTTTTACTTTTTTCCTCTCTTAGCTCATCTCGTTATTACGCACGTGTTACTCTTTCATTTTTTTTCTTATAACCTCTTCGTTATATCATATATATAAAATTCAATTCACAGTCCTCAATCCGTACAGCACGAATACAAATTTCGACTACTTCACTTCACGTAAGCGCAGTACGGAGTCGTCGCAACCTGAACACTACAGCTTTGGGATTATTGTGACATTAGGGCAAGCGGACAGGGGTTCAATGAATTTCTTCATTCTATTTTTCCATCTTGGAATTCGCACGAAGGGGGGTAACAGTTATATACGCTATGATCGACAAACAACTTTTACGAGCTTTACGT
Source organism: Syrista parreyssii (assembly GCA_030142615.1). Lineage (NCBI taxonomy): Eukaryota > Metazoa > Arthropoda > Insecta > Hymenoptera > Cephidae > Syrista > Syrista parreyssii. The sequence continues at coordinate 200,231 of JARQTG010000170.1, read as the reverse complement.
ATGGCAGATCAGGTGTAAATCAACTTTTAGTATCTTTATTCGACAAAGTCACGTCTTTCCAGCCAAGTTTTCTAAAACGTCCCAACCAAATAAACAAAACAAAAGGTTAAAGACAACATAATCGCCTGAATCACTCTTGGCACTATGCTGCGCCGTTATTTTTCAGAACTTCAAGTTTTTGCTTTTGCAAAATATTTAACGGAGCAAAGAGCCTACACGCGATGGATTTGTCGGAAGCTTAAAGCCCATCGCGCACCGAGCGTCTCTACCCGAGGCAGAAATGTACGTGACAAGAATAATATTTACAGATCTCATAAGATACCCAGCATATTCGTTCTGAAATGGCACATGCGTATTGCATTTTCTACAATCACTCGTACTCGTTAAGTACGTGATCAGCATTGATTGAGAGTACATTCCAAAAAGACAGTCACACTCTTCACAAAATGGAATATCGTCTTTGATGTGAGATGCGCTTCCCCTTTTTTAGGAACGAAAGAAGCGAATCGGACGACAGTATTCCACAATAAAATTTCTAAGGAATACGTCCAGCGTTTTACTCGTATGGATCGTTTTAACTTCCAAATATTGATATGTATCTGGTGAACGCTCACGGATGACCAATCAATGCTGCACACGTCACGAGACGCCAAAGAGACGATACGGGATGCCATAAGAACAATTATGCTACGCTGCCACGCATGCAGAACTCGTAAAAGTGTTATCTGACAAATAGGAGAGTGCACTCGCAAAAAAGAGTGCAGGAGGGGCAGAGTCGTCGGAATTCTCGTGCGTGCGTCAAGCTGAGAACTCCGATAAAAAGCGATGATTCACGTTTACAAAATCGCGATAGAATTACACAATGTACATGCGGTAAAAAGCTGTGGCGTTAATATACGATTGTGATTCGTGTATAATTATTATTTTTTTTTAATACGCACCATACGTATATATATATATATATATAACATGGTTACGTATGCGTGTGCATGTATATAGAGTTATTCATGAGAAACGCATGGCCTGAAGGTAATTCTACCATAGAAAACAAATGGACAGGCAAACTTCAGGTGGTGCTTTTGTGGCGAATAACCCTGTATAGTGTGTAAGTTCGTGTATGTTAAGTGTATGCTTTCTAAACTTTCAGATTGCTTCAAAACAGTCTTGACTTACTTTTAACGCTCTCCTGCCACGGATCATTTTTTCATTATTAGATTTATCCGCTAATTGCCAGCCCGTTACTGCCTTCTCTACATTACCGAGGATTCAAATCGAGCGAGGATACGAAGAAACGACTGAACAGCCGAACTAGGGAATTGAACGTTGAAAGGATTGAAAGTATAAGAGAACATTGATAGGAGATACAAAGGAAAGAAATAGGAGGGACGGCGGACAGTACTGAATCGTATGAGAATATAGGAGGCCTCGGTTCTGGTATATCAGTATTGTGTGGTTAGTGTCTGTAGGTATATCCTTCATTCTCTTGGAGCCCTGTCATCATTAATTCACGTTCTATCATACTCTCAAGTTCGTGTATCTCGAAACACGAGTTGGTCCTTGTAGCGTGTTAGCTGCGTTGTGTGTCGCTTATATATATGAGAAACGGCCGATCGGTCAATCGGTCGTCAATAGGTCGACACAAAATATAAGTAGGCAGGTCAATCAGTCGTGTGGTCGTTTAATGCGTTAGTCGGTCGGTCGGTCCGTCGGTCAATCAGTCGGTCGGCCGAACTCTCTCAATACGGCCAAAATGTTGGTAAAGGTGGCGGCGGTGGCGGTGGTACGGCTGAGTATAACGCGGGTGTTGCAATGAGGAGACAGGTAGGCGGTAATGGCGGAGGCACGGGAGGCAAAACAGGGGACAAGGTGATCGCTGCTGCGGCTGGATGCAGGGCCGTACCCGTCGGGGCACATAATGGGTGCAGGGCGAGAGAGGGGCGCTGGCGCTGACGCTGACGCTGGCCCTGGACCTCGCCGTTCTATTCCGAGTCTTGCTGCATTTTGACGTGGCCATTACCGGCGGAATTGCTCGATGTGCTTCCACTGCTTGGTGGGAAGCTCGTGGGTATAGTGCGCGACGAGGAGAAGCATAACTTCATGATGTACGGGAATTTCCCATCTACGCAAAAATGTACATTTTTTTTTTTATCACAACATGGTTCTTCCTTCTGCGTGGATCAGTTATTTTTTTCTTTATTATCGATCCTCGAGTATAAGAGACTTTTTGAAGTCCAAGGACATTCGATTATCTTTGTTAGGTACTCACTGCTATTCTCCAGGGCGGTGTGATTGCACTCCATAATGGCGGCTACCGCGATGCCGACGCTGCTGAACTCGATCAGGCCCGAGGACGATCGTTCGGACTTTAAGGGGAAGAGTTTCACCGTTGTGGGCGCCTCGATTCCACGTTCGACGAAGACACGATTCACCGTCTCCTCGGTGAGATCAGGAGGAGTGTTGAAAAAATGGACTATTTTCGAGGGTGGCTGTATTCTGTTTTTGTTGGCCATCGCTGGATTGAGAAACCTGACGGTACATTAAAAATAGGATGAAATAAGTGTAATCTCCGCGAAGAAGATCAATATATAAGATTATCCACCTGTTATTCTTGCTACCCGTGAAGTCCTTGAAACTTGCTGTCTTGTCAGGGAGAATGTAAGGGTTCGTAACGTCAGACAGGAAGGCCTGTTTCGAGAATCCAAGCTGCAACTTTCCATCAGTCCCAATAGTAACGTTATTTAAATTCTGTAAACACCTCTCGACCGCTATGCTATCTCCCATCTGGATCATTGCGCAGCCTTCTTTTGTCTTCAAGAACTTCACCTGCAACCAAAAAATAAATGTCCCCAGCTTAACACAAGTTCACAGAGCCATCCAGCGACATTAACTATCAATTGTCAAAAGTCTGCCAGAAGTCTAAAAAATCTAAACATTTTCTCAACTATCCCATCAGGTTCTACCTTCGTCACGTTTCCATAGAGGCAGAACAAATTGAAGAGCTTGTCGGTATTGACTTTGTCAGGTTGTAAACCGTAGACCATCATGACGGAACCTTGTGTACTAGAGGGTGGAGTTTGACCCAAAGTGGGTACGTAACCTGGCCGAGGCGGCGTAGGATGTAACGGTTCTCGCCCACCAAACTCATTTTTGAGCCCGTATCTTTCAGCATAGGGTTCCGCGTAAGTGGCTGGACCGTTAAAGCTTTCCTCGAAGCGGTCGTGTCCTGAACCAGGTGGAAACGCCACCTGCGGCGTCGAGCCTGAAATAGAAATAACAAAATATATTCTTCGTTCAAATAACAAATTCACATTACTATACGGTTCCGGCATTCGTCGTCGTATAGAAAAAATGTCTAACGACCGAGTCCCTAAAGTCTCTGATAAAGTAATATTTAATGGATAAGTCGAATATACGTATAGCAATGCAAGGAGCGTGGGTGATCAATGAACCCTCGAACATGCTAGATGACCACTGGAGGATGTTATTCCTTTACCCGGAAAGGAAGCTAGCCAGGTAAGCTTGCGATCCTCTGGGACTCACCATAGGGCTGTGGCGCAGCACCGTATCTAGGCTCTGCCAGGAGAGGAGCCGGCCTCCCGTTTCCCGTCGTGTCGTTTTTGTGTGCACTCGAGCCTGCAACACGTATAATTCCTGACATCAGAACACCGATTCGTATCGTGTGAATAGAAATATTGTGAGAATAAAGGGTTTGTCATTGAGTGATGTCTCGGAAGGAGAAATTCTTTTTTGGCAGAGATAACGTCATATTCTACAGACTCATCCAACTAGAGAATAACTCTGTAGATACGTTACTCTCGTACATCAGGATGCCATCCTACAAAATTAATGCACTGCGATCCTTGCGAGGAGCGGATGAACTTTCTTCCCAGTCAATAAATATACTTAATTATATTTTTATTCTTTTTGACTATGAGATATGACTATGTTGATTCATACCGATGTCATATCTTCGTCATATAAGAACGACAAGCCTACCGCTAGATAGCGCACGCGATCTCCCATGCTCCCATGGCATAGTAATCGTAATCTAACAGTATACAGACATAAGAGTATATCGAGTAATATCAGGCTCTCTCGTTATACCTTCCCTTTGCGTGCGGTGGTCAAAAGGAATTGGTAGTTTTGCTAGGGGTGCCGGGTACGGCTGGTGCGGGTCGGCGGGTGTCTCTCGCGCTGTATCGACCCCCGACGTACCACGCAGACTAGCACCGCGCACCCCATAAGCCATATAGACAGTACAATACAGGGATGTAGTACGCGTTAGAGCCACGGAGCCCTGAATTCTACAAATCGGAGTTCATGTTTCCTAGTTCCCTCTATAGAGAGCGCACCTGTGCACCCTTGTGCGTCTCTCAGTATACCTCCACTATATATCAACCATTGGCCTAACCATCACTTCCGCTACCCATTAAAGATCCCCCTAGGTTCGCCGTGCGTTTAATAGAATAAAAGTAAGAATAACGAAATCGAGAATCGACTGAATGTACAATGAATTATTTCGATCACGTGGACGCTGCTATTGATTTGCCACGACTGTTCATGTTTTACCGACGATTATAATATCCACGGAAATTTCCCGTGTTGCTTATTTATCATTATTACAATAATCTCAGTAGAAAAGTTTCCCCGCGTTCCGCTATACGAGAATATGAATCTTTAAAGAGCCGGTGGTTACCGTCACGGCAACTTTAACCTCCTTATGCGGAAGTGAAGCGTCGTCCAGTTAGCGGAAATACTTTTTGTACTGTCGAAATGCGAGTTAGGCGGACGTTCGTCATAACGTCGGTTTCAATTCTCATTGTTACGAGGCTCCTTACTTTTATTAGAGGCTGCAACTGGTCGCAGCTGACCTCTTCGCTTTCTCGCGCTGCGTCTTCTCAATTATTTGGCCAATTAGCAATCAGCGCGTTATTGGCTGCTAGGACGCAAATCGTGGGTGAAATGAGGACGAGAGATCCGACGGGGGACCGAACGCTGATTAGAGGTTGGCAACGTGTTGGTCCTAATTACTCCCGTTAAATGTCTGCCTGCGGCTGTGATAATTATACAGGAATGTCTGGGCCTTGTACCTCCGACCCGATTACGACTGTCACGGGGATGAAGAAGCCATCTTCTTACAGGTAGACGTTCATCTTCGACAGAAATCCAGGAAGTGAAATTCGTGAAAGTGACGTTAACGGAGACTAGCGCGAAACTGTACATTTTTCTTTTTCTCGCATCTAGTACTCTACGTGAATCACGATGACGATGCCGACGACAAATCGCTGAACGCAGACGTCGTCTTCGTCGCTGAGATGTTAAGAGCTTTTATTAAACTTCACCACGGTGACCGATTAAAATATGAATTAATTATAAAAAAAAAGAAAAAAAAAACATGTTATTTTCAATTCTCGTAGAACCATCCCGATGAGATTAAACAGCATTTTTTTTTTAAGTAGCACATACTGACTTACCGTTCTGTTGGCAACTTCAACAATAACGGAGTACTCCGTCCAGACCAATGTCTCCGGACAGGCTAAGCCGTAGACCTGCCTAAGCCTCACTCACCGGCCCTGACTTGTCCACTCGTATCCATCATCACCTCAAGTCAACAACGAGAAGGCTGCATCTGCACACAGACAAACATTCCAACATAACACCTCTGTTCCTCCCATTCCCGGCACTGTCAATGGCCATATGTCCTTCTCTTGAATTGGAGTTAGTCAGCCTTGATTTGTGGTGTGGTTTAAGCGAGAGATTAACTAGCCGTGTGCGTAATTTTTAGAGTAATAAGTCTTTTTGTATTTGAATTTCTGTTACCTGGATATGTGTATGTATACAAATATATATATGCGTACATATATATATTTATTTACATATAGATCTGTCTCCCTCTCTCTCTTTCTCTCTGGCGATATACATATACATATACATATATATATATAGATATATATATATATATATACACACTGTATACCATATACACTTATGGTATAAATATATATGTATATATATACACATATGTATACATACATACATATGAGATTGATCTGTAGCTCTCAGGTTTTTAAAATTTGATTTTGGCGAGACGGTAGCAGTGGTTGATTGAATGTTTGTCTGTGAGTGCACTGGTAGCCCTTGCAATGGCACGTAGTGAACATATAAGGATCTCTTATTATACTTTTTTTTTTTTTTCCTCAATATACTTTCTGTTATATATTACATAGTTTTTGTCAAAAGTCTTTCACTACGACGTACTACTTTTCGTTTCGTGGTCGATGGTTGGTAGGTGGAAGGTCCGGCAGATCTACGGCGTATGTGTGACATATGTGATTCTTGTGGAACATGTGCATGCTGTCTCATTAACGTATATATTGTCTTCTCTCCCATTCTACGATATTCTCCCTCTCATATTCTCTCCGGGTTCTCGCGCTCTCTCACTTTCACTGTCTCGCCCAGTCGTTCCCACTCACCCTCTCTCGTTCACCGTCGAGCTAATTCACCCTCGAGAAACTCTTCTGTCAGTTTGTTGTATCCGCCGTAAACGATGATGCGTGACTTTCTCAAAAAACCACCTTATCTTTGAAAACGATTTTCTGCAATTCTCCCATCACTCGGTACTCTCGATTAGATGACAATTAAATGATCAATTACGGAATCGATTGTTACGTCATTTCTAGCCTAACGTCATTCTGACTTTACTGTAGCGACTGTTGAACGTAATTTCCGATAGACTCTGCCGAGGACTTTGCAATAGCTAAAGACACGTCTAATTTTAACCCTGCCGCATTCCATACTCAAAATGTTCTCACATTCTAGCCTATACTAATTCTGCGTATACCCAACGTCATAATATTATCCGTCTATCACCCAGCGAACCGAGCAACGAGCTATCGACGCGATATCGTACGAAAACATGTTTTCGTGCTTCGTACAAGAAAATTCTTCTCACGATACTAATGCCATCAATCTCCCTTTCCGCATGCATTGTCCACCGCACGTAATTGGCAGCTACTTTACCGATAGAGCATCTCTGCCGGCTGAAGTCAGAGTTCACTATGCGTGATAAAAAATTAACTAAGCAACCAAAGCAAAATATACGTAAAAGAGAACGAACCGCCGACTATACGAAGAGCTGTGAGACGTAATGATTAACTACGAAAACACAATGGTTTTGTTCTCATGCGCTTTCTAGACAAACGATGAACTTTGATTCCGAGATGGTGAAAATCATGATTACGTGAATTATCTGCCGTATGAAAATATCGTGAAATACCAATGGCTTCGCGGAAGCGTTTTTCTTTCTAAACTGTACGATGCTCCGAAGTTTGGTGAGAACGAGAAACTTTTTGCGTGTTCCACGTACTTTGTGATGGAGTAACGCGAAAATTATAATGAGATCAATACGGAATATTCTTTACGCATGCACTACCCTAAAACCCTGTATCAGCTGATCGACCTATATGACATACGATAATGGATGATTTGATCATTCAAATATTCTAATATATACCCATCACTATAACATTTTCATTGAATTTCAGGAAATTTCTTTTGAAAAAAAAAAAAAAAAAAAACTGTTTAGCATTATAGTATATATTTCGTATTATCATTCTAATACGATGGCTACCCGATATATGCTTGTATACTGAATCCAGGGGGTACAATTGATTTTCCGGTATAACGCACCCTATACGTGAAAGCGACACTCCAAAGCTTCCTGAAAGTGAGCAACCTTACTGAGAGCGAAACTTCGCGTTAACAATAAATAAAAAATTTGCAATGATTTTCATGATAAAACGCAACACTGTGTTAAATATGGGAATAGCTATAGGTAAAAGAAAAAGGTCACGCATCTCCACGTCATTAACAGAGAGAAGAAAACTCGAGGTGAGATTCGTATATATTTTGTTGTTGTGCTTTCGATTCCGCTCAATCACTTCCGGGTCTCACGTGTGTTAGTTTCATCTTGAGGATATGAAGAATTAATGCAGTCAGTATCTCGTATCATATCTTCTTGTAGTGTCTTAGATTCGTTTCTGTCTTATATTCTGTTAAACTGTATCTGGGTAGTAGGTGGTGATACTAAGTAGTATTTTGGTGGTGATGGTGATGATAGTGATGGTAGGTAGTGGTGAGTCTTGCCCCGTGCCGAAGTACCGTTCTCCGCCAAAAGTAATGTATTAAGGTTATGCTTGACTCTCTGTGAAACATGCGTCCCGATGCTCCGATGCTTTTAGCGTGGCGGAACCAGTCGATTTCGGCGTGTCTGCCGTGCAATAAAATTCCAATGGAACCATTGTCGATCAAAACTGATCCTCGGGAGCATCCTGTAGTTTTGTGCTTTTGAGTGCCTGCAACTACATGGCAGAGCCGTCCGAGCCGGGTCAAAGTTGTTCTGAGCTTGAAATATGTATATATGCATATATGATATATGTGTACATCTAAGTCTGAAATACACACATATATATATATAGGCATATATTGTGGGACAAATCGTAAATGTAATAATCGATAAGCATCGAGTTCACCACTGAGTCATAGGCACGTGTGTTCCAAGGTTTGTTTTATTTTATTGTTCTTGTTGTTTGTTGTCTGTTTTCTCATTGTTGTTTGCTTTGTTGTCGTGCGTGCATGCATGGATGAATCAGCCGTTAGTCTTGAAATTCATTAATCTCCAGCCTTGCCTTATGTTTTTGTATGTACAAGAATAAAGAAGCGTCGCGAGAAACGTCCTGTAATTCACATCGGCATTTGCTATGAAAAAATCCATAAATATAAGGTTAAAAATGTAGGTACGTGCGATCTTGCGTATAACAGCCGTAATACGTGTTAAATCTGATGTACGTACGGTAAACTTAGGAAGTAACTGTGTATCCCGAGATGCGCGTAACGTGTACAATTTTTATCGAGAAATTACATTGTCACGTTATTTTATCGCAACGTGCAAAATGGCGGCAGCGCCCTGCCGTAACAGGGACGAATAGCGATCAGCGTGGCAGGAATATGACGTTGGAACGTTTAGCTTGAAGGAAATAGGTGAGAATTATAAATGGAAAAAAGAAAAGGTATTGCGTAACGCAGGACGCGTTATTTTGCATGCTTATCATTCGTAAGCGCATACACTTTCCTGTAAAGAAGAAAGGAAAACAGGTAAGTCAATGATAATTATAGTAAGTCAACATTGATACAAGTACTGTTATCATTATTACTCCTAATAATAATAATAGGTATCGTTTAGTAGGAATTCTCATGGGAATTGCGCCTGTACTTGGCAGCACATTTTACTGGAACGGTATTGGCTAGTGATCCAGAAAATTGGCTCTTTCTCTTCTTTTCTTTCTCTCGTTCTTCAAATCTCAATACCCCGCGCACTCGAATTCCTCCGTCCCCTTTTAGTAAAGTACGTAATACGAAATGAGGCCGAGTCTGAAATATCGACGGGAACGCCTCTTGCGGCACTGCGCAGAGTTAAACATCTTTTGATATGCACAGCTGTCGAAGTCGGAGGCTTCAGAAATCCTAAGTCGCAGAAGAAGTTGTCCAGGATTCGGTAAGGGAGCGAGTCAGTGGGAAGTAAGTATAAGTAAATGGCAAGTAGAGCAAGACGCTCCTGCTGATATTTATATTATAGGCGACACGTCGCAGAACATCCAATATGGCGACGTCGTCGAAGCTATCGATCCGCAAATCAAAATCCCAGGAGGAAGGGAATGAGTTCCAATCGAATTATCGGGCAATTCTTGTTAATCGAAGTGGCGCCACGTTCAATACGAATCCAATTTTCTCACGACCGGAATTTTCACTTCCTACACGATACACTTACACATACGCGTTTTTGAGATCGTGTAGCCATGTAAACGGGGGACTTCCCAGTGGAACGTGCACTAGGGCAGTGTGAAGGGATGCTTTTGTTAACCTGCAAGGACGGCGCGAAGTCAAAAACCCATCTGCTAAATGAGGTTAGAAAAGTTGTCACTGGGAACTGAAAGAGAGTTACGTGAGTATCTTATACCGACAAACGACACAGCCGATCTTTCTCCTTTCTTTAACATTCTTTCTATCTACCCTGCGGATTGAACGTTAACGGAGTCGAGTGTAAATCCGAGTAGATTCCTCTGATCTAGTAGACTAGCAAATGATTCAATTCCAGTGCACCTTCCAGACTAGTCCTTTCGATTACACGTCCTACTCAGAGCAGGTATAGGAAACGTTAAAAGTCTAATAAAAACATAACGCAATTTTCAAAACAGCGATATGTCAGTCCACAGAATCATAAAGTATTTCCATCGAACGAATTCTCCTATGATCTTTATCTCTTTGTACTTTGACGCTACAGGCAACAGCTGAACCCAGAGAGTCGATTTTCTTCAGGCACGCTATTTCCCGAAGGCGCGCTGCTCTTCATTTCAACGGGATCCGTCGGAATCGCACGAGCGCACTATAAGGCGCCATCGGGATACGAGTAGGAAGATTGCAAGCGATCGACGATATTGCCAAGATTCGGCCGTGTTATATGAGAGCTATACTCGCTTGGGTAGGTTCCTGGGTATGGTGCGAGAATAAAGAGACCCCCGGAAACTGAACAAAGACTTGATTTCATATCTCTTGCGTGCGCACGTACCGAGCTGCTGCTGTCAGAGCGTTGCTACCGGAAGAAAGCATTGCTTGCATGAATTATACCGACAAAGGGAATACGTGGTCATTTCTATGACGAAGTCATAGTGTCGTTCGAATATTCCCGTTAAATGAAACTTTTAAGTTTTACTTTATTCCATTTCTATTACGACCTCCATTTGAAAACTGAACACCGAACTGAGTTATTTGTACCATGAGACGTACCACTTCAGTCTCGAACAAACTGCTACTCTTACTATGTATATATAGTATGAGTGAACTATGCATTTGTATTTCTTCGAAATTACCTGGCTACGAAAAATCCCTGAGTTTCTAGTGTTTTTCCACGTTACTGAACACAGTGAGAATTCTATTCCATTTGTATGAATATAGAACGACGAATGATCCTAGGAAACGCAACAAGCACAGGATGCCGAGAACTACCGAGGATCTTCACTCTGCTTGATAAATTACTAATTCGCTATAGATCTAGCAGAACCAAAGGAATTCTCAGTGTAGATATGACGTTCCCTTAACGGAGAAGAAGGTGGAAGCTATATTGCGTGGGTTTAGGTACTTGGTGATGCGAGACCGGCAGCCAAGATTGGGCGGTCGTAGTGACTGACTGGCCAGGCTGGCGCAAATCTTCCGTGAAGTCGGCACTCCTACTCAGGAATCCTAATTTGATATGGCACCTAGGCCGCGAGCTGGCCACAACAGCAAGACGAGTTATTCGCATAGAACAGACGGAAATATCGTTTTATTGTTGCGCAGGCACGCGTCTTCGGGGCTTTGTAAATAAATTGAGATAACCGCTTTGTCCGACAATATATAGGAAGAGAAAGGGATGGATGGAAGGATAAATGGTTTAATACATAAATGCCACGGGAAACCCTAAGAATAACGTATTGTCATTTGGATCACTAAGCCGGGATTGGTTGCATGTACGTTGACAGTACGTGACAATTTCCGTGGTCAGACTTAGCCACCTCAGATCGAATTCCGAGGCAGCTGAAGTGTCTGGCGACTATGTTGATCTGCCCCTTTCACGTTTCCCTGCATCCATAGGCGACCAAGAAAAAATCACGTAACATAACGCGCAACATTACTCATTGAGATCGCACATCCCGGAGTCGTCCGGTCAAGACACGTCGTCTTGAGAAATTGAGAGCATGGATATTACGTAAAAAATGATGTTACTAGTGTTGAAAGAACAAACGAACGAAAATGGCGGACGCTCGTGTTAATGAAATTTTGAAAAGGGGTTACTTCTCGAACAGCTTGTCGCGTCTCGATTTGTCGAAATCTTTTAGGCGGAACATATCTTACGTTTCTTTGCTATCTTTTACTAGTTGTCAAGACTAGAGCGCGCATTAGCTCCTCTCTTGTTTTCTGAGGAAACAATCTAGCGGCTGAGTTGATTGCTCACGAACACATAATATAACGGTATATGCAATGTCACTCGGTTCCTGTCAGGATATATACACGTGGCCATTATTACTGAAATGAATATACCTGATGCGAATCAGTTCGCTCAGCTTCGTAGAAGATCAATTTGTACCAGGTGAAATCTTTGGGTAGGTCGAAATACTCTGATTCAAAGTTATCCTCTTAAATGTCATGGAACTTTGGATGTAAATCAAGAACCCTTGAAAAGTTATAACCCGATAACAGATATGGGACATCGTTTGACTTCGTAAAGTCTTCACTCACGTACGTGGAATCTATGGTTATACAGATTTAAGAGACACAATCGTCCTGGTGATAAAACAAGAAGAAGTAATACTCGATGCAGCGCAAGTGCACGGTGAGAATTTTTCATTAAAAATTACCATGAAAATTAGGGTAATCGTGGGACCTTGTGGCATTTCCAAGCATGTCTGTTTACTTTAGAATAACTTGTCAAAACACTATGAAATTTAAGACACGGCACATTCGTTCTTATTGACGTGCAATGGTAAATATTTCGTTACTTGAAAACATACCGAGTGAAATTTTAATTTTTACCTTGTTTTATGTATCATTTTATTTTTAATAATATTATTATTAATAATACAACTACTATATTCAAGTTTATCGTCGAGTACGTCATTCTGGTCGCTTATTCAGACCGACTAAGAGAATGCAGGGGATTTCTATAGATAAGGTGAAATCATATAACTTTTACCGTGGAATCTTGTGGTAATTCATTTCTTTACTGTTATCTTTGGCAATTTTCGATAAATACTAGTAGAACAGTGGAGGCGCGCATAATTCGCTCGTTTTCGGCCGTACGTTTGTGGCAACTTTCTAGCGATCGTCGCCGACTTTCCGGATCTTCTACTTTAGCTCTATGCAAGTACATTTTTAAACACGCATGACTACTCGACATTACTAACTATGAATCGTTAAATGACACAAATCCTTTCGGAAGAACAAAATAATAAATATCTCTAAAATATTTGTATTACTTAGGTTAGAACCTAAATGTCTATTACGTTATACATATAGTTTTTCCAGGAGTAAAATATTTTTTTTTGACAGGTCCCAAATAAAATATACAATAAAGATTCAACCTCGGACAATCCCATAAAAATACAACCATTAAAATTGTAACTTCTCTCGAATAAATTTTAACATGGCTCAGCAAAAATTTACCGCGTAGCGCGGTAAAAATTTGCAATGTTACAATTTACAGTGTACACAGTAAAATTTGCTGTTGCCGCCATTAAAGATGTTCTGCTTCGTCGTTAAAGGATGATGTGAATCCCTAAATGTCCCACGGTTCCCATTTTCCACGGCAATTACTATCACGAATTAGACGCGAAAAATAATCGAAAAATTCTCTCCGTGTACGAGTTGCTGAGCAGTACGAAGTGGATGGCTCACTGAATGCCAAAAGTATTTTCGTACCTTTGCGAATATTCATAGTAACGTGTGTCACGTGATGCCATTTGCAGAAATGTCCATAAGGGTACAAAGGCAACTCTAAATGAAAAAAGTATAGCTGAAAGTGACATAGCTTTGAAAAAGTTATAAAATAATTCGATCCATACAATAACATAAAGGTGTACTCCTGCCGTCGGAGAAAACGTAGGTCGTGACGCTGAGCTTCCAACGGATTTTAAGTATTTATTATCGTAACCCAAGTCGGCAAAGCTAGCGGCAGGCAGCTGGTCGAGCGACACTACCGAGAACAGGAGAGCCCAATGCCATCTAGGGGACAAATTCGAACGTTTGTTTTAGTCGAGTCCGAAGTAATGAAACTTTACAGAAATACAATCGCCCTCTGACGAGGAACATTCCACGTTTTCGTTGCTCCATATTCCATTATTAAACGGCCAAAGGTCACGTTTTAAGATTTTTCGTCCCGTTTGAGCATTCCTTTCTTCGGGACAAATAAACAGACCTTAGGACTCTTTGCAGAGGGAAAAGTGTGCGAAAGGAAATTTCGAGAATATGGAATGAAGGAAGCGAAGCCTACCGTATTGTCCGTTTGGCCAAAAGAGATAAAGGATGCGGCTCTCCACAATATTCATTGAACCAGAATACAGTATAGTGAAGCACGAAGTTATGCGAGCTCGAGCAATATCATATTTCTTTCAAAAGTACGGAAACATGTAGATCAAAGTGGTATCCTTGAGTGAATTTCATTTTACATTCAAGTTTTAATCGGTCATTGTACAAAATTCGAGCATTTTCTAATGGTAGGTTTGTCTTACTTGCCTTCTATCCCCGAACAGGATTTCAACTGACCCAAAGTACACGAGTCATCGTGTCAACCTAGTTACCATGAATCTACCACTTTGAACGAGTATAGTCTCTTTCCTGTATATTTTAATTTTTTTTTACAAAAAAAGAAAATACCAAATTTCCTTAATCCACAGTCTACCGGGCACCAGTTATATTCACCGTAGTGTAGAAATATAAGAAAAGAATTTCAATTGCATCTACGCGCATGATAGAATATATTTCAGTACAATATTCGCTCTTCATTTTTCTCGTAGACATGTGGATCCTTCAACGTCAACGACAATTCAGTATAAATTTGAAAATTGTTCACGGCGTTTTCAAGAATGCGAAACATTGACGCGCCCGCCCCGTGGGAGGAGAGACGCCAATTAGCACAAAGTAGAACTTACGTCCGTTTCGGAAACGTAGTCTTGAGTGACGGCTCGTCGCGCTCCCATGTAATTGGAACGCATTCTTCGAATACTTCACTTGGGTTACATCACTAGCCGTTGATTTTACAAAGCGAAGACGCTACGCGCCGAGGCTCGAAATAATAGATAATTGATCCACCTGCGTCCTTATAAAAGCAACGGCAGAATTGACTGTCAAAAAAAAAAGGAAACTGTAAGGCAATTTACTGCGGAACGATGTCCTCGGTATTTCCAGGAGGAATCGTCGAGAAGAGTTGGCTGAATGTGGATTAATCTACTGGCTCCGTTTATATAGGATAGTGAGTGTCGCAGTAGCATCCTAAATTAAAGCTTTCCCTAGGAGATATATATATATATGCATAGTTGAGTCAAAAATTCAGCACCGGTTTGAACCTATTTATTCTACACAAGACCATTGAGACTAACATTAAGATTATGGGATAGGGAAAAACAGTCTAGAGAATTGACACCAGCTTGTGCCTTAATTTCTCAGTCATGTCCAAAAAATGACGAGTTTAAGTTTGAAAATGAGATTTGACAGATTGAATATGCAGCTGACAAACTTAATTTTCAATTTTAAGGTCCTATTTTCAAGGCACAAATATTCGATCCATTTTTAATCTGGAGACCCTAACTACGGATTGAGTAGGATCTCCAGGTTAAGATTCGTATTTACGTATACTGTATATATATGTATACACACGCACAAATCTTAGCTAATCAATTATACTTCATAAGGCTATTCAAGTCTCATCTGTGTTTACACATTCTTGTTAAACGCAGTATCGGTCTCAGAATTCTGCCTGTAGGATCTCGTAGGCTCAAACCGTTGCTAGATTTACGTTGACGTTCGCACTAAAGCGCTTCTTTCTTTTTTATCCCGGGCGACGTTTTGATCTTCTGTACGCAATAGCTACGTGCGTGCGGATGCATATAATACTCGAACGAGTCGACAAGTTTCTTCGTGATGCTCATTACCGTCTAGAATGTACAGAGATGTTTTTTTCTCTTGTTTCGAGAAAAATCGTCAAGTTGCCACCACGTGGAATTTGTACGCCCTGAGTAACATCTTTGAAACCAGTGAAACCAAGTGGTGTCGTAAGCTACAAGCCAAGAGGACTGAGCTTGCGAGCATTAAAGGACCGGGACTATTTTACCCTTGAGTAAGAAACATTGTTCTCCGCGTCCTGGAAAATCCGAAGGAAGAAGAAATACGACGTCGAGAAAAGAATAGGAAGGAATGAGGAGATAGGAAGGTCGGAGCCTTCGCCGTTGTTACGACAGCTTTTACTTGACGTTTGCGATGTGACAAGGAAAGTGGAAGACGCTGCAGAAAGATATAAGTGGAAAGAGCTCGTGGTAAGGCAGCCCTAGAGGAAGGAAGAGCCTGGACGGTGTAACATCGTGTGGAGAATTTCGTGGAAAATTTCAGAAAAGTGGGACATGACAATTCCTGCATTTTCTACTTCAAGTCTTTTCGATAGAACCGGAAATGAAGAGAAGAGAGACGCCTGTTACTTCTTTTTTTTTCTAGTTCACCCAAGCTCGATCCATCTGATCAATGCATCTCTATGTTTTAAACATACGTCATTAGACTATCCGATATAGCGACGATGCCTGATCACGGCCATTTTTGCATTTTAAATTCGAGCACCTTTGCTTCTCTTGCAAAACGAAACGAGAAGCTGAAATACCGCACAGGATCCCCGTCGCACTGAACTCTTGATATTCACGCCCATCGTCTAAATCTTCCAAGCGATGCAGACGCGTTAAACGTGACTACTTGAAATTGTGTTCATTTATTATTACGAATGTCATGTAACTGTACTAAGCATCCTCGTATTATTAACCATATTATTTCTATCCTCGTTCTGCAGCTTCGTTGAGAAATCCTTAAAGCTTCTATCCCTACAGGTAATTCTAACGCTGATCCTTCAAGCATCGTTGTCGTGTTTATCATGTGTGATATTCTCTTGGGGAAAAGAAAACCGTGTAATACGAGCTTCAAGCGTTAGTCGGATCGCCGAGCGATGGGAAACTTGAATCGTGCAATCACACGCAGGCGATTATGTGAAGGGAATTGAGAGTAATCGAAACACACGGAGTTTCACGAGAGCGAAAACAGGATAGGAAATGCTTATGTACGTTGGAGCTAATCTGAATATCACTTTACACGGAATAAATAACGCAATAAAATGTGCCCCAAGTTCAGTTTATTGCGTAACCGCCGAATTTCCAAGAAACAGACAATGGGGACGCTTGGCAGTCTAAGGTCGTAGTCTTGCCGACTGTATGTATAGGATGTATGGCCTGAACGTATTGTGTCTATAAGGAATCCATCACGAGCCAATGGTAAAAGTTAATTAGAAAGTAAGGAAGGTCGCACTCGGAATTGCTAACGAATTTACCTAACGAGTGAGAAAACATAAATAAATGCAGTCGCTCTCGCTTCGCTCTGCACGGAATAATTCATTTCTCTATAGTCTGTGCACTGTTAGATGCGACGCGACTGTTGGGGAAATGTTGGGACAAAGTAAAGTTCCTCATAATAATATACATAGGCGAGTAATGTTAAATGTGTACATGACTACGGTAGACAGATAGCCAAGAGTGAAAGAGTGAGGAAGTTAGAGCGACAGAGAAAGAGAAAAAGAAAGAGAGAGAAAGAGAACGAAAAAAAAAAAAAAAAAACTAGACAAAAAATACTTACCTAGTGTTGGCGTCGTGTAATCCCAGCTCTCGGCGTCGTTCTTGTATACGTTGAGCTTTGTTGGCTAAAAGCAAGAAAAAACATAATGTACAGTGATGATTATTTTCAAGGAATTCTCTCAGCGAGTATAGTGCGTGTTGTTGTTTTTGTATTTTTTCACTTCCATTTTCCTCGTTTTCTTTTTCTCTCAGAGTTTCAAATCTCTGTCAACTGTTTTTATTTACCTTTTCATCCTTATTTCAGATGCGATTCCAACCTGTCGCACCAACCGTATCGATTGTCAATTAAAATTCAATGATTCGCTAGGCGAATCAAATCTAGTTCGTGTCAAATGTCGATTGATGGCAGCAGTGCGCATCGCCAATAACGAGCGACTACGTAGATACAGTCGATCCCAAAATTGAGCGTACACTCGTATAAAATATGCGCTTGCCCGACGAACAAGAGTATTAAATAATTTAACGCAAATAATATATTTACAAAATACAAATTTCCTAGTAGACAATATTCAGAGGTAAGTTAAACAAATTGATAAACATATCATTTTCGTGAAGCAAAATTATTTTATACATATATTCGCTCAGCAAGTCTTACACGAGTGCACGCGCAATTTTGGGAGTGACTGTACACCGTTTTACGGCATTTGACGAATTACATTTGATTCATTGCCGACCGGAGTATAATGATTTTACTTGTATATGATTGCTTAAACGCTATTATCCACAGACATAAGAAAAGTAACGATTTGCTAATTTGATCGAAAGAAATCGCTATAATAGGAAATAGAAGAAAAAGTAAGTGCACCAAGTGCATCTAACAAATGCACGACAGTTGCGCGAACTGCCGGCTATTGTGTCGCGGAATGTTAAAAAGTGATTTCAAAGTGTCTTTAGTCGCCGCTGAGCGTCGCGGCAGTGGTGCTGCGACGGAGTCTGAGAATTAGCGAAGCAACGCATAATTGCCAAAGTCTAATGAGTGCGCCGTTGAATTCTCGCGCCTGATAAATCATTCGAAGATTCTAGCTGCTAATTCTGCTAAATATACAATGCCAATGGGAACAGACTTTACTAATACGTGTAAACTACATCGAGTCCAAAGCTCCTAACACTTAGCGTCTATTACCTATGGTAGAACCGGTGCTCTTGCCGTCGGGACTAGACTATGCAGCTAGTGCAATTTCAATGCAGCAACGCAGGGCAACGGAGGATCGGCTCGCAGTCAAGCGTTATAGAAATACTTTACTGACTATTGGAAAGTTCTAAGAGAAGAAAAGAGTTCAGAGCTCTAGTGGGAATGTTGCAGCATAAGCAGCTCCAAGAAGACCCTCAAGTATAATCTTATACTGATCCCCTGGTATACCACCTATAGAAACACCATCTCTTCATGGAAATTCTATAGATGCCCGGTCGGCTGTCCGAAATGTAATTTTGTACATGACTTTGTTAAACCTAACTCGTCGTACCTCGGGTCAAGTTTCAAACGCAGCGTTTAAAACCCTGTATGTGTTTTTATCTATTCTACATGACAGATTTTATTGCTAATGTTATAAATTTTTGAAAAAATCATTTTTACTATTGGACTACAGTTTATTCTTGCTAGTCAAAGTCTGGCGTTTCGATTTCACTACAATTGAACCTAAAAATACGTATTTCTTCAACAGTTATAGAGGAATGAAAATTGTCGATCTTACTGCGAGAGCATGTGTGGCAGCTAAAAGGTCAGAAAATAGGCATGACGTGCTAGGGTTAAAGATAACGCCACGTTCTAAACAAGTCGAACTTTGTCTCCCTCAATATCGAACGATTAAAGAGTTTCGACTCAGCTCGAATATTCTGTGAGTCCGACTAGGCGACCTGTGCTCGATGTTTGTACACTTGCGTGCTCGCACGTACGATGCTCGAAGGCTTGAATCTTCGCACTGAAAAATCATTGCGCGTAAAGCTCGTCGAAATCTTGGCAGCAGCGATCACTTTTTAGACTTTCATCAGTAGTGCAATGAGACAAGTGAGACAGCAGAGACTGAGTGCAAGCAAGTTTATTTCGTTAATCCCGACTCCATTACCAATTTCCAATAATATTTTACATATTCTTCAAATATTAATTGAACAATCAAAGTTCGCAGGAACTGAAATTTTATCCGACCGTTTCGATTATCCTGTACAGGTTTGGTAATAGGCTGAGACTTTGGGTTCGAATGTTCCTCGCCCCGTGCGTCGTTTGCGCACACGAATCACCTTTGCGCGTTATTAATTTCGATTCTCCTTCAAAAGTCAATTATGCATTACCAATAAGCCTTAGGCAAGTAGATGGTTGGGATGCTAAAGCTTTTTGCGTGGCGACCTTTATTACGATCGCAAGTGGAAATTGACAGCGTCAAAAACAAGAGTGGACAGCTGTCAAACCAACTGGCTCGACTTTTGGCATTGCTACCTGCTTATGCGTGACTTACGTACTTGTATAAACATGTCGCACGTCGCATGACTCACCCGTGAATCAACAGGCCAGAAGATATTCTTGAAGATTGACCTCCCACCCGTTTAACATAGGCACGCATAGACATGTGCTATGCTTATTACGTCTACCAGCCAAGATGGTCAGCTATGAGAATTCTGAGCGTCTGGGAATCCGGTGGTAGATTGCAGGTTGACCAACGTAATTAAAATAACATTATTATTGTATAGTAACGACCAGACGGGAGATACAGACAAATTAGTCAATAATACTGATTTGTCATTCAAATAATTTTGCAATCACTTTTTTATTTTCGCATAAAATGATACCTGACCTCCAGCATACTAAGGCAATTTACGATCGAAGAAGGACACTGCGTTAACGCGTTGCAAATTCATGTTGATGCGAATTCGTCTGACATTTACGACCGCATAAATGTATTTGCACGGGCATCAGGCAGGCTGCGGGATGGATTGCGTGTTTCGGATTGCACTCGTTGCGAGCTATTTGAAAATTCACTGCGTTTAACAAATCTTGCAATATCGGGAAGATTAATGGCGACCATGTAGCAAAGAGAAGCAAATTACCTAAGTTTACCGACACCGAATACCGTCCTCGCATTTAAGGACGTTTAACCTAATAAAACATCCGAATCAATGCAGTCGCTACTAGTGGGCTTTTTTTTTTCTTTCTAAAGACGTGACAAAAATTGACGTGGAAAACGTTAATTTTTCAAACATATTTTACAATCGCAGGAAGCATCGAATCCCAATGTCTTTTTAAATGAGTCGAAGCCCAGCTTGTATTTTGTTTACCTGCGCTCGTTGCCTTATGAGGTTTCACAACGTCAGCTTGAGCCCAGAGAGCACGAAAGCTACGAGTATACGGGGAAGCCGTCAATTACACACGACGAATGGGCGAAGAAAGTGAAGAAGGAGAAATGAAAAAATTAAGGACTATAAACGTTACGAATGAAAATGATGATCGACTAGGCGATTGACAACGCGATCATTGCAGTACAAAGGAGCAACTTCCTCAAATGTAAACACGCGCACAGACGCTCTGTAACGGAAATAAGTAAAGGAGGGCAGAGAAGTAGCAAAGAGCCAGGGTTATGGCTCGTTAGTGGCGTTTAAAGCCTCATAAATATTTCGCTCTACGCAACCGCATGCCCTGCCGACGAATCCTCGTCGTCGATCCGGAAACTCAAAAGAGACTCTTCGCGCATTCTCGGATTCACCAATCCGCCTCCCGTTACCCAGCAGGCGCGACTAATCTTAGCCGCTTATATCAGGCCAATACTAAGAGTTGTGTAAGATCCAAAAAAAGGTGTTTCAAAGAAAAAAAAAATTAATTGCATTGTACCGTAAATCAGACGTACGAAAAACACGATCAAAGATTACACGACTGGACGTTGTTTTTGCATTTTATTATTATGTCCTCGGACCACTTACCCTGGGATCATCAGGATTCTCGTTAGAATACATAAGTACCTAGCAGGCACAACAGGCGAAATAATATGTTTCGTAAAAGATTGAATATCCTCAGTGTCGTAAGACTGAAATAATATCATGTCTGCTGGTTTCGTATTATATTGTGACTAGTATTTCTGATTCAATATAAGATACTACTACGAAGTACCTAACTGATTTCGTAGTGACGTCCGAGACTCGTTACCTCAACAATTTCCTTTTATGATATCTCGTATATTATGGAAAAGCGTCCTAGATAACAAGCAGTACGTGGTAACCGTTGAATACCTAAGAACACAATCCGAGTCCCGTATACAAGATTCAAATTGGATAGAACTTTTCGATTCGGACTATATTACGTCCGAGTCGTCTATTTATCAAAATCCAAAAATTGTTCCACTTGAATAAAAATTAATTTTTGGATAAACGCTATAAGGTACTGACTAGACTATGTATCCTATATGCAGCATTTGAAGAATCCTCGGTGACTGTCATTATTTGATTTCTCTATACTACACAGGGAAAAATGTATATTGACCTACTAGAGCTATGGTTGGTATTTGGACAGCGAGTGATTGCAGTGGTCATAATAGGAAATCTAATAAAATTTATAAACCAAGTCCCATTGTTTTTATTAAAATTCGTTGTTATGCAATAAGGATGTATATCTTAGTGGTTACTAACTGTTGCCTTGGTAATTGCAATGTAAAAACTTTGTTGCGCGTACTCAAAATATCATTGTGAAAATCGAAGGCCTGCCGAGGTCTTCGAAAATTTTTACTAGCGACGTGTTGCTTCGCGTTGATCTCGTTTGTTCTATAAATCTGTATAATTTGTTGTATAAAACACGTAAAATCCACTCGCCGCTTACTTTATACGAACCATTTACGTCATAATGTTTACTATTAATGAGATTCGTATTAACAAGTGGATCGTTTAACTCCTTTAGGCTGTGGACTTTGTGACTTGAAATTTTTCGACTTGATATACAAGCGACGCTTTCTTCCGGGACGTGAAAATTAATGCAGTGTCAATAATAACGCGAAGCATAATATATAACATAGACGCTGTGATGTGTCCAATGAAAAGAACTGAGTGAATCGAAAAAAAACTTGTTAAAATATTGATGATTCGGACAAAATTTATTAACGTCAAACGATATTCTTCAAGGTACACGCACAACCACGCGCGCAATATTTCTTTTAGAAAAATACCTAATTCAGGGCGCGTCAGAGTAGCTAATACCAAGTAGCGATGACTGCGTTACGTTATTTCAGTTTAAACGCATTTTTTTATTTTTTCGAAAGATAAAATACAAAGAGCATCGCGAATAATAATTCGTCCAAAGGATATATAAGCTTGGACAGGAGCTGTTTGTATGTACGGTGAATTTACATGGAATCGATATGAGCCAAGATTGGCTAGAATTTCAATTTCGGCTTATCCCAGGAATTAAATTGGAGAATCTCGCAAGACTAATGGTGCCTGGATTATACGTCTACTTTACTTAATGTTTTTGTTAAAGAATACATGGCGAAGAGACAAGACGGGATAAGAGGGAAGTTTTCGAATAAGTAAATGGAAATAGTAAATGTACCATAGGACTACGGTCAGGACTGGTGAGCGACGATCTTACCTAGCAAACCGTGAAATTTCTTTGAAAAGCCAAGGCGTGTCAAGCGTTACGGACTCTGAAAATTTGGCAGAAT
Source organism: Syrista parreyssii (assembly GCA_030142615.1). Lineage (NCBI taxonomy): Eukaryota > Metazoa > Arthropoda > Insecta > Hymenoptera > Cephidae > Syrista > Syrista parreyssii. The sequence continues at coordinate 177,130 of JARQTG010000170.1, read as the reverse complement.
GCCTATTCGTTTGAGGCTCAAATACGGGGATGGATCGTCGGCTGTCTCGAATCGTTCGACGAATGTGGGTCACGCGGGGAGTAGCAAATTTTTCAGCAGGGTCATGGCAATTTCCGTAATTCACGTTGGATCCTTAACGAGTGTATTTTCACAGGATTAAAAAAAAAAAAAAAAAGAAAATAGTCGATAAAGAAAAACATACGAATCGAATAATAGATAGATGGCGAGTCGAATGATTGTTTCGCCAAGAGAAACAAAGACTGCCTAAATAAATTCCTCGTATATGCAGACAGTAACTGTCGACATAAAATATTATAAATTAATTGGTGTTACGGCCCATGGCCCGCATAGTCCCGCGTGTACCGTCAGTCTGTCCATGTCACATCAACGTCACGTTTCTGAAATACCCGGTCTATATTCGTCACCCACCAATACCAGTGGATCAACCATGTGCACCAGCTAGGACTCGCTTCCTGGGTTCCTAGGCTGCTGAAGAAACTTCACCATTGGGACGTAGACTATCCGCGAAGCACATGAGGAGGGTTGAGGGAGAAGAGGGGCGGGGGAGGAGAGGGAGTCCAGCAGTAGCTAGCTAGGTACATACCAGCAGCATCACTCTCCTTACATCCTATAAATACCAAATTCATCTCCCGCGAGGCACGAGTAACGGACCTCGTCCGACATTACTAGAGCACTGAAGAGAGAGAGCATCATCGTTATCCAGGGCCTATAGCTGTGGAAGCAGCAATGGCTGCAGCATCGGTTGGTCTTGAAGGAGGGATCGATTGAGGTATGAAACAAGCAAGTTCTAAATGGCAGGGAGCAGGCGGTAAAGCGACGGAGGCCACGAATCGTCCAACTAGTAAGACAAATGAGGTTGTTATTTCAGCTCGACCTCTAATGCCGAGCGGCCGATTACGCTCTCTTCTAAGAGGAGCCACGTATAAACGTCCATTCGTAAATGTCAGAGGCGTTAGGCATTTTACACGTGTTGCAGGAAGTCGAGCGTGTACACGTAGGAGATGCCGAGACGCCTACCGATTGTTTTTCCTAGCTGCTCGAATCTAATTTCCATGAATAGAGATCTGTTAGACTGTGGCGGTTAACAAGAGGGTAGTGAAAGGTCATCTATCTGTGGAGATAGGGGAGGCATCGATTATCAGATGAATCAGCAGGATCAGATGGGGATGAGATAGGGTGCATAATCTGCGGTGGGCAGTGACGCAAAACGACGAGAACGGGATCAGAGAAGGAAGTAATGGCTTCCACGTGGACTCTCAAGACAAGACATTCGAGACGGGTAATCCGAACAGGATCAGTTCGACGATCACTTTGACCGTATCTGGTGAATTTATAAATGAGATAAATTCAACGTCACCTTGAGAATGAGATCGATCGATATATTAATAAATTGAGATTTTTTCGACATGATACTTTTCTATAGGATATATTTATATAATTGTCATTCCATTCATGGCTAAACATATAATAATCGGTAAACACACATGTTTTAGGAAATTACTAGAAACCATCGAATTATTGGCAATTCAGTATTTCGATAAACGTTCTCTTAAATATTTTATCGAATAAAAACGTTTCGACTGGCGGAAGTATAAGATATGTCTGGAACAAGTCTCCCGGGTCTAGCCCGACAGTGAGCGTAGGGGTGGTTGCGTTGAATCTCAAAGGCCAAGAAACGATCATGTTCAGGAGGGCTGAGCTAGACTTCTACAATGATTATTTTTCTTTAGTCTAGGACACGACTTGTCAAGCTGAACTTTAGCAATCAAGTATAGTACATACATATTATTTCGATCACTTCTGTGCATGAGCTAGACTTGGTATGACGATTTGAAATATAGAAGAGGTCTAGAACAAGTATAGGACAGTCCAGCTGGACTTTCCTACTTGTTCCCTACCTCGTGCGTTTCCTGAGCTTTGTGACAGACTCGATCTAAATGTCACACAGACACTCGATGCTTCCATCCAGACTTGATATAAGCCAAATGTTCTTTACCCGAGTCCCCTTGACTTTATGCATAACAAGAGTGAACGGAATATTTTGAACTGTGCGAATATGAATTTTTTTTCTAAAGAGATCTCGTACTTCAACTTTTTTTGATGTTTACTATCGGCGCAAAACAATCGTCGACTAATTTACGTAATGCAAGATCATCCGTGTCTCCTGTATTTTTGTTATTCCAGTGGATTGACGTCATTCCATGCCAGAAGCGCGCGTTGTACTTTCTTACGAACTCGCCTTCACTTTACCATAGAGAGATGCGCTAGATCGCACATCAATGATAGATGTCGATCGCCGCAGTGACGTTTTCGCGTCTGGTGAATGGCTATGACGTCACCTAAAGTGTTTCTAGCTCAGCAATAGAATTCTTAGTGTCTTCAGACACTGTCCAGATCATTGCTACGTCGAGCGTCACTTCCGATTATCAAGGAGCAAACCCACGGGACTAAATGGTTGCGCGCTCTCGTTACGCAGGACTATTTTCAGCATGGAAAAGTTTCTTATTGTGGCGCCTGACTGTACGAAGTTCCTATTAGGAACCGTACGGGTGACCGCATAGACGTATGATTCGTTCGAGGGAATATTTTGAGGTGTGTCGAAATATGCACGTTAAAGTGAAAATGTACTAATGGGGTCGGCTGTTGGAGAAAAAAAATGAAAAAAAAATAACAATATTCCTGAACAATAATCGTTTGGACGGTAAAATACATTTGCCTGATTGCTTCGCCAGGAATTCGACATACATACCTAAGTGGCAGCCAGGGCGGCACGTCTACCTCTGATTTTAGATTTCCGTCGCATGTCCGTCATTCGTCGCGCTGGACGCTTTAGACGCCCCCACCTCTTCCGCCGCCACTCAACTCTCTTACACTTACCGGCACGACGCCTAGAGTTTCGCTTCTCCTCATTACTACTTTCTAGACGTACCACACACACACCTCGTTCAACCATTACCGAATTATGTCCTTTTCTCACGTGACAATCCTGTCACCTGGATTCCTAACCACGTGTTTCTACTTTCAAAAGATTCTGAGACAAAGTCCCGAAATTGAGGGTGAGGAAGATCAGGCATAGAATTTACAAAGAATTTGAACAAGCATAGCAACGGGCATATGAATGATGTTACGACGAATAGAGTTTCAGACACTAATCGAAGACTGTTAAAGGCATTGCTGATGTTATCAGTGTAAATTAATACGATTCATCAATGACGCAACAACGTGGATTAGAGTGGAATAAAATTGTCGAGGCAACAGGTACTCGAATAACAGGGGTTGGAAATAGTAGAGCAAGGCAGGGTGTTTATAGATACATAAGTGTCGAGTAGGGACGGAGAGACGACAGTAAGAATGGAGCAAGAGACACAAGGCACGTTTCGATCCTGGCATTCCGGAATACCGGAAGGTAGCCAAGAGGAGGAGACGATGCCTGAGATCGACCGAAAACGTGGTCGGCGTATCAAGTGAATCTAGAAAACTTCATACCCTATATATATCATACAAATCCACAATCCGTATTCCGCTTGCAGTATACTTTTCTCCGATGCGAATCCCGAAGCTTTTCTTTTACGAGAAGACGTGCAATTATCATCTACCGAGTATAGGAGACTGGAGAAGTAATGGAATAACAATCCTTAAAAACCAAAGACAGAGAAGGCAAAAATCAGCCAGTCTTAGTTCCCATGTTACACGTATATTGCACAGGACAGTAAACAAGAGAAATCCTTATTCTTGTTACGACGCTATTGTCATTTTCGTAGCGCATTACGATCCCCGCCATTTTATACCTGACTCTCTAAGCATCGTCAGGAACTTGACGAGTTCCTTGAAAGACACTTGATGCTTTTAACTTGTACGCGTCATACACTCAGACGGGAATATCACCCTTTTCTCAGTACGCCATTGTCGCTGCAGAGTGGCGGCGTGCTGTAGGTACTACAATAATCAATAGAGTCGAAAATACGTGCAAGGAGGCGCGTAACACGCGTGATACGCGTAATGCTGTCCCACGGTAGGCGTGCATGGAGGATTCTTCCTATAACGAGCTCCAGGGGACGGTTTAATTACGGATGGTTATTAGGTTCATTATGGTCCTTTATGTGTGGTGGATGGTACACGTATATAATAGATAGACGTAAAACAACGTAGGCTTTACATAGGTGCTTATGAGTTCTATAATATGTAGGGATATGCACGTGGGTATAGAGAAGCCTTCCCCGGCATAATTCCTATCCCATCCTATCCCATCCTACTTTACCCCGTGTCCACGGTCCAGTAGCTACCATGATTACCCTCTGCCACTGACAATAACTTCTTCTCAACGACCACGGTTATTTTTGAAACCTTGCCTCTTAAAGTCACCTTTAAAATAGCGATGAAACGTTACGCTCCTGAAATTATACGTCAGCCATACTGACTACTTTGCGGAAATGGCTTTTCCGCGTACTCTCTATAGCCACGCTGCATAAGCTTGCAGTCCTAGCACAATGGAAGCTCTTTCAATTGCCTCATTCACTTAACTAAGAAACGAGCCGATGAAAAGCTCAGCGTCAGCATTTTATAATCGTACATTAATCTTCTCGACGTTTAAACGCGACTTTTTCAAATATTTTTCAATCAGCTTCTTTTTACGTAATCACATAATTAAATATGTCCTTAGGAGATGCATCGGTGCGAGATTATTGGAATTAGGCCGAAGAACATACATTTTCCTCATGCAACGACTCTTGTACAGCTAATCTGCACACAATGTAGATACGTGTGCTTATTACTTAGACCATTATTCCTGTTAGGATTACTCGGTTCTATTATTTGTTGATTCTATTTACGCGTTTGATAATTCTGACAGGAAACACAGTTCCGGCATGTCTATTCAGGCATGAAATGACACGACGCTGTTACTCAGCGTCAGCGTTTCGCATTCTCGCCGTGTATACGCAATTGCTGCTCCCTTCGTGGGTTTTTTAAGGTACACGTATCGCTAAATACATTTCCCCGTTGCACCACCACTTATTCGGTACATTCGTTGCGGGAGAATAGATAAAAAGAACGCGTCTCGATACAGTCAACTCAATTTCCTTTAATTTCCTGCCAGCGATGCGACGCCAGCGCCACCGCGACGTTTCCGAATTTCGATTCGACGGAAAACGAATTTCACGTCACGTTCCAATAGGACAGCGACGAGCGTAATTAACGTTCGCCTCGAGGCTCTTTAAAATGCGCTAGTTAATTGCAGGAGCATAAAATAATCTTTGATCGGTTCAAATTCGTCAAAAGTACAACGCGTCTGGTTACCGTAGAAGCTGCTCTCTCGTATCGCCTCCGTCACGAACAGATTTTCAAAATCCTCATTTTCCTCCAAGCGTTCAGCGGATTGCACCTGAAAACTCTATCTCCTTGGGAAAAACTTCATGGTTCTAATTATACAATTTTACCCGGCAAGAGGGTGCAGCAACCCTTCAGCTTCGAAGTTGGCGTAAAAAGCTCAGGCAGTTGGCTGCGCTAGTCAATGTAATTTGCAATTCAAACGAGGCCTTCCGAATATCTTGCTGGAAAGCTTTCCTTCGCAGTCTGCCCCCCCCCCCCCCCTCTCTCTCTCTCTCTCTCTCTTCGTGCTTGGAAAGTAACTTGGCAATTCGCGCGATACTGGCAACGCCAAGGTATCTTGGAAATAAGCAGGTTCGTCACAGTATTTGAGTACACATTTTATGTGCACTTTTAGGAGAGTCACTTGAATCTTGAATAAACCGCGTAATTACATTAAAATATCCTTGAGCAACCACGCCAAAGAAGTCAGTCCTACCGGCGACAGCAAGAGCGGAACAAGGAGATCCAGAATAAAAACGTCTCTTTAACGGTATTTTTCGTTACGCACAGTTTGCTCCCACGAGAAACTCCAAGGGACCCCGAGGACACGTTGGATCCGTCTCGATAGGCCTTCGTCTCCAGCTTCATGTTTCTCCATCAAACACGTAACACACAGAACAACGTACGAAATGATCCAGCAACATTATTATACCTGTCGCGCCTACAACATCTTCGTCTCCGTCCAGCAATGGAAAAGGGAGAACACGAAACTCATATCGACGCGGGTAAATGACAAGTATCTGGCAGTGACGGAAGTTTGGGAAATGTCAAGAACAACTAGGTAAATGGAAGTCAGTATAGCAGAAAAAGTAGTTGGTTCGAGCCAGGAGCATCGGCTATCGCCGGGAGAATAGTCGGTGAAGCAAATGTACCGTAATAAAAAGAGAAGGCACAGTGTGCCTAATTAACCTAGAAAGAAAAATGCGTTTCTACTCTACAGGTATGTCAATAAAGCGACGAAAAATTGTGTCTCGGCACGCAATGAAATGGGTAGGATATGAGAAATAAATCAATTACGACGAAGAACGTCTCATAGGAGGGTAACAAACGAAACCAGCGATTTGTTCGGCGAACAGCAGTTCTATTTATAAGCGCATTCCGTGCTGACGTTTAGGTCATTTACGAGCGAGTTTCGGCAGAGTCACGTACGATCACGTATAGCACGTGTGTGTGGGTGCACTACGTATGGGGAAAGCTACGAGCACGTGTCTAGGTGATGCGCGAAAATATTCAAGCATATAGTGCAGAACTGCACGGAGAATGATCTGGCTAATGGTGTTTAGGGTAATTGCGGTCTGACCAATTAATGTAATTAGATCAAAGCCCGCTGGACCGCGTCGAGCATTCACAACCTGTAGTAAATTATAAAGCTATAGAACGTGTTTCATAACCCACGTGAACCGTAGATATGAAAATTAATAGTACAATTTGGTATCCTGGACTTCTAGCTGCCTACATTTGGCTACCCGACACGTTCAGTTTTGAGAATTAACATTCGGATGCTCCTGCGTCAAGGAAATACATGTACGTGGATATTGAGTCGGACCGTGACTCAACTCGATGCTAGAATTTCACGATCGACCTATATTTCCTGGTCCTCGTGACACTGAAAGCCAAGGTACGAGATGGAGCTAAGAAGAAGGGTGACACGTCCCAAACGAAAGCTCGCTCGCTCGTTACTGCGAGACCGACGTGCCTTTAGCTCCAACTCCCATTCGCTTCTATAGGTTGGTACCTCCGAGCTAGGCGGAACGTCCATTCTCTATCTCCTAGCTTCCACCTCGTGACCGTCGGGGGGATCCTTTCGAAACGATGAGAAGCTTCTTGGAGGTTAATGTTAATGGCTACCGTTCTACTCTGGACTTTTTTTTAGTAGCGATTTTCACTGTGCTCTTCTTACTAATGAATACATGGCGTTCTTTGTGTGACTGTACACGCTAGTCTCGAGCGTCTAGGTGGATCGCTTACGATTTTTTTGCTACATTCAAGTTTTTCAACTTATTCTCTGCTGTGTAGCTCACCGAGACACGATACCATGCTCCCTGTATATAAGTACTTCCTACGCCGTTGCTATCTTCGTCCTCGTGGTTCCTGGCCCGGTCCGATAAGAGAGTCGAACTTATATCGAGCCTTGGAGGTTCCGAGGGGTAGTGGAATAAATGGAAGCTATTTCGAAGTTATCAGGAAGTGTGAGAGTGTTGTAGACTAGTAGCCTGGAAGTCAGGAAGAGTTAACTAAGGTATAGGTTATACGTATATGATCCAGGAAACTCTTCAAGGATTCAACGTCTATCATTTTCCTACCTAGAACTTCCGGCGATTGAAGTTCCAAGCGCAGAATGCGCTGGCGTCGTGCACCAATTCCTCACGGAGGAACGAGGAGAATGGAAGTGAACGAGGTGCAAGCTCGTCGCGATGAAACTGCCTAATTCTATTGACAAAGCAAAGAATTTCATAGGAAAAGACAAAGCACGTGCACGCACTCACCTTGGCGAAGTCGATTTTTAATGTGCAGCAACCGGAGTAAATGTCTGCCCCGTGCAGAGTCTCCTTTGCTCGAGTTGCTGACTCCACAGAGTCGAACGTGATTTCGAAGAGCGTAGTTAAGGATATTCAATTTGATTGTCACTCGAGAAGCATGGAGAAAATAATAAGAAAAAAAAACAAGGGAGACAAAGGTAAAAAGCATATAGTACATAATCGTTAGCATCGTCAAAGGATATTCCACCATGGCTTGGACGCCGTTCTTCTTGAAGATGACAATGCGCTGTACTTGTCCGCTCGGTGCGCTGATTGTGTGCAGCACTTCCTGCAAACAAGAAAATGAAGATTTAGCCACGTGTAACTTAATTACCAGATATGGTCAATTCAGTCAATCGAAGGAAACACACGACTCGTAACGAAGAAATGACTACGGTGACGTCCCGACGTTTGAGACGGTTGACTCTTGCTGAACCAATAATTGGCAACACTAAGCATCAGGTGTGTATGTTTACCTGTAGCTGCCTCGCGAGGATTCATGCCTGTAGCATCACGAGGGATGACACAGCGTGGCTCCCGGCCAAAAGCGCTTTTGGGCTTTGACTTAAACCGACCAAGATGTTTCTCGTCAGGATTCGAATCTCAAAGAGATATTAATCGCACTCTTCCTCTGAATCCGTTTGTTTGTCTGAGATGGAAAACATAACCTTCGTCTGGCCTACACTGCGCGGACGTGAGTTACGTGAAGCTAAGACGGCTGCATTATCACGATAAAATCGACGCTGCAGTCCAATCTAAGGCTGTTCTATTATTACGCAGCGGCGCTCCTAATTTTATTGCCCTAATCCCGAGCCAATTGCTTCTCGCGAATGGGCGCGTGAAAAATTGATTAAACTGCCTGAATTACCTGGTGGCTAACTTCAAGTGGAACTAGAAAATATACTCGAAGAGAAATACAGTCCTGAGTCCTGAAGGTATTTCCCTAGAGAGTGATCCTAAGTATAGATACGTGTTCCTCGTCTCGACGTAAACGCGTTACACACGCAGTACAGACTATATACGTAATACAGCCACAAAGAACGAATAGAAAATGAAGTAATAAAAAAAAATGAAAGGGTCGTACTGAATTCATTCGTAAGGTTATATCCTTCAATATTGCCACCTACGTAAGGATTACCGAATGAAAATTTGATCAGTTCCAAAATTAAATTACATCCTTCCTTATTAGTTAACCGTACAGTTCGGCGAAATGGACGGCAAACCGTATTACCTGAATAAATAATAGATCCAAAGGTACGTGCCTCTCATTCTTGCCGAAATTAAATAGGCACACCAGTTTGGGCCGAGTTAAAAGAAAAAACCAAGAGCTACCGAACAAATATATTGTAGTAGGAAAATACACTGTGCGCGTGAAAGTTATTAATATCCATATCGCTATCAATTATTATAATTATATCAATACCAGTCTCGTCCCTTTAAACGCGTATGTCTCGTGAGATGTTAATAAAAAAAAAATACCAATTTTTCGCCGAGACATTCAGCGTCAAAGTAGCAAGGGTCTCTCAGACCCAGTCATGCCAACTAAGCTTCTGTTTTTACAGTGACGTACGAACGGGTTAATTCCATTCCCGCTCGCAGTGCGTTCAATCAAGTAACCACGATTTCCCGTCAGGTCTGCCTAACGATACATCACTAGTAGTTCCGAATGGGAATTCCACTTGTATATGAAAAATTGGAAAAATCCACGTGGGCGGCGTGAACAGGATCTAAGCGTTCGTTAAATAATTAATGGATATATCGTTGCCTTTCCCACCTACGAAATTTCATTGCGGTAACGCATCATTCCCAGCACTCTTATACACGCAGACAGTAGCTGACCTGCCCTAAGCATAACTTCCAGCTGCCGCGTTGTACGCTAATTATAGTTCCCGGCATTAAGCCCCCGTTCACGCGCGTAGTTCTCATGCCATTGCAAAAACCACCCCGTAGTATCGCGTCATGTATACTTTCATTCAACCCCCAAGTGCTGGTGAAGGCATCTTCCACGCGTACTGAAATCATATTCCCCTAGGGAGAATTTACCTCGATGACGTAATCTGCCCTCCAGATGAATGGAACGCGATATAATAAAAAAAAAATGTAATACAACCAAATAAACAGCAGAAACGTTCGTCGACGAGGCAGCAGTCAGACAGCAGTAAACATTTTACACGATATGCTGGCTGAATATTTGGACAATCTTTTCCGCGAGCGATCAGTCCCTGATATTGACGACCATTCAAATAACGCGTGTATTTTATTAGCTTCTGCTCGCGACGTTCATCACGTGTTACTAATTTCCTTGACGTTTTCGCTCTCTGCTCAGCCACGTGTCGACATGAAATGACAGGTAGCCAATGTTATTCCTGAAGATCAGTTAATTGACACAGCAAGTGGGTTCAGGGGTTCTCGAGTGACGCAGATATGTACAAACGTCATTTATATACACGTGTAGAGGACGAATACACGAGAATCTATTCCCGGTTTTCATTTGGCATAATCGAAATTGCACGGCAGCAAGGGACTTGGTAAAATCCTGCATTACGATATACGGGGATAGCTTGAGGTCGAAATTAATATTTTCTTCTACGGCAGCACTTCGTACTCACGAAAAATTCTAAAGTGGCCCAGCAGCTTGTCTACCAGTTTTCCCACTGAGTTTTTATGTGACAAGGATTTCTTACGAAAATTCGCAGCTCCACCGCGACGCGACCTTTCACCTCGAAAGGCTGAGGAGGTCGACATGCATTTAACGTAATGAGGTCGTGGCTGCTTTATGCGCCTCATTCACGATAAGGTAATGTCGTCCTCAAATCCGCCCGAGCTCCTCAGATAAGCTGCTCGTTCGCTCTCTACACGGTTGATTATATACATTTACACACGTGAACATAAAGCCTAACGCGAGGAGACACGAGCATTAGGTATCCGCATAGATATACATAGTAATATAAACTGGAGTCGCAAAGTGCATGTTCTTATCGTCGGGATAAGAAATAAACAGGAACAACCGACATTTTTTCTCAAGCGGAGTTACGACGCGCCGAGAAACCCTTGAAAAGATGATACTTTGCACTCCCAGCCTTATATACAATCTTACTCGCTTGTCCTTTACTCGCCAAAGTAAAGGCAAAGTGAATTCATAGCGCAACTGCATAAGACGAGATTTACGTAAAGGCGTGTATCCACGTGTGCATACGGTGCCTCCGTCAATGCAATTGCTGTAGTTTATTTAGAGTGCGCTTCTCGTAAACGTAACAACTGAGAAAACAAAAGAAAAGAAAATAGAAAAAAGCAAGTGGGAGCAAGGAAGAGAGGGGTGGTAAAAAAAAAGGGCACTTTAAATCCGGACTTCAAAGTTATCCGACCTAATCTCCCGGCCGAGTGCACTGCGAATCAACCTATATACAGATATATATCCAATATATAGACCGAACAAATCGATTTCCACTGAATGTTCCAGCGATTATCACGAGTCGCTGTGTACGGAGCTAATACCTAGTATACCTATACGTTTCTATGTATCAACATCGCGTGTGTGTTTTTCGCACCAGAGTATATAGTGTGTGTATATACATATATACAGAAGTAGCAGTATTGGCTGAGCCATGTCACACGATCGAACCACCCTCGGGCATACATTCACCATCCATCCTCTCTCCCGTGACCTTTCACCCAGCCTCTACGAATTCTCTCTCTCTCTCTCCCACTCATAGGCTGAATAAGGACTCATTCTCATTTTGCCAACGGAGAGCATCTCGACAACATTATTAAACCCGCCTTTGGCAATTGTCCTAACTCCATTAATGCATTTCACGTTACACGCGCATACGGTTTTCATTAAACGAATGAATACCCACAGTGCTTCACGATAGATACGCTAGCATTGTTATTATTGATTTTACAGCTAAAATTATGGCCGTCTCAATCCTCTAGAAATATTTGGAACTTAACACTGAATGTGCTGGCAACGAATTCAAGAATTCACGACTATGGTCCGAGGCTATGTATGTACGGACTGGATAGCAGAAGCGATGGAATAAGAACGTGAGAGAATTCAAAGTAATACAGTAGGCATAGATGCGTCGCACGTGAACAAGCGAGAGTAGAAAAAAGACATTAGTTGCTTGTGCAAGAATTTCGTAGGAATAAATAGCCCGTAACTCAACGCACCTCAAGCACCGAACGCATTCGGTGATTCTGGTACAGAAACCCAGGCGACTATAAATTTGAAGTCGACGGAAGCGACGTTCAACGAGTGCGCGACATAGCGACGCCCAAAACCCTACGGGGACCTGTGGGAATTTCGGTAATGCACGTAGTGCGCCGCAAAGAGGATTCCCGACTGATCCTAAAACAAGGGACTCTGCCTGAGTGGAAAATGTTCGCGATAAATGCTGAAGCTTCCGAGATGTCGTCCTTCTCGTGTTTTATTTTCATCAAGCGACACCGAGTCTACTCAAGTAATATATGACAGCCGCGTGTGTTAAACATGGGGAAAACTTTTTATCTATTGGCTTACGCCTTAGATGACTTCGCGGCCCTTAGGAAGAATATTTTAGCACCAACCTTTCCTTAAGGACGTTACAACTACGTGCCTTCGGAGCCTGTTGCCGAATATGAACTCTTTCTTTGCCCACTCTTGACATCAATCTGAAACTTTCGCGATCCTTCTATCCTCGTTATACACTAAGAGGATTGGTACGAGTCATGGGACGTCGGGGTATCTCAGTAAACTACCCACTCATTTCTAACAAATTTATTTCCTTTACAGAGACGCGTTACGTCTCGTAACTCGGGAATGGTTTGCGATACGGGATTCGGGGAGAAGTGATTTTTCCTTTCTCTCTCTCTGTTTCTTTCCCTGGCTGTGTGATAAGTATTTGGCGCGAAATCTTGATTCAGGTTTTTCAAATCCCTTTCGCTTACGTAAATTTATATGATCTTGTTAGAATTGCAAATTCTATAGTAGGGTCATGGGTTCCATGTGATTCTTTTTTTTGACAGTTCAAAAACAGCCAAGTCTTTAGAACGTCACGCGTGGCTGTGCATAAAGTTTTTATTACACAGTATGCACGTGCATGGTTTTGCACTGAAATATATATATATATATTTATTTTAGCATACATTTCCCTGATTTTATAGGAGGCCATGCGTTACTTGCTGAGAATTAGCATTGTTCAACATTTAAAAAAGCATGGACTCGTTAAATAAATACAAGTAAAATACATTTATTAAAAAAAATAACAGTATTTATAAGCAGACTAGGAAATGTGATATTTAGCTATGTTGACAGTAGGTTTACGGAACGTGTCATTTTGACGCATTTCGAATTTCACGTGAAAAATTATAGAAACCCTTTACATTTCTCTCGTACCGTTTATGCTGACTTTTATCAATTCAACGAGACAAATATATAAGCAAATTCATTTTCTTCTAAGTCGTCCAATCACGAAAGTCTCTATGTGCTATCTTTTATAAAAAAAGTGCAGTTTCCTTTACGCGCCAATGAGACGCGTGTCCGTATAGACACGTGTATAAGAAATGTCCGTAAGCCCAGTGTTAAAGCATCGAATCACATTGGAATGAAATAATTGAAAGTTACACAAAAATAACCTAGCTTATACGATATGTGAGCAACTGAAAGCCTTTATAGATTTTCATGTATTCGCGTAGGGTGATTTGTCAAGAGTATCGAGGAAAAAAGAAAAAAAAAACAAAACAAAAAAAAACAATCGAAAGTCAACCCTCCTCGAACTATATATAGATCAGAGCTCGTATAGACTGGGGATTGATAAAAGGATATAGGGTTCGGGTGGAATGCGTGTCTTCAGAAAAGTGTAACCCACTTTACGAGGCACGAAAAGGTTAAATGTAAAAATGAGCTCAAAGAAAAAGAAATAAAACTTTCAGCCTGTACGAATACTCGAGTTCGCGCTTTGCCTATTAGATACGAAGGAATTGAATATTGCGAGGTCTCGCTTCTGAAACTGGAAGATGACGTAATACACAACGAACGGAAATTTCTGCAAAGCTTTTTTCTCACTTCTCCAGAAACACTTTGGCGCAGCTCGAAGCTGAGGTTTGCATCGAAACAGTGGGTGAAACTGTAGGTGAGTATAATTCAATAGAATCGAGAGAACCAGGAGACATATATCCTTGTATCCTTGTAGCTAAGGGAATTCTAATACAATTAATCTGCTGCCTCTCCGTTTACAGCTTGGCTCTTTATTTCGTCACTCGTCTACCGTACGGTTGGCTAGTTAGTTAGTTGGTTAGTTACGTACGTTGCCATCCATAGAGAAACATGCAGACTTGATCTAATGGTTATTTACGTCACACCCTTGTCCAACTAGACCCCCTCTCCAATCTCCTTAACCCCGCCAACTTGTGTATAGTATTTTCAGGTAGTGCGTATAACCGATACATACAGTCAGTCCACGAGTTCAATGTGTCTTTTTGACAGTTCGCGAAAAATGCAATCTCTAAGGAATGACACGTGGGTTTGTATAAAAATCTGGAAATATATTCTCAGACAAAAAAGTATAATATAACTCGTTGGAAAACCAGGTACATGCATACATTGCGTGAAAAATTCTATGAAAAGCCACGTGGGACTTGCTGGAGACTTCATTGTTTTCGATCTGTCAAAAAATCACATCGAACTCGTGGACTGACTCTGTGTACCATTTATACGCACTATCTGAAAATACTATGCACAGGACTCGTTCGGCAAAAAAGAATGAATACTAGGAAGGGGTCGATACTCATTGAATATTGCGACAAACAGGTTTGCATCGAGGTACAACGGCTTGAACGGTAGGATCGCAACTTATGCGTGTACCGTCGCAACAAAAAATTACTTTGGCAGACACATGACTTTTAAATCGACGGGACTGGACGTTTAAGGATGTACTGTATGATTTACATACGGATCTTGATTTTTCGAATGAATTTTAACCCTATCGGGTGTACACGTGTGCGCGCGCACGTATCCGTCTTTTGCAATGACAATTACGTAAAAAATTGCCTCAAGAATGTTAAGTTAACATTCGAATGTATACGAATAAAGCGATACGTTGATGTGATATAGTTGGGTCGTGAAATCAGTGTATTTTAAAGTGACTACCACGTTACGGATTATAATGTAAAAAGAGTCCCCTGGTGTTACTGTCCTACCATATCTCTATCCACTAGCCTTAGTTTTCGCGACATCAACCCTTAAAAAATTGCTTTCTCATACGAAAGCATTAAGTCACGTATCCACGTATTGCGAACGCAATCATTAAAGCATTGTGGCTTTGACCTGCTAAAGATAGACGAAGCGAATGAACGAGAGAAAGACAAAAAGATATAAGATAAAGAGGTCGATGCCATTTCTCGATTACTAGAATTATTCTGCCGAGTCATCACGCGAGAGCATTAATAGACCATTGTTTATCAAATGCGCACATAAATGTATACAAACGCGCGTGCGCGTCGTTCATTATGAATTTTTGTCATGACCTTCCTTCAATAAATACTGATGTAACCCTACGCTGAACTCGTGCTAATGAACATGTCATTTGTTATTTCTATATTGATCATTTGCTCGTACGTCTCGTACGAGCTGAACGAAACGTGTGGTCATTGGAAAAGAAACACGTAATCGATGATGATAATGGGATTTGAAAAAAAAAAAAAAAAAAAACTTGCCCCGCGTTACGAATAATTCAGGCCGCGTTTGCATTAGAATCTTATTTGCGAGCTTATCGTCCTGAGAATATTGAAGGAGTGATGTATGGCCAACGATTAAGGTCGGACGTGCCTTTTCGCGCAGCTTTTCAGATCCCTTTCAATACTTCAGGATCGTTAGGAATGATAGGTTATTTCGAGGAAAAGACAAAATTTAAGAACAAATTTCCCAGTCGCTCTCCAAAGTAATTGCACGTAAACTCGTCCGAGCTCCTAATTGGTATAAAGAGTCTCGATAAAGAAAAAGTCACGATACGCTCTCAGTACTTGACCATTATTTTTATTCGGTAACGGCCAGGAATGCACCTGGCGAACTATCGCCCATCCAAACCGTATAGGGGTAGTAGCATCTATCTACCACGTATCAAAGCAGATACTTGGCAACGATGAAATCTGATTGCCGCGATAAAGACGCGTCCTTAATGATAACACTGCAACCTTGATGACTGTTAAGAAGTAACGATATGAAAATTCTTAATGTTTCACCTATGGGACAAACTTCGTGTATAACATGTATATATATATGTTACACATGTTATACACGAAGTTATAAGATATATATATATATATATATATATGCCAGGATGTAACTGTACTATAGTTATAACAGATTCTCCAAGTGACTCAGGCAAAACTATAGGTTAGTAAATTAGGGACGCGAAGTAATGGCAATTGCCAGAAGACGAACGTCTCAGTTTGTCAGGACGAGGCTAAGTGAGCGATCTCGCGAATGCGGAACTCTTTGGATTTTCATGCGTTACTGGCTAGGATACACGTGAGGTTGTGGCGTTTGCATACGCGTAGTTTCCATGCGTGTCTCGAAGTCTGGAATAGATGCCATAATGTCACGCGCATGACTCGGACACGCGTGATGCACGAGGCAGCTTCGTTCTGTCACAACAGCAGGGCCGCTTAAATTCCGCAGGATTATACATCTTGCGAATGGACCATAACGTCTGGTTAGTCTTAAGCCGTAGCTGCTGGTAACAGAGAAGAATTAGCGCCAAAGGCAGTGAGATGAAATTTTTGAGGAATGGTGCACGGAATGAGGTCGGATAATAAGAGGGTGAAGAGGGGTAAGTGGGGAAAGTAGAGAAGCGCGTGAAACAAGCGCTGCTGAAAGTAGGTAAATACTTTGCCAACTATTTTTGAATTAACCTCTGTTCTCAGAGCGGGTCTAATCGTTTAGCATGGATGGCTGCTCCGTGCTAAAGTCGTGGCGTCTGGCAAAGTTCGAAATAAAATTCATTCGCCACTGTGGGACGGGATCCTCGTTCGTAGTTAGTATCTTCGTAAAAAAAGATAAGGGAACAAAGAGGAAGAAGGAATTGACTGTTTTTCCAAGGAGCCCTAGAACATTTATGTTCGCCACCCTGTACGTTAGCCACTCGAACCTCCCACTGGTGATTCAATCGATCGCTTTCCAGTCCCCTTTCAGCAGCACGCCCTTTTATGCCATCCACCACTTAAATGCTGACAGTATGTATATATGTGTGTGCATATATATATATATATATATGCACAAAAAGTATATAGGAAAATACTCATAAAATCTTCAGCACGCAGCTGACGATGCGTTAGGAGATTTTTGTTTACTGTATCATCTTCAAACTTTTAATTTTTAGTTTCGACCATTCGGCCTGCGTAGCACAACGTGTTTAGACGTTCGTCGTAAGACACATTTAAGTGTTGCGTGAATCTGAGAAATTGAAGATGAAAAGTTATGAAAGAAATCGTTCGACCGATTGAATATTAGTTAACTCAAAGATATGAGATAACATTTTTGCAATTTTTGAAATAACACGCGATCGCATAGTGATTTGTGGTATAAATTATTGCGAAACTACGAATTCATTCTACACCTACTTCCGCCTTTCAGTTCCATTTCCTCTTCTCGGCTACTTCAGCTCCTAACTCGAGTCTTCTTACCTTCTCCAACCTTTCGTCGACCTTCTACCAGCTTCTTTCACTGGGTGAAACGGTGAGCTTATCGATTATCGACTAGTGCTGGAAAAAGAGCACTTCTTTGATGGATTCAAACACGGCCTACCACTTCGGCCCACCTGCCTTCAGCTACTCCCCGCGTCGTCTTACGCGCGTACTGCTATTTCCGATACAAGAATTGCCAGGAAATAGAAGGTAAAAGTATCTGTCTTTAATGTGGGAGGATCGAAGTATGCCGAATGAAATAAAGAAGCGTCGACACAGCGGCTGTGGTTACAAAGTGTCTAAGTACTAGGATAACAGGGCTGGGATTCCAGGCGTTAAAATAAGAAATACGCGTGCTCGTATTTTTGAATGATTGAATTAAAGTCCATAAATCTATATCTATGCTCTGTACTGACATTATAAAGAGAAAGAGTTTTATGAGTTTGATCGTTTAGGCTGGATGATCTCAAGAATCACTGAACTGATTTCAACGAGACTTTCACTGTTGGCTTCCTTGTAATACGTGGACTGTCAACTGGATCCTGCTCGTCGTAAATACATTTTTTTGTATTTACATAGCGGCCTAGGAGAACTCTATTTATTTTAGGTATTTTATTTACGTGCAATATTCGCGCTCAGTAGTAAATGTATTCTGAGCTAATAAATAATTATCTGATCCAAATACATTTTCGCTCGTGTTTAGCAACTATGTATGTAAATCAAATACCTACTGATTGAAGCGGCGAACGGAAAAAAATAACTATACATATAATTATCGATTATACATGTAACGATCACGATTTATAGGGAAAAAAAAAGTACATGCGTGATTTCATGATTGATAGACAGATTTTATTTGCGATGCCCTGAGTGGGACTTGAACCTGCGATCGTCGCGATGCTCGAACTGATACTCAATCTAAGGACTATCTATCTAATAATGTGACACTTTACCGCTGACTCACCAGGCCAATTTATACATTTAACTTCGATTAAGAATTATAGCGGGACTACGATAACTCGAACTTCTATACGTGAAAAACCTTTATGAGGTTATGAATCTTGGAATTTTCTTATGCTTCGTCTCTATGACTTGAAAATCCCGATAAACCGAAACTACGATGACTCGAGGCATATTTCGTTTCCCTTGGGATTCGAGTTATCCAAGTTCCACTGTATATTCGTATATATTTATATATATTGAAGCACATGGTAGTTCAAAATTACTGTTTCCACCAGCAATTGTACGGATATGTATGAGCCTGGCTTATGTACGTCGCGAGGAAAAGTACCGTATTATCATAATACTATTGAAAGCTGGAGCCATTCGCTGTTCGTTAGTATAACCAGTTAGCATCACCAGCAGCGGCTCAAACTCGACGTGACAATGCGACAAACAATATGATGAAGTCGCAATGCGCCCAATAGGACTCATATAACACGAAACCATTGATCTAGTAGTGGATTAGCCCTGAAGTCACATTTTCTTCAGTGAATTTTCAAGCCACCGAAAGAATCAAAGAAATTTTCGCTGACTTCTTTTTAGACGGTAGCAGAAAACATATTTGAGCCAAATACATTCTCTTTATATTTAGCAAATCGACCAAACACGTACACGCAACTGGCGAACAGGAGGCAGAAGGCGCGTTCTCAAGAATATCCTTGAGTAGAATTTTTCAGTGCTAAATTTTGCCATATACGTCTTGGTTTCAATAATGAAATATATTCGAGATACATGTATACCACGATAACCGAAGCAAATTGATAGACATTTGACATAAAGAAAAATTCTAATTGACGCAAAAAAAAAAAAAAAGATCGAATACGGAAAATTAGCGGATTCAAAGAGATTTCTTTACGAGCGAACAAAAAATTTGATAAAGGCAACAAATTAACTTGAAAAATAGGAAACTGATTTATTTTAACAATAGCAACAATTTTTCCTTCGTAACTCTTGTACAATTAAGCTTGAAATACGCTACAACAATTGAACGAAACACATATACGTTTGACGGGAAGTAAATTTTAGTTGATTGAAATAAAATAGGACATATATACGATTATAGTCAGTTTCACTAGATATTTTTTCTGGGTCCACCCTCTAGGACACTATGGGGACACAGGCTACCGTATGGTAGGATAATTAAGGGTTGGTCAATTACGAGGACTTATATTACCCGGCGTTCCACGGGCTACTTGTATCTATTAGGTTGGCCAAAAAGGTCATTGCGTTTCTTTTTGTGTAAATGCATGTCCATCCATTGGACGAAAACCGAAAGCAATGACTTTTGGTCCAACCCAATAGAACATGTGAAAATAAAACAATAAAAATCAGAGGGATGATATTCACGTGTTTCATATAAGCAACGTGCACAACGCCGGATAGGTTATGTTACTAATTAAATAACCCTTGATTTATCTTCTTAAATGCTAAGACGTATGTATTTCTGCATTTATTCGCATCGCCACTTTCGGAACACCCTGTAGACCGGGTGGCTCAAATAAAGTGTTACAAGCTGAATTTCCCGAAGCCATTGGATATATCGCGTGTGAATTTCTTTTAAATAAATAGAACAAGACTGACAGTTTGATGCGTAAAGAAAATTGTGGGGTCCCTAGGGGGAGGTCGCTCCCCCACCCTTATTCTTTAAATGGAATTGTGATTCAAATCTTAATTTATTCCGATAGCTCTCATAAAATTTCATAACACTTACTCCAAGTATCTCTTTTTATTTTGCACAGTCAAAGATTTACGACAAGAAATATTTTTATCAAGGGGAATTTTAATGCGGCGACGAGTGACGTCGTGCGTCACGTGTTGTGCGTTAAAAATCATTTTTATTAAATGTTCAAAATGCTCTCCTCGTACTCGCAAACATTTTTTTAATTACTTTGCGAACATTCTTACTAACATCCAACAACATCGACCAAGTAATCGACGCATAAGCCGTACGAAGTCTCATGTCCTCCGTTACTACGAGGGTCGTCGCTTTACGTTTTACGTAACGATTACGTCGCCGATATTATTAGATATTGAAGAAATAAGATTCGTATTCCACTTCATTGAGAAAAGAACGAGGGGGAATCCCCTATTTCCCCTTACGGGACATCCCCACCATTTTTTGAAACGTCAAGTAGTGCCTTCTTAATACGTCGCAGAAGTAAGCAGAAAAAACCGAACAGCCGAAGATCGCCGTGCAAGCCCGCACGCAGCGCCACCACCACCGCGCGCGGCTTAAATCGGCACTCTTCTGCTGTCCGTTTTCTTCCACTAACTTCTGCGACATTTTCTTAATCCATATTATAAAAAAATAATACAACTCGATACCACCAATGGTTGCGGAGAAAATAGCCCTTAATACCTTATTTGGACCACCCTGTATATGCGCTATGTGAAAAGAATGAGCTGTGTCCATATTTTACGCGCAATTGTTCAGCAGCCAACGAGAGGATCCGAGCGACAGGCAATTCGTGTAACATCAATGCGCACAATTGGTGGTTTTCTTTACGTATGTCGCTGGCTTACATTTCCACGTGCACGACGAACGACTCTACTCTGTTGCAGAGGTACATAAATCAAAGTGCATATTTTGTCTCTACATATGCACGGCTAACGGTATTACATCGAATTGAGGTGACCCGTGCCAACATGGCCGCCTCTGTGGTCGACGTTGAATCATATCACAGGAAATTACAAAATATATTTCGTCAGTGTCTCAGCTGCGATTTGTCTTACTCGTCCAATGAATCAAATCGATTTACCCGACCGACTTATTCATTCGTTTAATTCGTTCATCGACTTTCTTTTTTATCATTATCGATTATCGATATCACGAGCATCCAGCCGAGAATCTCTAACGATTTGAATGCACCTGCAGCTATGTCATCAGTCGCTTGCATCATTTGGCTTTAATATTTCAACGATCGTGCGAGGCTCAATGTGATGTTATACATATAGGACTATACATAGATTGCATAATCCATACAGAAATTTGCCGATACAATAAATTTCACGTATAAATAGATATTCGCGATAAGCCTTACATTTGTATATACATATATAATCCTTATACAAGATTATATATGTATATATCGGTGACAACGTTTGCGGTTAATATTAGAAATTGCCAATATCGATGAGTCCGTTTTCTTTGTCTATTAAAAGATAAAACTCTTCGCTCTCAACGTACACTCTTTGTCCACGGAAATGATATTCTTATCGCATAAGCTTCGTGAAAGAAAAAAAAAAATTACGAAATAACAGCGTCATCCTTATTAAATGCAAATTTGCTTCTGCTATAACCTACGTCGAATAAGGGATGCGCGTCCTGGAATTTCATTCTCTCGGATTCCCCAGGAGGACGTCGGCGCGCTTGCCGACTGAAGCAGCCGGCGCTCTTAGCAAGAGCCATACGTTATAATTGTTTTCGTTCTTCCGACAATGTTTCGATACAGTGGCTTCACGGTTAAATCCGTACCACGTGGCTTTCGCGTCGGGACTGTGATTTATTTTAATTACAGCCCATCTGGCCGCGCGGAAAGCTTAACCCGCATCGGAGTTTTGTCGCACTGGTTCGGCCGGGTCGGCGAGTTTTTACTTGTATGAGAAATCGTGCCGCGACAATAAATAACACACGAAGCCGTGCGTACGTAGAGACACAGGCGGCAAAGAACGGAGAGAGCCAAGAGGATACTAAGAAGAGAGCGAGCAGATAGAAGGCACGTTAAAGGAGACGAGAGCGCGAGCTACGAAATCAATAGTGTCCACAAGACGGTGAAGGGTGGAGAAAGAGAGTTGGAAAGAGATGGATAGACTCGGAGAAGGAATTAAAAAGGAAAAAAGAAAGAAAAAGACTCAAAGAAAATCTCGAGAGAATCGTGGAACCACCGTAGACGACGTTTTGGGAGGGCTAAAATGTAAATTTATCACGCGTAACGAGTTACGCGAGTCGGACATCTCGTCGAGTGTAAAGGAGCACATCTACGTTCTATGTGTTTCGCGTTTACTTGACGACGAGGAGAGACGAGAGACGCGTTTAACGAGAGAAAAGATTAATTTCGCGTCACTTCGCAACTAGGTACTTTACTTATGGTATGGAAAGGCGTAAGAAGAAAAAGAGTATACGACGGGCTTTTGCCTGTCGACGAAATTCAGACGAGGCACGTAGCCCCAGACACGCGCGACAAGCACGTGTTAGACGTGGAGGCGAGGTTGAAAGGGAAAAGAAAAAGGGTGAACAACAAACCGCAAGAAACATAGGCAATGATATAGAGAGAGACAGAGACATAAAGAGAAAGAGAGAGAACGAGGGAGTCTGACGTTATAAAGAAGACGTCCCGACGCACTCCTACCTTATAACCTTCTGAAGAGCCTGACGAATCCTCTTTTCCCGCGCGACATTTCACGCCGACCAAATCCAGCCGGAATACGTTATAACCTGGCGAAAGTCTCACGTGAAAATGAAATACGATCACCGCTCGCAGCTCAGGCACACAGACAGCTCGCCCGTATAGCGCGGCAATATTTTCTGGCGCCTTCCCTCGGCTCTCGGCTAACGATGACAAATCGAAATATATTCTAAAATTGTTTCGAGAGCAAACGGCGCTCGTGTTTGCTTCTTCATCTTCTTTATCGCCTACCCGTCATCCTCCGCACCTTGTACGGCCTTCTCCTCCCGAGGCTCGCATTGTCCCCGCGATGATACGCGCAGAGAGCGCAGGATCTCTTGCATTGTTCCAGTGGACAGTTTAACGAGGTCATAAGCGCGCCGATGAACACGCAGAAAAGAAACTTAATTCTCTCAACATTGCGCAATTGCGAGTAACGTAACCTTGAAGTTCCCTTGACAGGCGCACGACTCCAGTCTCGTTGAGCTTTGCTGCGATCGTTAAAGTACTTGAAGCCTGAGGTAAGACGCCGAAGCATTCTGACACAGGAGACCAAGTGAAACTATAAGGCTAGGCCGGTCCCTCTTTTCCAAGCACGTACTTCGTTAGTTAGCGCCTCGTTATCGCTGCTAAATTCACATAACAGATATCACCCGTCGGCTTCTCAAGACCAGCGATTTGTTTTTCATTTTATTCTTATTATCATTATTGCACATAGATAGATGGGTATAAATATTCGCGACATGCTGCTGGGACGCGAATTATGCACCGTCGCATAATCGCGCAGACACGCCGTGACGCGCGACGATGTAGAGGAGGAGCAGCGGGACGAGCGGGACGAGCGGGAGGGGCAAAGGAAGGTGAACGGCGACGGCACCGTGACGAAAATAAATTGACCTCATCATCGTCCCTGATTTACTCCATATCTTTCTTACGCGATATCAATCCTTTATTCAGGCCACTTTACAGAATGAACTCGAGACCATGTTTATTGGGATATTTTTTACATAATGCAATATCCGTGGCTGACTAGCAATTTCTGCTGGACGTGCCAATTCAGTATTGGTAAACGGCCGTAACGTCTTACCGTGGCTATAGTACTGATTTACTATGTAATACCTAGATAACGCTCGACGATATTTGTGTATGTGTGTTGTGTATATATATATATATATTGAAGTATGAGGATGAACGAAAACGTGAGAAAAATCAACGCGAACACCTAAAGACAGGTTAGGCTAGGTTCAAACTCGGTTCAGCAGGATCCGCGATGATCAAGATCGGCAGAGACGATAGCAATTTTTTTTCATTTACTGATATATATATATATATATATATATATATATATATATACTATACATCAGGCTGACGAGAATGACCAATGGTCGTTTTTGAAAAGACTATGGAAAAGGCTGGGACACGTGGAATTACGACTGGGACGTCCGGCAATCACGGATTCTGCTGCAGTTCCCGAAAACACATTGCAATATATAAATAGTAATACGTGCAAATACCGAGTGCCTATACAGTGAGGACTAAGTAAAGAAATCACGAATTTATTTTCTGTTGATGCAATGCGAAGATCAAACGTGCGAAAATCAGTTGTAAGTTTCGTAACGAGAGAACGCCGTGCGGGGAATCGAGAAGAGGAATAAAATAGAGAACGAATAGTAAAACGTATGAGGTCGGTCTAACAAATGATTATGATATTAAAACTTTTATTTATTTATTTTTTTTTTTTCAAAATACAATATATGCAACGTATCTAATCCATGCGTGCGGTACATGTAACGGCCAGCTACGTATATGTATATCGGGGTTCACGTGTGCGGCTTTAGCGTGATTTCGCGGTCGAAATCCACACGAGTGCTCCATAAAAAACACCCTATATATATATATACACACACACACACACAGACAGTTCACGCAAACTTCGCAGTATCGTTATGACGGACACCCGAGAGTAAAACATCGTTAGCGGTTAAACGCAAGCGACAAGTGTCTAGGGATAGGAAAGTCGAGCGGAGCGAAAGAAGAAAAAGAGAAAGAAAGTAAATAAAAAGTAAAGGAGAACGAGCAGTTATTCAGTAGACGTTTTTTGTTCTCAAACATACGCCAGGCCACTTTAGTCCCAATACGCGTGTAACTACAAGATGTCCCACATGAAAGAAACAGAAATATCTTTCAAGTCCACGTTACTCGAATGGTCGTGGACGATTTTTATTGTGGATCTGATTTTCCACAGGCGCGTTGCTCAATGAAAGCAATATGCATATGGCGGAAGTGTCGTTCGCCGAGAGCCGACAAGTTTATTTCGAATTCCTGCAGCTTGTCTCCACCCGGCTGTGAGATCCGCAATTTTGCGATTACGCATCGATAATTTGTGCCACTGAACGCGTAGGAGTGAGGGAGAAAGAGAGTATGTGATTCAGAGACAGAGCGAGCGAGTGAACCGACGAGAAAGGACGGCAGAAGACGCGTGTAAAGCGAGCACGTTGGATTAAGTATAGCAGGAACGCGGCAACCCATCACACGCCTGGTGTATTTTTAAGATATCGCCGCGTTCTTCGTACGAGCCTACGTTCACTAATTCCCAACCTAAAAATAATGCTCCATATGTCGAAGACAGGGAGTCCATTAAACTTGTGGACTCTGGATAGCCACCCGGTAGTTTCTATCGATGCACGTATGACCGCTTAGAATTTGGTAGGAGCGCGAGATATTAAATAAGCAAGTAAACCAGACGCAAAGCGCGACGCACTGTCCCTCTGTTTATTTCAACTGGGATATTACTTTAAGCAGCGTCATTTTCAGTCCGACGCACCAGCTACATTTGACAGCTGTCACTTCTTAACCTCAAATGTCAGTCAAGTGTATGCGTAGACTCGGTTCATTGTTGAATGAGAGTGAGACATGAAACGTGTCGATAAGCAATACGATAATGACCGATGCGAGATGTAATCTTTTGGATTTAGGTTTTTCAAATTTTTATATATCACGAGTGAGTGCGAGAGAGACAGACCGATAGGTGTTTAAACGTATTAGAAAAGGACGCGTATACTTTTCGACCTTTTTCCTCGTCGGTCGGGGTATCCCGTTTAATTTTCAATTTTTCTCTACTCCTGTGTGTGCGAGAGAGACGCACCGATGGACTTTTTTCTTTTTCCTCGATTGGTTTTATTCCTCAATTGACGACAAATACCGGCTACGCTTGTAGATACTTAAGCGCGTAAGACAAAGACAGACATATCGTTAGCTATGGAATCTACAACGAAACTACTTTATATCGAATTGATTGTACTGCTAAATGCAATCTCTCAATCCTCGAGCATTTATCTTTCGCCAAGCGAGAATGTGCCAACGTGAAAGACAGCTGACAATTTTTTCACCGTACTCAGCTCCGTCGATTTGTGTCTATCGTAATCACAAAATTTGACAAAGTCAATTGCAACAACGTGTCTATTTGCTGAAAAAATACTTGACGAACGCAAAATACTATTTTCGACGTTGAAACATACTTGCAGCCAGTTCGAAGGAAGGAGACAAAGGAAATCCGAAATGTAAACATCTATATCCTCCTCTAATCTCTCTTCCGTTCTTTGTTTCCTTCAAGGACGATCATCTGGGTCACGAGCAGGCATTAGTCCTCCATTACACGTTACAACGTGAAGATACATGCGCACAACAACGATTTCATCGAACTGCCCAACATTTCATCCACGCATGTGCAAACCCCAGTACGTCAACCCTTTCTCGTTTCACCCAGGAAAGAAAACACTCTCTTGGCGATTGGAGAGAAAGCCGGAGAGATTCGATCGTCTTAACCGGCATCACCTTCGATGCGCTAGAAAGGATATATCAAATGAGTAAGTGTCTCGAGATAGAAGAATTACCAGTAGAGGCCAGGCGAGATAGCCTCGTTGCTAAGAAACTCTCACCCGTCGCGAGACAAAATCGTCTTTCAGCCGTCTTAGAGAAACGAATTTACCCGCACCGAAGTAATTTAACAAATTTCACCAGAGAAGAAGCAAAAAAAAAACGACAATAAATATTAAGAATAATGCAACGAGTATGATTAGCGTCCGTTGCATTCCACGGTATAGACTAATGATTCCTAGCAGCGACGCTTGGCCGGGACTGTACCGACGGTATGCCTCAGACTTGGCAGAGTCCGCCTCTTCTCGCATGCTCTGAACGGTTGTCTGTACCTAGAACGATATCTCTCGGCGAAACGAATTCTAAGTACGCAATTACTTGTCGCCAAGACTAATTCCGCGTTGCTGTCCACGTATTCGACGCGAAGAGGCTATAAAAGTGAAAATGAAAAATTTCCACGGGACTGAGCGCGACTTTTCAATAAATATAGGAATAAGAATTTCTCTATGGAAATTTCGGGCGACCCGTTCTTATTGTAACCAGGTATACGAATGCAGATACGCGACGTATAACGTGCGGTTATATACGACACGAGCATTGTGACAACTGGATTTCTCGACGGCGGCAGAATAAATATTTTCCGAGGGTAGAAAATCGATCGAGTAAGAGTCGTGACGTAACGCGAAACAATAAAGGATAATATTTGAGAGCCATTAACAAAGGCATTCTTGCTAATTACAGGCAAGCACACACCTGGCTACGTAGCATTGTAAAATATCCAACGAGGCACAACAGTCTTACTCACAATCAGTCTTATACAGTACGATCGACAACACGCAGCTATACGCCTACTTAATAGTCTCGTACTCCAATATAGTTCATTCGATCGGCTTGCTGGGTTCGCCGTAGGTATATACCTATTTATATGTGTATACATGAACCAGGAGAGAGATCGAGCGTTTCGCATTTGGAAGAGAAGGGGACAGTTGCAGTAGAATGAAGTGAGGCCACGAGAGAGACAAGGAGGAGAATAAGAAAGGGAGCAGAGGAAGCGTGTTTCGGTGTCGCTTAATGAGTGCCAACGTGCCGCAAGAAAATAAGCATTGTGACCTGGACGCTATGCGAGCATTCGCGAGCGGCACTCGCGCTCCGGGCCCGAATGATCTCGAAGGAAGATCGCCCGAGGACCAGAAAAGGACCGCGCTTATCTATTACTGGCAGCCAAACAGAAATAAAGTGTAAATCGAGAGATGCTAGAGAGGTTGCCGAGTGGACAGGAGATACTTGCTGGTGAGTCGACCGACTGACGAACGGCGGAAAGAGACAGACAGAGAGATAGAGAGACAGAGAGACAGAGAGAGAGAGGGAATAGTTTCCGGCCAACTGAAAAATTTGCTTCCGGTCAACGAGGAAGCCACCGCACCAGAATATTCATGATGAAATGTGTTCGAAGAAAGAAGCCCGTGTATTTATAGTCTCCGTGTGCTTAGAGACGTAATAAATCGACGATTTCTTCTCTTCCTGATTCACGTCTCTCTTTCTCGTATACCAATCTGTCTGCGCTGCAATTATCCATACATTCGGACACTTACCACAGTGATGGGGTACACCGGGTTGATAATTGTAAAGAGAAGGACGTGATTCGGTTTGTTATTGTCTTCCCTGAAATTCAGAAAAAGATATCTCAGTCAACGATCGTAAACAGTCGCGTTTGACGAAAGCCCGAAGCGGAATTAGACAATGATAAATTGGCATGCAAATTTCACGCGAATAAACGACGCCATTTGCCCCGCTAAATTAGCCGGTATACGTTAAGAATAGAAGAGCGCGATCGAGCCGACGCATTTAGCGTTAAGATTTCGTTATCGATGTAATTTCTCTCCATCAAGAGATATAAATCGTCCGCGTGAAATTAATTAAAACGTAATCTCAGCAAAGTTTTGTCCTTATCCAGCTGCCAACTTGAGTCTCATCCAATATCCAGAATTTTCGCGGCGTGCGCGCTCCCTTCCTTTCGCTTCCCTTCTCGAGTAAAGGGAATCGCGTGTATAATATACGTACACGTTATACGACTCTACATTGCCGCGTTATTTCAAACGAGATTCTAGAAAGTCATTACGACTTCAGCCGATGCCAGCATACAACAGCGCCCTTAGGACCGATGCAAATATTGGTTCAACAACTTAGGCTGCGTACCTTTTGCGACGTGGTTCATCGCCGTAGCCACCGTACTCGTGATTCTGAAACAAGAAAAGACAAGAGTGACATGTAGGCGATGGTTTAATGTCAATTTATTCATTGCCACGCTTGAAACAGCATGGGCGCGAGGCAAAGGGAAAATCGACACGAGGAAAGACAGCCGGCAGAAAGGTGCCGTTAATAAATAAATATATATAGTCGCGGGGAACGTATGGCCAAAGAATTTCGGGTGGACGAGCATCGTAAATTCGCGATCCAAGATTAGCCATTTCTCGCGAGAAAGCACGCGAGTCCCATAGTCGTGGTGAAATATATGTTCGAAGGCTTGTAAACATTTCAGGGGTGACCAGCGCCAACTCGCCGCTAACTTCAGTTCCCATAGCTATCGGATTAGGTAAAGTAATAAAAGTTCAAATGACAAAGCTAATATAGCTGAATATCGAAGAAGCTTGCGATTTACGTCTCTCAGAGAAAGTAGACCGTTCCTCGGGATACTGTACGAACTTTTATCTATTTATAAAGGGAAGTGGATAGCGCCGCTTCTTCACGGCGTCCAACGCATAATTCGCCTCGTAATAACGCGTCGCGGACAAGTCGTTTTTCTCGTAAATAGCGCGAAAAAGAAAGTGCATTGCTCTCACGTAATTCACAGTGCTCGCCGCGAATACCTTTCAACGGCTACACCGCGTGCCTGGTTCGTCGGGCAAGATAATATTTGCGAAGGTGAAGATTTTTCAATTTCTCGTATCGCGCGATCGAGCTCCTTAGCAGTGGGTTTATTATGTTTCCTCGAGGCGACTGTAAATTCGTGTGTAGGAATTATGAGAATGACAGATTGAAACTATACACGGATTAACGTTAACGAAATATCGGATTATCAAAATTAGCTGTATGATATTCGCAACCACGTAGTAGCGAGAGCCAAAATCCACGTGACACGGAATAACCAAGACGTCGACGTCTTGGGACGTCGCGACGCGTCGCACTGGCTCGTCCATCGTTGGGAGTGTCTAGGCTGCCTATTAACTGAAGGCAAATATTGCCAGAAACAGCACGTTAACGCGCTATGCTCTGACAGGCCGCCACATTCTAAGCGTGATAAAATATTTACTCGCGCTGCACTAAAAATATAATAGAGTACAAAAAGAGAGGAGGATAACAAAAATTTGTGAGAAGATATGTGCGTGCGTGCGCGTGCGTCCGTGTGCGTGCGTGTATTTAACAATACAAAACCAAGAATCATAAGTTAGATGGAATTGATTAGTCTGAAGGTAGTCGAACGCGAGTCACGTGGGAATCAAGTTCATATTTATAGTACACAGAGCATATACATAATCGGTATAGCCGGCTAGCTGTAGATTCATGACGCACTTGTAAAGCGCATGGACAGAACCGATTCTTTTACAGATCACGAATGGAACATGAGAGGCGCGAGTTCCTTACGGTAGAATCACGTCTGATTTGTCCCGATTGAATAATACATGCATCCTTTCCCCGGGCCAATCTTCCGACGAATAACAATTTCTGTTCGCAACATGGAAATTTACGGTCTCGGCTTCGTAATTCATTTCGAAGTACTGTTCTCGTATTTGAGGCACACCTCGCGTTTTACGTACTAAATAACGGAATGCGCTGAAAAAAAAAGAAAAAAGAAATAAAAAAAATCGATAAATTCCACGACGCAATTATATGCAACCAATGAGCGAAGAACAGAGAAAAACGGGGTCAGCGACATTGATGTCATTGCTTATCGGTATAACGAGCGATTGAAGAAACAAGCACGAAAACCTTTCGAGGAATCTCGATCAGCGCGCGTACTACGCACGAAACAATAAATATTTCATTGAACGAGGAGACTCGCGATTGAAGAAGCTAGTATATCAGTTGAAGGAGCGACGGGAGTGTTGATAAAAAAGAGCAGGACGGAAAAACCCGACAGCTCGTTTTTTCCGTTACTCGAAGCACGCGTAAATAAACGACTAAATAAATAAAATTTCGTAACGCGCGTTTCGACGATCCCCGACAGCCGAGCCTACACTTACAATTTTCACGTGGATTAACGTCGTGTCGCTGAATATTCTGCGTACTTCTGTGAGAAAAAGAAGGATTAAATCGAAAAAGTCGACAAGCAGACGTATGGTCCGCGGGCATTGATCCAAGCGCCGTTTCTGATTGGGCCGCATAAGAATCATTCGCTCGGGGAATTCGAGGGAGTCGGGAGAGACAAAGCAGGGGCCGAGAGACGAAAATATGATAAAAGTAAAAAAAAAAAAATATCGTACGGGTGGAAGACCGGTGAAAACTTTTACGTGACGCACGCATTGGCATACTTATAGTACAAGCATAGTACATCTATTACGAATCCCCAGTGTATAGTCATATGATTATGAGCATAACTCAGGACTGCTCCGGCTGGCCCTGAGCCAACCACGTGGCTTCATGCTCAATGGGCCTGGGTCGTTTTCGTTTCGTACTCCCACGCAAAAATTTTAATGCACCTCGCATACGTCCCAAAATTCTTTAGCTTTCGGTCCAGTCCCTTTCACCCTGTACACCCGGTAGACTGATTGATTATTTACAAGATCCCCCGCACAGGTACGTCTAGCGAGACTGAGCCGTACCCCAATATATTTATATATTTCACAGCGGACCGCGTTTGGATCTACGAAGACTAACTTCGTCCTATGTGATGGATCCAAAACGGATCTGAGAATCATCCTTCTCGTGCAGCGAATACAGCTTGAATCACATACGCAGAACCACATGGGATCCAAGTCCTATTCACCGTAGGTTAAGATCATGCAGACATCTGTTCTGGATGAATTTTGTATTCTGAAGTTATCCTTGGTAATAAAAGTGAAGTACAAGAGAATCTCAGGAGACGTAACTGTGCGGGATCTTATATGGACCATGTGAAATAATCAATCAGTGATCCATCCCGTACCCAAAGTTTTTACCCGGCAGACAAAGTTCACCAAAGTTCTTTAGTCATGGCGATGTAAATGCTGCGAGACACATAAATATATTAAATCCCGACAACCCTAATCGCGCTAGCGTGCCTTGCTTAGGCACCTGATATATTTTACATACGTGCATGCTGCTCGCGGCGACTCGTAACACGTGTAGCATTTATCCTTAGCGACACGCTATCGTAACCTGTGTTAAAACAATGATATTGCAGAGGTAAATAACATAGCGCGCGTTGCAGCTCAACGTTGCGTTTCGCGAATACCGTGCTGACAGGCATTACAGAGAGCGAGAAAGCAGGAGAGCCGAGGAAAGAAAAAGAGAGAGCGAGAACCAAGAGAGCTGTGCGTAGCTTCTTTTCCAGAGACTTCTGAGACTCCGAGCGCGAGCGTAATTCGAGTGAGCAAATTTAGTATGTCGCGTAACGTGATTTCTAGTCGGTGAAAACGCGCGCGTTTGACAGAAGGAATTCAAGTAGTATATATATATAGATATGTGCTCAAAGAAATTCGATAAATTCGAGAAAAAAATCCATTAGCTATTAGACGACTGTTAGTTATCACGCGCGATACCGAAATGACGTACCTTCGAGGGAAAATGGCTAAAGATTCGCCAATCATAAATCAGATACGTCACTACCTTCACTCGAGCAGAGTCATTGCTTCCCTCTTAAGAAACCCAATGGATTTCATCTCCTTCAAAGAATTAAGATTTATCATTGGAGGCAGCAACGATGAAAACACATAAAACACGATAACTCTCCGACATTAAATGCGTCTATAACGTACGGTAGTCGCAGCCTTTGTACTTTTGGCAGATAGATTTACTGATGAAACTACACGCTAACCTGCTGCACTTCGCCGCTATGCATTGGCGTATTATTGGTAGTGTAGATACCAATGAGCTTAATGACGTCACTGCACGTCCAAGAGAATTCACATTGGACGTTAATACACCCAGAGTTCCAACGTTTCAAGGTATAACAACATCCGTATAAAACAGGCCGCGTGACTCGGGTCGTCCACTAAGCGAGAAGGAAACATATTGGACAGTTGCCAACCACGTGCTGATAAAGAGATTACAAACGGAAACAAGAATCGCGTTTTATTGGTTGGTACCACTGCGCCCTGGCGCGTCTCACAAAGCATCTTGTCGAGTTCGCTCTAGAGTAGATATCTTTAGAGAGCCTAAGGGTACCGTCTTGCGTTCGCACCGTGTTAGCCCAATGCTATCGGGGACGCTCTAACGAAATGTCTGCAAGTGATTGGTAACCGTCGTATTTGCAACGTCGATAAAGCGTCGCGAGGAGACAATAATTTCGCGATGCAATTCAGCAGCAGCTGTTGTTGGCGATCCAGACCGTAATGGATCATCATGGCGGACTAGGACTTTGAAAAGCGGATAATCAACGTCGACGGACCATGTCTACTGTCCTAAATCATTCTCGCCGTTGTCACGCTGCGCGCATGAAACAAGGACCCATCGAATACTTTGCGTTTACTAGACTGAAACGAGACGCGTGGAACGAAAGTGCAAGTGACTCCTTAGGGCAGTTGCACGCGAACCGCGTAATCGCGCTAAATGTGGGGTGAAACAACAAAATCAAGCCGCGATACCATACGGCGGGTTGGCGCGGACGTCAGGCAGCCGATTCTTCTGCATCTTCTGGGCTTCTCTGGATAATTGGACGAGGCACGTGAACCAGAAAGAAATACGCTAGTTTCAACGAGAGATTCTCGTAATGCGCTTACTCAGTGAGACAATGATGAGCGTTGGCCATCGCCAGGTAAAATATGTAGAGATAAGACTCGATAGCTACGCAAGAGGAACAAAGAGAGAGAATGAGAGAGAGAGAGAGGAATAGCAGGATATTAGTTTCTCACCTTAAGAGAAACAGGGCGGGTCTGGCCTAATTGCATTTACCTTCCGCTTATAACCTCCAGCCCGGCTCGCTATAATTTACTTTAACTACGTTCTTGGAAATTATCGTACCCTTCCTTCCTTTGGTGGTGCTGGTACCTATTACAGTCGCGCGTGCAGTATGTTAGAGATACAGTCGTATGGTGACTGTGGCAGCGGCTGTGGCTATGCTTGTGGCTGTACCCAACATGCATAAAATCGACGTAAACGAAATGGCGGTAAAGTAATAGATGGAACATGGAAATTGATTAGTGTAGCTCTGAGATTATTCACTAGTGAGTAGTAAAGAAAATGCTTTGGTGAGACTCTCCTATATAGTATCTATTGTCGGTTCTAGACTGAGAAAAAAATTATACAATCAATCAATATTACTTTTGCTCAACTAATTTTATAATAAATATATGTAAATACAAATAAATATCACTCTGTGTTATTGAAAATTTTCGACGATTTTTTTGTATCAGCGAATTTCTTATACATTTTTATTCAGCTACTCGACAAATATAGCTCAATCCGCTCAAACACATCCGGCAAAACTATTTTCTCGGTAATATACGAATATCTTATAATCTATGTATCTTATCTATCTATCTTGATTTAGATATATTCATAACGAGATACATCGAAATGAAAGCTTGATCATTAACCCTTTTTCGCATCGCACCACAAATATGATTCTATTTACCTTCTCCTGTCTCACGCGCAGTCTCTGTCCACGTGTTCAATATGTTTTTTTTTTTTGACAATTCGCAAACAATGCAATCCTTGACAAATCACACACGGCCCTGCGTACAACGTTGGTTACAAGGTATGCATGTCCTTGGCATTGCATTGAAATATTTTTTTAATTTTAGCATACATTTTCCGTATTTTAAGGAAAGTCACGTGTTATTTGCTAAGGATGACGTTGTTTGCGAACTGTCAACAAAATACATTGAAATTGCGAACAACTTCAATTACGCAGACAGAACGACTGCAGGTGCGCACAGTTTATGAACGGCGTGACAGAAGTACAGTCAACTCCACGAGTGTAATATTTTTTCGACAGCCCGTGCAACAATTAATAGGCGTGCAAGAGATCTGCGAATCATTTATTATAGAAAGTCGGCTAAAAGTCTGTCAATTCAGACGATTCGAGATGTCTTTGACCGAAGACGACAGACCTTGTATTGGATAATAAAAGTCTACCTACAATCTACCCAAGCCTATTATTCAACGACATTGTTGCTCGTATAGATTTAAATATGGACTATGAAATTATCAAGAATAATATATAATAAGTCTGCCACAAGCAAGAGTTGGCACAGGTCAGAGTGTTAGACGCTCGTAGTAAATTTTCATCTGACTTCAATGTCCATATAGAAATCTTTTCTTCTTCCAAAGTACATAGGATGTCCATGTAGCGTGTACTCTACAAAATTCATCCAATGTTCACCGAATGATCCTTCTGTGCGCTTGTTAATCGAATCATCAGGAAATCATCCAAAGTTTTCGTGGCATACATATTCATCGAAAGATCAGGATTCGGAGACTATGTATTTTTCAGGAACGCTTCCCGAACCTCAGACTATAGTTTTCGTCATCAGAACACATTTAATTGTGTTTTATTTTCTATTATCAAAATTGTACTTTCGAAGACAACAAAATTCTGCGAAAAGTTAACGCAACACCTATAACGATACCGTTGCAGTACTTGACGTGCAATAATGAATTTAGTAAGACACTCTGCATATGTAAATTCAGTATTTATTGAAAAATTTTCCCTTGATTCGCATGTCGCTGATATCCGACACAGATTTAGACTCGACCAATTACAGACAGAAGCGACGGAAACGTATATTCTTGCAGTGCCGAGGTAATCAGTAAAGTAACATTACGTGACTTACGCGTGGAACTGAATTTTTACCTCATTGATTGTTAACCTCGAACCTAAGAAATCACGCAATGTATTGCGAAGAAAAGTTGTTTTCACGACAGCGACAATGACGACGGCCATGTGACTTCTGGCGTTGAGCTATCATTACCAAGGAACGCTGCAACGATCGAATTAAATGCACAGTCATGACTGTACGTCGTTATCAGGATACTTCATAGGTGAACCTTACATGCCGACATATTGCAAACGCTCATAGTGATTTTTATTACTCGATCGTGTTTGTAAGGGAAGAAAAAAAAGCATTCACTTAACTCGAGTATTTCTATTAGGTCAATTTCAGATTCGACCAAACAAACCTTAGGATACTAACGATCCAGGTCATGTGAACAAGGTACCGATAGATCATCGGCTGTTGTTGTTAAGCTGAGGATGAAGTCGTGAAACGGGACTAAGGTTTGATCAAGAGCTAGTAACACAAGAGGAAAAGCACGTAGGATTAATTCCCGTGAGAAATTGTCCTCTATTCTCGATTGATTTCACCCCGTTCGAATGTTCGTTTTCCCATGCGATTTCGCCTCGCGGCTCGAGTTCTCCATTGCGGCTGAGTTCACGTTGTTCAGCGAAGAGGAGTTCGGCCACTGGATAAATTTTCCTCCTAGTCACAGATCCGATTCGACGGATTTGTCTCTGCTGAAGTTGAGCGAACGAAGAGCGGCCAGAGCTCCTCGCACTAGAGGAGGAACTTTATAGAGGAGTCGTCGGTGCAATTCCCATTTTCGATAAGACAGAAGAGAAAGACGAAGAGTAGCACCAACTCCATTTCGTGTAAAGTAATTCACGTCAAGGATTTTCGCAAGCATTTCAATTTCAGAGTGAATCCATTCGCGTGATCTATGGGTCCTCCCACTCGGCATACACGTTGCTTCCCTGCACTTTTCCTCCTCATCATTTTCTCGTATCACCTTTCAAATTTCCCGCCAAACTTTGTCCGCTCTCCAAAGCTATCATTGCTTTAGTCTCAAAGTCACGCGTACGTATTTCGCAGACCAATGCTACTACGATATTTCTAGCCACTCGATTTCACTAACGTATTGACTAGTCGAGAATCGAATCTGCCGTCGCAGACATCGAGTAATTTTTTACCGAAATGTACACGAGAAACACGAAGAAAGACCAAAACCATATCAAACGTAAGAAATGAATTCGTGTACAAGTGATTTCGAGAACAAGACAACTGCTCCTTTTATCCCTTCTACTCTACCGTGCGTTATATCAGTGCAGCTAGGTGTATATCTAAGCAATGAGGGTTTTAGAATGTCTTGCGCTAAGATACGGAGGTTGAGATATTTCCGTCGGTATGACACACTCGCACTCGAGTGAGCATTCGTAAGATTTGAGAGACGGCATGACTGCCGCTTGGCAGAACTCGAGGTCTCATACCCGCGCTGCTCCCGTTCTCTTCTTCTTGCCCGTTACCGTCGGGAAGAACGCTATACGCGTAGACATAATACACGACATTTTCAACGAGATCGTTTCGAATAGATAACTTTGAAGAGTATCGCGTGACAAAGATTCACGATGAATTCCCGCTCGCAGACTTCCCAAAAGCTAAGATCAAGGCGATGGAACACGACGCCGCGTTGCGGCGACCGAAAGAACTCGCAAGAGCCGAACGACTAGCGTAAAGTTTGTAAGTACGTCTTACGAGTTCTGAAATAAAAGCATTATCGCGAGACTGGACGCTATAGCCTGTGTGGCTCCAGCTCTCGTACCATACATGGCCATGCCCGTGGTAACTGCCCGAGTAACTTTCGTACCAGGAGACCATAGGTCTCTGTCCCTCTCTATTTTGTATCGGTAGGTCCTTCTCTCTCTCTCTCCCTCTCATTATCTATACGTGTGCGTAGGGGTACCAGGATACTTGTTTGCTGCTTGTCCCTTTTATCTCTCTCGTGCTATCCTTCTTTCCTTCTTCCATATAACGTTCCTTCCCCCGAGTATTCGCACATATCCATACGTAGCTGCCTGTACCTTGCGAGACGTGCATGCGAGTGGTTCTCCCCTATGCCGAGCCTCGACTAACTAACGTATAGAACGGTGGCCCCGGTAGACTTTCACAGACGGAAAGTCTCACCAAGGGGCCTCAGCGTGACAATGACCTTGTCTCTTGGCGTTACGACCACGACGCCGACGCCATTGCGAAAACTTATATCTGGTATCGTTGTCAGACTCTCGCACGTTTTTTTGATACATACGAGACAGCCTCCAATTTGTTTGAATCCGTCTAGCCTATCATCTACAAATGCGACAATAGTACGTTCAATGAGGAACAGACGCTCCTCTACGTATTACCTCAGCATAATACGCTTTAGAATGTTGCAGATGAATGAATTTCCATCACGGCCAACGGTGGTTGCCCCAACAAAACGTCCTTGACCGTATCGTGTACATAGTTTTTCCTTTAGCCGCAGAATCTTGCTGAGCTCGTAAAGAAAATAAATATTTTCACGTGATCTGACTCCGGCGAGTATCCATGGCAACCGTGAAACTCGTGTTTTTTTCAAACAGCCTAACGTCAAATGGAATTTACAGTAAAAGAGATCCACAAGCAAACCTACCGTTCTCGGACACACTTTCAGCTGACAGTATGGAAATAATTATAATTGACGAATAATAACAGTAATTAAAAATTTCATATTACGCGATTCCAAGCCAGCGCTACAAGCAGGCGAACGCTCCGATTACGCCCAACGGCCGACCAGGAATGGCTGAGTGCAACAGTAAATTGTTCACAAAGTTTAAAATCGCCCTAACGAACTCGAGCATTTTAATTACAATCAGCAAATGGTAAACGGCCATTAGCACGAGCTCGTTATTACGTTTGTGAGGTATTGCTGAAATACGTAATACATGCTACGGCTATAGATATATATGATGGTATCATCGGGGTGCGTTGCTCTATTCATCGTTCATGTTTCTTTATCACGTGTCTCTTGGCAGACTCTTTGTATGCGGTTACGTCGAGCCGTAATATTATATGTCGTCTGTCCTGCGGCTTTTTACACACGGGGAAATCGTAACGGATGCAATTTAAATAGTCGATTGTGAGCCAATAGACTGTCCACTATAATTTCATGGCAGCGAGGAGCGTGAAGCTGGTATTGATATTGCACGGGTAAAAATAATTTTCTACGCGGGCGATTATAGGTAAGTAAAGCATCGTTTTGTTGTGTAACATCATGACGGACGCGATCCTTTACGACTCTCTGAAGTGTAGCCAACGCACTTGGTACGATTGATTCGTGAGAATTTAAATGCCATTGTTTCTTGATTACAATAACGTACAAATTGCTAACGTGCTACACGTTGCTTGCCAATGAATTGCATGTATCTATAGCATATGCAGGTTGAAATCATTCATATTTCCGTTTAACTTTATTCTTGTAATGTATCGTGAAAACGTGTTGCATACGTTCATTGCTTTATTTATACATGTCGCCATTAGATCATTGATCTTATTTTCATTTTGTGTTTGTTCTGCGTACGCAATTTAGACGTATTTTACGTAACTATATCATATACTTTTTAGTCCTCCTATAAACGTGTCAGAAGCTGTTCCAACGACATAACTGTCATTCATGTATATTTCTCAAGGTTACTATGTTAACAGTCACATGAAATCTGCAATATGATTACTCAAACGAGACTCGTAATAACAGAGTTTATTGGAGCTATTGACGCACGAAGAGGTAAAATGATTCAAATTGTAGCAAAAGTTCAGATGTTCAAAGATCAAATTATTCTTAAAGAAAAAAAGGTGTATAAAGACATGCATTGTTATAAGGTGAAAACATCAATCTTTCATGTGTCAAAAAAATGAAATCAGGGTAGAATGGAAAAATAAAACGAGAATGTAGGACTGGTAAAACCTATCGTCATAGTACCAAAAAAATGTGGAGCAAGCCTGTCCTTGGTATGACAGCCCAGACAACTGTCATTCTAGTCAAAAGAGACACAAGTTCTCGGTATTACTACCAGAAATGAGATATACGATAAAACAGAGGAAATGCCATCTCGTTAGTCGACGCGGGTTGTGATCGCTAAGGAAAAATGGCAAGGAGCGAATGTCGCGTCAGTGGCAGCCGAGCAAACGCGGGTCTTTGGCCTTTGAGCGCCGTACTTGGCAGAGAAACTATCGATCCCGTTTCACACTTGTTTTTCAGCTGCTGCACATATCACCCATAAAAGTGGCAGCAACGATTTCCATCAGTAATTGCAACGTCAAATCCGAGGAGGACGGTGACGACGACGACGGTGGCGACCGGCTTCACGAAATAATCAATATTAGCCGCGACAGAACCTGTGGCCGCTGTAGGAGATAACAGGTTGTCGAAGAAGGCGCAAGCTAAGAGTATCGAGGTAACCCGGAGGACAAGTAAATCTATCGATGGATGATAGTCAATTGTCTTGACGAGCGTAATCAAGGTAGAATGATCTCTGACGTATCCAACAGGAGCATTCGGAGTAGTCGAATATAATAGGGATAAATGGCGACTACGTAAACGTAGCGGCGTGCCAAAGGGGCGCGCGAACGGAGCAACCGCTTGAAAAGCATGGTAGGGCGTGCACGATATCACCGGAACTACAAATGGTATCGCCAAACAAAATGGGAGCGTATTGAGATGAATGATTTTCACTGAGCAATGCACTAGGAAGTTACTTACCCTATGACCGGATTCCTCCAATCGCTGCCTTTTGGAGTGAGGTCCGTCCCCGTTGAATGCCATCCTCGCTGTTTAGTCTGATAAATGGTTCTCCTTTTATCTCCCTCTTCGTATTAGTCTCTCGTACTAGCACACCTCGACGGTCGACAAAACCTCGAGGACAAAGGAGACCGTGGATATGTCTCGGGGTCGAACCAAATGAATGGGAGAAATCGCGACGACCAAACGTACGAACGAACGAACGCACGAGCGGCTTACGGGAAACTGGATGTCGAGGCTGAGAGGAAACGCTAGCGACGCGATCGCGACAAGTGGAGCTCACTCGCGCTCCCTTGTGAACACCCAGGTGCTTCTCTGGCTGGTGGGTAGCTGTTCCAAATGTAAGCAGTTGCCGAGAGATGGCAGCTGTGTCGCTGAATCCATCTGCATCTGAGAATCACCGACTCACCTAACTCAAGATGCTTTCTATTGGCTGCCATTGATGTGCGCTATGCCTCGATATTTCTACACTTTCGTACGTTTCTAATACGCGGTCAAGTGCGTCTGTTTGTATATTCAACCAATGATAGAACGGAGGATCACATTTTTGCTATAGTTAGCCACAGTGCACGAGTTTTTGGCCTCTTGGCTCTGCTCCTCGTTTACTATTGTGCGTCTTTTCCTTAACGGGTTTTAAACACGTATTACGGATACCACTGAATTTGACGAGAAGACTTATGCTGTTGTGTTGTATCAGAAGATTTTTATTTTGAAAAAAACACCCTGGGAGAGATGTTGCAGTTGATTAACCTACCCGATGTTGTCCTAGAGACAATTCTTTCTAATCTTACGTACGACGAAATTGCCAGAAACAGAATCGTAAGATACCTTTATTTCTATTTCTAGAATTTTCTTCGTCGCAGTATTGTTTATCTGTATTTATGCATATTTTGAAATATCGATGCGTTAATGTTTGCAGTTCATTCTGTGATAAGTTATTGAGTTCATCGGGCTTCGTGAACAATCAAGTGATATAATAATCGAATAATTGTTTTTTTTTCTCTTAATGTTGATATCTGCCTTCTTTGACGCTTTTGTTTTAATACGTTCAAACCTTTGCAAGCAATGATTATTTTAGACCAGCTCACATGTTAACAGTTATAATGTGCATGCACGATCATATCTTGTATTATATACAGGTTTGTAAACAATTCGACCGAACATGTAAGATGCTACTAAATCGTGGCTTCAATCTTATGGAGAAGTATCATGCACAATGTTTACGAGCTGTCAAGAGTCAATTGCCACGCAGAGAATCAGAGAGGAGAAGTCATCCATTGGCACGCCATTGTGATATATTGACAGCAATAGAAACAAGAATTTCTATGCTTTCTATGACTTTCATTAAATATGTGGACCTGAATCTCTGTTGTTTTATCCCAGGAAAAGTAAGTTATTAAAAACTAGTGAATTGCATCAAAATTAGCTTCACAGATAATATAAACTCAGTTAAAATATGTTTCAAAATGTCAATGTATATTTTAACTCAAATTTTGGAATTAGTTTTTATAAAATTTGCATACCTTGTTAGTATTTGAAAACATACATAACTTAATACCTTAATGTAGTTGAAATTAATGAATTATATTAATTTGATTCTTTAAAAACAATAGGTAATAGATGAGATTTTTCGGGTATTACGTTTAATACGTGACTCAAAAACTCCACCACGGGCACATGAGATTCTTCAAGAATTACGAGATATCAGTAGCATGGCAATGGAGCATTTTGATGAGAAAATTTTGCCTGATTTGAAACATAATATTTGCACATCAGTTGTTAGCAATGTCACTTCTTATGAGTTG
Organism: Syrista parreyssii; assembly: GCA_030142615.1. Classification (NCBI taxonomy): domain Eukaryota; kingdom Metazoa; phylum Arthropoda; class Insecta; order Hymenoptera; family Cephidae; genus Syrista; species Syrista parreyssii. The sequence goes on along the minus strand of JARQTG010000170.1, from coordinate 134,770 downwards.
CCAAGTGGGAGTCTCATGATATCACATCATACAGCCAATGCAAATGCATCCTCACTGCCACATAGTTTTAATTCAGAAAAGCTAAACCAAACATTCAAAAAGATTTTCTGCAGAACAAAGAGAAATAAAGTATCTGTACTATTCGTAAAAGGTCAAATAAATAAAATGAAACTACGAATGAAAAGGCAAGGCTTTCAAATGCGTTTGCAGAGTTTAAAATTGCAAGAGCAAGCAAAGAAGATTAACGATCAGGATACGCAACTGGCGGAAATGAGAAAGCATCTCGAGGAGTGGGAACAAAAGATTGGCGATTTAACAGCAGAACTGAGTCGTGCCAGAGAGGAAACGCAAAAACCGGACACAATCGAGAATTGCAAGCGAAAACATATAGATCATATAAATCCCCACGACTCTGATTCGATCCAAACGAAAGAACTTCAAGCAAAGAAACGCAAGCTCATTGTGGAGCGTAAATCATCAAGTGATGCAAAAGATATGAAATTCAAAAAATTTCTCTCTGATCTGCTTGGAACCGGACCGTCGAAAGATGGTATCCCATCGACTTCGCAATAATATTTCTTTTTGTACATGTAACATTATTACTATTATTATTACTATTGTTAGTTCACAAGATGGTTGTTCTCCCGGATATTCTTCATATACTTCTCGATCTCATGAATACATAGAGAGATCCTCATATAAATACACACTATCAAATTAGTATAAATGAGGGTAAAGCATTCCGTTAAAAAGTTTAATTAGAACAAAATAAAATTTTTAACTTTTATATTTAAAGTATACAAGCAATCGCAGAATTCATATTTCTGATTGTTCTGTTAAGCTGTATGTTAATACTCTAGTCAGTATCAGTTATACGAATATCAAAGTAATAAACATAAAAGTACCGATAATGTGTTTTTCTTTTTTGTGAGATAAAGGTGAAAGAAAAATTTACATTTAAACTTTAAGTTGTGTACGTAACACGCACTGCCTGACACGTGATACACTTATTTTTCAAAATAAATTTATTATTCTCAATTTACTAAAAATCATTTTACTAACAGAATTCTGCAAGATTATTATGATGACTATACTATGTAACATCTTCAATGCATGTTATATCACTCACTTCATATTTGTGAATCCTGATCTAGGAGAACAATAGTCTAGTGAATTTATAATTGGCAACATAGATAATTTCTAGGAAACGCAAGGATATATACACTTATGGCAGAGTGTAGATTACACAGTCCTCCGGAAATTCATAATAACGGGTTCAACTACAAACTCTATGTTAACATTACAGTGGCACACACATCTGGCAGTGCAACTATTTACATTGCCCAAAGAATGTTTACGTCAAAGAACAATGGTGTTTGAATGCCTTTCTATCTCAAAAATGTTAATAATCAACGCTATTTTTCAATATATTTAAAAAAGTCACTCCACGAGTAAAATACCTTCAAATGACAAGTGAAGTTCTACCTAAATGCTAGTGGATCATAACTGGCTTACAACTGGCTTGATGTTGTGTGACAACAAATCTCGAGGAGCTACTTGACATATGCTAATTAATACCTACAATAGCGACATGTTAAGATGACTCAAACGCACAATTCTGATGTCCATATGAGTGTAGTTCGCAAATCTCGTGGATTGACTTTTAATTATAATTACAAGTAAATACATCGAGTAAAGTATGTATATCCACTTGAAAAATGTATCACCGGGATAGTTATCGATAAGTTCAAATCATGGAGAAACTAAACTATATTCAGCATTAGTTCCATCTATCTTATAATTTTCAATACATATATTATATTTGCAAGTTTCGAAAATATTCTTGAATAGCTGTTGCTTCATGAGTAATGTTACGATACTAAATGCTTTCCTCTCATAGTCTATGCGCAAAGATAACATAGAGGCTCTACGCGTCCTCTCTGTATTACATCGTCATTACTGAGATATGTAACTCAACCACCAATAACATTGGATAACAGTCGTCACTTTATTAAAGCACCAATTGGCAATATTGGTAGTTTAAAGAAAGTATTGCCGACTGATGCTCCTCGAAAGAGGTCCTTTTGACGGAATGGAAAACTTATCAAATCCTGCTATTTTTGAACTGGATGACTGAATGTTACCTTTCATATAGTAAAGTATGTATATTCCGCCGATAAGAAGATAAAATGTATACCCTGGTGTTCGAAATTATGGAAAGTATTTGCGCCCTAAATCATTTGGGCATAGGAAATTTCAATAATCGATTTCTTATTAACTGGACAATGAAGTCGTAACGAAATTAAAAAGAAAAAACCATGTAATGGCAGTTTATCACTTATATTAACGTGAAGGTATGCTCTTGTGATATGATGCTCACTACCAGCCTACAGGGAATTGGAAATCGTAGTGACGAGTCTGATTAAAAATTATAGACTAATTGATAATTTGTATTTATATTGTTATCGCTAGAAAGGCATTAGGGTCCTTTGCACAAGCGAGTGAAGTTTATCCAGCTTAAGAAGTTACCGTTTGCTACTAGAAGTTCATGAAATGCAAGTATGTATTTTGAGTTTCTGTGGTCGCATGTGATGTAGAATTTAAAAAATTTTGTAATGACTCTGTGAAGCTTTGCCAAAAATTTTACACGCGTATATTATGAAACGATATAAAAAAGGCGCCCATAGAGTTGTTGACAATAAATAAAATACCACTAAATCAAGGGACTCTGTTTTGTTCTTTCATTAGCTATACCATATAACTTGCGTACCGTTAGTATTTTAATATATATAATAAGAAGTGTAAATATATAGACTGCTCTATAAAACTAAAAAGAAAACAAGCATCTTAATTCTCAATGTAGAAAGTTAGGAATAGCGATTCTTTAATGTTTTTTACATTGTCCTGTTCGTAACTCGCAATGAGTATTGTATTATATGCCAAATGAAATACACATTGCATTAATGCGCCTGTTACTCTGATCTATCATTCAATATCCAATGATGATCCTATAATTAATAATATTAATATAACAAAGATATTTCTATATAACACTACTTTACATGCGTTTTAAGTCGTATTGCATTGTCACTCCATTACATTGCTGTGCGATACTCACCCGTGTAGCTCGAACAGGAAGAACACATTGACGAGTGTGACGAGGCGGCTAAAAAAATCACTACACATCAAAAAAACAATTTAAATTCCCAGAACTAAAGTCAACTTAAAAAAAAACGTACCACTGGAAAGAGATGTTCGGTGGGATCTGGCTGTCTTCGTTATTAAATTATGTAATAAGTCGTGTATTACTTCATTATTATCTGAAGAGAAAAACCGTTACAAGCACACAGTTAAAAATTGTATGTAAATCTTAACCTTCCACTGATAGCCTGTAGTTTGACAGACACAAAAGGTCTTATAGCGCCACCACTGGACGATTAATTAAATCCATACTTACCACTAGGTTTAGAAACTCGATTAACAATATGATTTACGATACGCTCTCTTATCCACGTTTCATTAGGTACGTCCTCTTCATCCTAAATTAAAAAAATTAATACTTTACAATAAAAATTCTTGAAAAATCTTCGTAAACCTTAAGAAATATACTCACGTGTAAGTCTTCCTCAGACTCAAGATCTTGCTCTTCCTCCTCGAAGAGTGATGCTGCCTCGCACTCCTCTTGAGCGTAGTTATCTCTATCATACTCCGCTGAAGTTGATGGAACTTCATTCGGCGATAATTCCATTATTGCGTCATAAATTGCAGCATGGGCATTACGCAGGTAACTTTGCTGTCGGTCCCTCATTTTCTTCCTAACAATTTGCTTCTCGACTTCTGGCAATACGAAATTGTAAACCATGTCGGACACCATTTCCTCTTCTGCCAGTTCCACAGCACTAATGAAGAAATGCATTGTACTATTGATTGCCAATTGCTCGAATATTAATGAAAACGAATTTATGTATATTCTACTTCTCCATGGTACAGGATGTGGCCAGGTCGACCTTTTCTGCTAGGTCAGAAACGTATTGTTCAGCCTCTTTATCCGATATCCATTCAATACCCTCTTTTATGATATCTTCTAAATAAGAATCCACTGAATCCTGATTCACTTTGGTGATTTGCTTAAACATTTCATCTAATTCTCTACGACGATTCTCTTCCAATTGCCGTCTACCAGCTTCAGCAGCCTCTTTACGATTTCGCTCTCTCTCTGCGAGCAATGCGAAAGCGTGCACTCTACGCTCATCTTGTAATCGTATCAATTCCTGGTTAAACAGATATCACTCGGTCATGCAGCATGTTTTTGAAGATAAAATATATGTATACATTGCGCACTGCACCTTGCTGAGGTAGTCTAGCAACCCAGAGACCGTCATACCCTCCAGTGAATTAAGAATCTCGTAAAGACGATTTTCCTGCAAAATCTTGTGACTCTGTTCTTTCTGCATTTTTATTATATCGTTCATGTCCTTATGCCGAAGTTTCTTCGTATGTTCCTGAAGTGCATGCGTGGATTGCAATTCTTCAATTAACTCCCTGCACCGATCTCTTCCTTCAAACATCTGCAAATAATTCATTCTTTTATTTTTGGTTAATCATGTATCTTCGCATACACTGCCAATTGAATTTACCATGCACTGAATAGCACGGCCCCTGACACTTTGTTGAATCAACAAAGATGACTGCTCCAAGACATCATCGAAGTTTGGTGGTCGCGGTTTACACGGCGTCGGTGGCATTGGCGAAGGCTTCCACTTCTTCTTCATCAAACTAATTTTGTCCAACGGTTTAATATTCATTCTGATAGCTTTCAAGTCACCATGCAGTTGCTTCAATTTTTCTTCATTCCATCTCGTTTCACGAATGCACAATTCTGCGGGTTTTGGCTTTGGTTTCACCATCTTCAAATCCTCATAAGTTGGAAGACAGCTCGGCATCGTGTCCTGCTTTTCAGCAGCTATTTCAAATGTCCATCGTTAATTATTCGCAAATAAATATTTAATATTCATAAGGAAAAGCACGTGTACCATCTATATATCTCTCCTTCAGGTATCTCTTTTGTAAAGTTTCGTGACGTCTTCCTGGATTTTCACCAAATTTCATTTGCGGTGCGTACAATTCGGATTTCGGATCGGCATGCTGTCTTATAATATCATATTTCTGATATCGCCCATTCGTCCTAGCATTGTGATTGACAGCAAGTTTGCGAAGTTCCCTGCCGAGCTTGCGTCTGATATTCATGATTTCCTTATTCTTACGTTTCTCCAAGTGTTCCTTGAGTCTTTCGAATCGACCGCGTATCTTCTGCTCCTTCTCTTTACTACGAACTTTCTCATACTCCTCCATCAACTTCATACGCATATCCATTACAGATTGAATTTCCTGTGAATGTAAAATGTCGTAATTAGGACGCTGTGAACAAAGAATTTTATTACATTTTTCGTATTTCTACCTTTTCGCGAAAGGCCCACTCATCTATTTCCAAAGCAGATATTATGGCTATTCGACCTTTAACATTGGCGGGTGAATCCATTGGAGGAAGTATAGCTTCCCAAGCTCTTTTCATTCTCATTCTCTTAATGATTTCGACTTCGTGAACTCCGGCAGGTAATCCGCAATTCCATGTTAAATGCGCCAATGTAAGAACTTCGGGGTTGTGACCTGTTTTCATAAAAAACATATATGTATAAATATTCCTGTACTCAAGTCATACATCTAAATACAAAATTAAATATTGACCTGGATGTATTCTGTATGGGGCTTCCCATGGTGAAGTTTGTGTTTCACTTTCTCTGTAATCGGACTGTGTCCCGACATTTCGCGATTCTTTAAGTCTCGTAGGAAGATCGCAAGACCATTCTCGAGAACTTTGTAAATCATTATAGATGTCGCGTGGATAAGGTGTAGGAATTCTCATTGTGGGTATTGGTGGTGTCTGATTTGGCACTAGAGCTCTTCTAAAGAATTTGTGCCTCTGGCGACCAATGACTTCCAAGGGTTCATCCATCTCCGACGTTCCTCTGTGGGAGGACTAATTTCACTTAGAGAGCGAATTTCCCAAGAAATTCATAAAATTATTATCCCTTTTGCTCTTTAACAATTCACTTGCCGAAGTCGTGAATTGTGATTGCCATCCGCTATGTCACCATATCTCACCGTATTTACTTCTGTGATCCGTTTACGGTACAGTGGTAAATCCCTGAACCCAGAGCGGAATTTTCTACAGGTTTTCTGTTCAGTTTAATTTCTCTATTACTTATGGACTTGTTTTGATTGCATGTTAACTATTGCACGATGCATATTATCAAGTATATGAAATATTCTCACGAATGAACAGGAATTCCATGAAGAGGATATATCTCTTCTGGTATTGTTCTTGATCTTACTTGAGATGCCTACAGATTCTATGAATACACAAAAATCGATTGTAGCTGTCGAACCTCATTGGTTATGTTGCAACATATTTTATTAGCTTTTAATTACGATAAACTACGATTACTGAAATAATGTAAAATACCGTATGCAACGTCGCGTGACTGCGTTCGAATATTTCTACTCGAATCCGCACTCATCTTTTAAATTTAATTCATTAACGTCATATCTTTAAATTATACGCAACCATAAATGCCAGAAATATAAGAACGTCACTCTACCACACGGTTTTTTAACACTAAACAATGTACGGCATCTAAGCGAAATCACAGCGCCAAGAAGTCCTTCGCAATTATTGATTAAACAAAAGTTAAAAGATTAGTTGGAAACGTTATCTAATCTACATATTAAAACTAGCAAGCGATTTTTTCTTACGTGTTACACGTTTTTGAGTTATAGAAAAATTGTTTGAATTTCTTTTTTTATCAATTTTCGTTTGCAGTATCAATTATATAACGTTAAAAAATAAATAATTTTAACTACCCTTAACAACTGTTTTGATATTGATTTTGTAGTACCAACAACAATCGGATTGTTCTGCAATGCTTAAATACAAACTAATATTACAGTGTAATCATGCTACATTAAATTGACAAGTGGCAGCAAATCTAAAACGGTCCCAAATGAAAATGATCAATATTACTTGTATATTATTTATGTTTATTCTTGATATATTAAGATCACATGTGGTATTAGACTCTCAAGGACATGGTATTCATAAAAAGATATTTTCTAATTACAATAATCAGTACTTTCTATGCCTGCACGTACATGAATCCACAAAATTATAATGAATTAAATAGTGTACGACCATCGAGGCTAAAGCAGCACAATGTCTATAATAACATTGAACCTTATACATTTGTAGTTATTAAATCTACTGCATCAGTGTTATTATATTTAAATCTATCAAAATGAATATATTACTGTAGAATATGTAATTTGGGACACTTTTTAATTTGCTAACAATCATATTCTCCTTGTCGATCTACGAAAGAAAGCTTCTCTAGGCAACTTCGACTTGCAGATAATCAGTACTAATATCCTAGCAAACACAATATTACATATGACGCACGCGTTAGTTACAATGTCAACCTTCTTTTATATTACGTTAACTGGTACATTGACGTTACATAAATGAGGGTAACATTGTAACTAACATATGCGTGGCGTGTAATATTGTGTTTGCTTGTTTGCTTGAACTGATAATCTTTGAAGCACCAATTGTCGTCCATGATGACAGGGTAGTATCTTTTACAATAGGTTCAGTTGCTTCAGGTACTTGGTTTTCGTAATGGCTTAAAATATCCATTAGCAGACGAACCTAGATGAGCTCGCCAACTTTGTTCACGTGAAATATTTTTACACGCTTGCCCAGGCAACATGTCTTCCGGACAAACACATTCAAGTTTCATTCTGTATACGGTCATTTGTCCCAGCGCTATCCTCACATTCTCCCGGTCTACTGATTCCTGGTATAGTTTATAATTGAATCCACGTTCTGTTAAACAATCGCTGACAATCTGCTCATTATCCAAGTCTTGGATTTTGCTATCCAGTTCGACTTTTTTTCTGCTGATGCAGTCTAAATCCTGCTGAAGTAATATGATAGACGTTTCCGATGGTGGTAGCCAAAACGTGGAGAATACAAAGTCAACGGAGGTCGTGTCGGATTCAGTTGTTAATGATGGCAATAATATTCCTGTCGGTGGTTGCCTTTGTATTCCTTCTATTGTATTTAATTGATCATCGTGTATTTGAGTACCCCGCTTCCTTTTATGATTTCTCAACTTTATTGTATTTTCATCTTTTGCTAGCTTCTTCTTATTTATTAATTTTTTCAAATTTTTCAAAGATTCACGCTTAAAGATCCTTTCTACATTAATGTCCTCGATACTTGGTATCGACTTCCTTCTTGTTGACTTGTCCTTATTTTTTACTGCCTTATTAACTCCACGTATGGAGTTAACACTCGACTCATCACGTTTACTCACTTCGGCATTGCTTGAAATATTTTCAAGTAATGCTTCAGAGACGGGGAATATCTCTATACTCTCATGAAATTCAATATTTCGTAAGGTTATATGTTTATCTTTATCAATTCCAAAGTTTCCTATTTTAGTGTCATGACTATCAATAGGATTTAGTTTTCTTTCAAATTCACTCAAAGTTACCTTCTTCTTTTTTTTCACTATAGGTAAAAATCTATCGCTATTTCCGCTGTCATCTACTTTACCAATTATTATCTCTTTCTGACCCACAGTCCTTAATTTGTCACCTTCATCGTGTGCTTGGCGTTTCTTCTTCGCATTTGATAAATCGTTATCTTCATTGTTATCCTCGTCATCCACAAAGTCATAATCTGGGATGTTTAAATAGATCTCCGTCTTCTTGCTATTCGTCGATCTATTGGTAGTTTCTGGCGGATAATAACTATTGTATTTACTTTGACCATTTGTATAATCCATGCTTGGGTCCAGTTGATTCTGAAATTCGTTAGTGTCATTGTTAATTGTTCTCATATCATTTGCATCGCTACGCTGCTCGCGTATCTCATTCATTTGAGACGTATCCATAGCACCAGGGTCGCCCTCCTCGTATAACATGTCCAGATCTTTTTCAGGTTGTCCAATCTCATTCTCCCATTTATTAGTTTCTCTCCATTCCTCGCCATTCCCGAACTCCTGAGGTACTACCTTCACATCTTGATCGTTGCTGAGCGACTCGTCGATTTCTTTGAAATTTTCCGCATTTTCATAATTTATACTTTTTTCCTTGGACACTCTGCGATTGGGAAAATAATTGTTCTGTTCGGCAAAAAGCTCGTTGTTCTCCTTATGACGGAAATTACTTGTCTTGTGATGAGGTTTGCGAACATGAGGCGATCTCTCGGAAACTGCAGGTACATCATCCATATTATTATTGATAGCTTCAAAATCCGGATGCGTTTCAAGATATTTTTCCGCTTCCTTTCTAGGATCAATGGAGTTGTTGAATTCTAATTTCTTCCAATCGTCAGAAATGTACAATGGTATACCGGGTGGCTCGACGTGTTGACTCAGAGCCAGTAACTTAGTGGTAAGCGTCGAATTGAATAGCAATTTGCAGAGATCTGCACGCGTTTGAGAAATTAGGCTCTCAGTCTTCAGAAATTGATATTCTATTTTCGAAGCTTCGTGATTTAGACAGTCAGCGGACCAATGGAGGAACCAATCATTACCAAAACCATCAACTGTCACTGATAGACCTGACATTTGTCCGCTCATACTATCTTCAACGGACTTTTCAAGTAGGGCTTTGCCAGTTTTTCCATCTAGAACTGTCGCTACTGTGTAGTAATAATTAGGAAATCCGGGACCTATCTGGTGTTTCACCATAAAATCAGGAACATCGTCGTCATTATAATAGCCAGGAATGGGAACGCTGATTACTTCGGAATTCGGCACAGTGTAATTCCAAATTTGTTCGAAAGTTATACCATTATATGCTATTATGGTAGAGTTAAGCATAGCCGCGATAATGTCTTCTGTACCATCGGAAGTGATGTCAGCAAGAACAGGAGACAAGAGGACTTTCTTTCCTGCTTTGTGATGAAGTGTACGTAGTCTCTAGAAAAAAAACATAAGGAATAAGGATTAAACATTTTTTAGAATTTTTAATACAGCTTATACCATAATAAGGAAATTAATCTTACCAAGTCTCCGTAAATCAAATTTGATTGTGGTACTATGTAAAGACCTCCTGATTGTCTTTGACTGCTTGTAGCTATTACAAATATATTCTCACCATCAGGATGTATTAAAGTTTGCGGAGCGAGGAATAATTGCTCTGTTTCAGGGAGTGCAACACTGTGAATAATGTTACCAGTCTTTCCTGATAATATTAGTATCTCGCTGGTACGAGTTCCACCCGATTGTAGAGTGTGTGATGCTATAACATCCCCAATCCCATCCTCGTCGATGTCAGGCATATATTTAGCATCGTAAACATCTAATATTCTTTGTTGACCAGGAGTGGGCAAATCTTGTAAAGGTAACTCCCAAATACTTGATCCGTCGTGGCCATTTATCGCATGTAATATTCCACCGCGTCCGGAAGCAATGCAATCCTTGATCCTATCACTCGTTAAGTCCAAACTACAATCGATTGAAAAAATCGCGTGTGCTGTCCAATGAGTCCAAATGGTTTCACCAGTTTTACCATCTAAGACCAATACACCGCCTAGACAAGGTGTTTGACTTTCAAAGTACAATGTACAAAAGTATTCTGGTGCCTCTATTGCATCTAACCCTAATAATAAAAATATATTATTAATATTCAGTGTATTAAAAACTAAATAGAATAATGCACCAATCACAAAATTATTATTCACCTTAAGATGGATAAAGTGCAAAATCAACAAAAACCAAAATTAACACAGAATCTGTAAAAGTAAAAGATAAACAGAAAAATGTGAATAATGTTACGAGAAATCATGATAGTAATTCTTTTGTAAGTATTAGACCTGTGCTAAAACCGATGATAATATCCTCAATTTCATCTCCATTCACATCATTGCTTCTTAAAGGTGCTTCTGATGTTAATTTTGGTAGCGTTCTTGTCCATACCACAGAAGTGGTAAGAGATGTACATGGAACTATATCTAGATTCTTGATATCGGTATCAACTTCCCGTGATAGCCAATTTTTAAGTACGGTTAATGGCATGGAAAATATGTTCACAGCAAATATAACAAGTATAATCAATCCAAGTAAAACAAATAATGCCAAAAGGCCATACAAGAAGGGTGCTATGAGAGCTCTGTATGGAAACCCTTGTTTATCTGAAATACGTGATGTACGACATTTTCTACGTGGGGCCATTAAAGGCCTCTTTACTCCTCCATCGTCATCCAATTTCAATGCTCCATTTTTTCCATCTCGAATAAATACTTCATCATCAACATCACTCAAGTCATCATCATCAAAGCTATCGCGTACAGCTGAACGCGGTAATGTAGGGTATACTGTAGACATATTTTAAATTCTGAAATGATAAATCAAACTTATAATTTCATAAAAATACGACATTTATGTATACAGTAATAGTACCAATAAAATAATATCACTGATATACAACACTTAGATATCATGCAGTGAATGCAGTAACAGGTAGGTCGATACGGGTAATAACAAGTACTCCAATGCTTAAAAACATTACCTGAGTTTATAAACACTTCCAAAAATTGTATATTTTGATTTATTACTCAACATTAGTGGGGATCATAGTACACACGCAAATAGAAAATATACAAAGCAGCTACTTCATACAGCAGTTTAAAAGTTGTATCTTTAAAATCGTAGTTAATTGATTAACAGCTTGACATATCGTTTCACAATGTATTTATCAGCCCCTAATCCTCCGCTCCAGGCATTTACACACCCAATTACTGTCGTCCCCATCTATCGTCAGGACGCATCAACGTGAATTTACGGAAATCGGACAAAAGAAATGTTCACAATTTTGATTAAAGGAGGTCCACATCCTCGAAGTTCTACGATACGATCATGTATCACAGATGCGGTGAAAGGTGAATTGCCGTTCGCCAATCATGTACTGGAGTGTAACGAAAGCATGTTTAGGATTGGTAAAAAGGTTTTGCTTTTCACAGTTTCCACATCACCTTAAAATGTGATTGCGTCTTGAATAATGGTTACAAAATGGCAACCATGGAAACGTGCCTTCCGTTTAGAAACGACGAAGTGTCCGGTCGAGTATCTCCAGAGTATCTATACGACGTATGATACCGGTAGTTATTGGTTAAATAAAATGTCCTGTTACGGGAAGATGAGGGCTGCTTGTGCTCTTGTGTGTTTTTCTCTATTTTTGGGAATAGTAAGCGTAAACACACAAACGTCGAAGAAACCATGGGTGGACCAGCTAAACGAGGACAACTGGGATCGTATGCTTACTGGAGAGTGGATGGTAGAATTGTAAGTTTAAATAGAATTAGAATCTGCTCCGACATCGGTATATATTCGATGGCGTGTCAAACGTCACGCTGCATGAAGTCCATAATCAATTTTTTTCTCTAAATTCATTCATACTCTTCTAGTCCCTCGAGTAACATTCTATCATTATATTAGTTACATGATACTGTATGTAGATACACAAATATTTAAGTCATACATTACAAATAGCAACTTAATTATTCCGGAAGATATTATTATTCATGTTCTCATTGCAGCTATGCTCCCTGGTGTCCAGCATGCAAATCTTTAGAGCCAATATGGGAAGATTTGGCAAGGCAGAAAAAATATCTTAATATAAATGTTGGCAAAGTGGATGTCACTGATTCACCAGGCCTCAGTGGACGTTTTATGGTGACTGCTCTACCTACGATTTATCAGTGCGTTCACTGTGCTTTAGCATATATTCATGTGCAGCTGTACATTGTTACATTTTTATACATTACCTATTTTTTTTTGCAGTGTGAAGGATGGTATATTTAGACAATATAAAAGTCCCCGAGATCAGAATTCACTCATTGAGTTTGTAGAACGAAAGACATGGAAGAAAGTTGAGCCCATACCCAGTTGGAAAAGTCCAACCTCTATCCAAATGTCTATTATAAGTTATTTCTTTAAAATGTCTCAAGTGTTGCGGGTAATTAATGATAAATTGTTGTATAATCTATTTTTTTCATGAATTACTTTTTTGCATAATCATTTCATTGTTTTTATAATGACATAGAGTCTACAAATTTGGTTCCAGGGGATACACAATAAACTCATGGAAGATTTCGGATTACCTACTTGGGGAAGTTACTTAATCTTTGCTGTGGCAACAATCATATTGGGTGCCGTTTTAGGATTGGTAATTATTTTTTTATTCTGAATATATTGAATGATTTAAAGAAATGTTTTGGCGGTTGTAATTTACATATATGTCTAATTATTTTCAGTTCATTGTCTGTCTAATTGACTTCATTTATCCACCCAAGCCATCTTTGTTCCAAGGTAAGAAAAAGCAAAGAGATGGGTCGGGTGGATTTATGCAGGAAAAAAGTTCAGGTGATGAAGAATTGGTAGAGAATGTGAAGGACGATCTCGAGGACGAGGAGGGTAGCGAATCTGATGAACCGGAGGATGATAAGGATAAAGATGCGAAGGCAGCTCCGAGTAGCCCCAATGTCCGCAAGCGTAAGCCTCGCAAAGCTGATTAAAAAATGTTAGTTTTTTAAATTCAAATAATTACATTCACGAGTGACGTTAACGGTTTAATTATTTCTTATAACATTTTTACACGCGAAGATGTTAGTTGACATGACACTATGTGACTCTTCTATACCTCAGCGTGACAGTATTTTGCAAGGAATTGTGCTAGATAACGAATAAAGTATGATGAATGGAATTAATAATTGTTAACCTTTGGAGATTATGAATTAGGGTGAAAACTTACTTCTGACGTCTTTTAGGCCATTTTTGTAATCCCCTTAGAGATTATTGAAAGTATGATGAACTTTGCAACTTTCGATAATAAATAAGTCACCCACTGAAAAAATAATTGTAACATCATTTGCGTAATTTCATACCAAGAGTCAATTAATCAAGAACTTACGCCAATGACACCATTTCGCGAAGTACCGCACGCCTACCAGTATTTGTATTCAAACTATTTTTATAGCAGTGTTCAAGAAAATAGACCATCTCATTGTACTTTACTCGACACAATGCCTTTATACTGTTCAGCGAGATTTAAGACATTTTTTTAATTTATATTTCTGTGAGATTTAATGTCAGTCGCTTGTAATTGTACTACCAACTGTAATTAAGGAAGAGGGAAGAGGAATAGTGGCAACATATAAAAGTATTTTCATTGCTCATTACATTGTACTAACTGATCTTTTATAATCAATTTTGAAAGGCCAAAAAACGGCTATAAAAAAGAGTAGCTCCTGAAGTGAACATGAAGAGCGATGCGGAGGTAGCTTAAAACGAACATCCTAACCTTAACATGGGTTTTATCAGACGATTTCGCAATTCTCCAGAGTGCTAGAAATTGAGGGAAAGAAAAAATCAATCGATTGACTGAGGTAGAATTGATCATTTCCAACATCTGTTATAATTGGTAGTACAGAAACCGAGTGAGAAATGAGAAAATGGAATCATGTTTTGTCTATAGCACAATAAAATCTTGAAGATACAACAAAGACAGAGAATGTGTACAGTCAAAGCTTGCTTATATCTTACTATAATTATTTACAATGACAAATGAATGGCATTGCATTTTCGAATTTCGTTACTGGATTTTGATGATTTGCATATTATAATTTTGCATATGTAAATAATGATTCATTTCGCGCTCGTCCGATAATCACTGATAAGACTCGACCGAATTATCATTCGGTCACAACACACCATCCCGAGTGTTTTAATATAATCAATTAAGAACAAGCATATATATATCTAGTAAAATGAATGATGGTATGTCGAAGGCCCATTTTCAAAACCTAGTAAATGACAAATTTTAGAAAAAAACGATTTTTGTGCTTATTACGTTTTATCTAGCATATTGCCGTTGCGAATTCAACAATAAGACATGTATTATACTTAAATACGAAATTACCTAAATTTACCACGGCTATTTTTTAGCGCAAGATTAAAACATTTTTCGCGTCTCGAGAAAATTTACTCTGACGTCGCTCACTAGGTTTTAAAATTGGGAAGCCGATGTGTTCATAAAGAATTGCATTTGTTAACATATTTATACACCACTGTAACACCACAGTGTTTCTAATTATGTACTTTGTGAACACAAGCGATAATATTGCGTGCGATTTTCTATGCTGTATAATTAAGTCTTCCGTATGATTACGCACAGTCTCAATCATATAGGAACCCCAAGCAACTTGCAAAATCGTGGAGAGCGAGCTCTAACGCTACCTAATACCGTTAATTGATATAATTTGATAAATAATTTTTGCACATTTTGCAATACCTTTTCAACTACACCGATGAGTTACTAGTAAAGAGAGCCAGCATTTTCTTGTAATCCCACATGGGCATGCCCTCACGGCCTTGCGCCACTCACAATTAGAGAGGTTTATGGGGCTTTGTGCCTGACACTACTTGGCACAGTTAGCAGAAAAGATATAATGGAACGAGCATAGAAATCTTGAAGGGGGTTGATGAAACATAAGTTGCATTTCAGGCACAAAGTGCATGGGGGCTGATTCTCTTTGCCAGTAATCTCGATATCAACTATGTGGGTATGTTTCTATCGAAGCCGAACGAGAGTTGAAAACATTGAATGAAACATAGCTTATGATATTTCTCTAGTATTAGTCGATTATTGTTATATTCATTCTTTCCTAATTGCAGCGGTCTATCGTTCCGTATATACATTCCAAAATTATGAGAATAAAAGGAAAATAAGGAAGAAAAGCCTTCCAGTTTATGTCTCGAAAGAGAAAATAAGAGTAAGAAAGAAAGAGAAAGAGTAAGAGGAAATACACTTTAATACGGAATGTATGATAATGCAGGGTAGCGAAATGAACTGTGTAACATTGACTGCCTAACAATAAATGTATTTAATAAACAATAGATGTCTTATTGTGCAATCTGTCCATTTGATGCATGAATATTGAGCAACGCTCCAATCCGTACGGATCTACTGTTAGCGCAAGGCATTAGTGGGAGTATGTAATGTAAAATAAAATACGTATTGCTAATAATGGCCTACGTGATAAGAGGCAAAAGCCAACGTACAAATATCGTTGACCGGAAGACTGGCAGCACTTCTAAGTTCTCACAGTCTATGGATCACGATTCGACGTAACACGTGTTGGGTCGAACAGTACGTTTATTTAAAGAGAGCGAAGACATACTACTTTCATCACAAAAACGGAGTCGTCGTCGCTGACTCGTAAGTTCCATTTAATCTCGGCTAAAGATAGTTTAAGTGCTCTTTTTGATCATTTACTCCAGTATTTTTTAATGTTTATTATCCAATAAACTCTTGATGCTAAACGTTTCTCTAATTATTGCATGAACAATCGCGCAAGGCACATCCTGGTACGAGCATGAATGAGCTGGCAAAATTCTTGAATCCATTGTTTCAAAAAATATTTCCTTGTTACTCAAAGAATTGTGTGTGTCATACTACTCATACCGGTATTCAAGATTCTTAAAATGTTCTATTGCAATGACGAGATGTTATCTCATATACGCCTAATTTTCCCTAACCTGACCGATTGTCCGTCATAACCTGATTATTGAAAACAACATATTGTTGACTATTTCTGAATAGAATCGATGTTTGATGTTTTCTAGTGGGATTAGTGTGTGTTGTTCTTTGAAATTTATTCAGAGGTAGAACATATTTGTGTTCGTAGATACTATGGAAATTTACTTGATTCCTGTGGAAAAATTCGAAGGCAAAGAAATCGCATATGGAGTCATAATAGTAGTGTATTATATGTTTTGGTCACCATATATTATTATGAGTAGTCAATGTCAATGTCAATGTTATTTCCAATAGTAGGTTATCAAAATTAAGTTAAAAATTATTGACTTGTCTATATAGTTCCTTAGTTACATGAGGCGTAATAAGGTTCTTGATAATATGAAAAAGTTTTTTCTGCATCTATTTTCTTTTATATCTTCTGTGTATGTGTATAAATATGTCTATGAAGATGGATCTCTTGAATAGTTAATTTTGCAAAGACCATTTCCCTTTTCATTCCAGTCTGCATCAGCATAGATATAATTTCTATATTAATTATTCGATATTTTGAAGTATGTATGGATCGTTAGCTAATCAGTTTTTCTTATACATTGCAGAATACTACAATATTGGCAGGACAGAGACCATATATAACTCTACCTTGAACTATATGGCTTAATCAGTACCAGTTCGATATTGAAACGTGTTTAATATACAAGAAGTATATTTCATAAAGCATCCAAAGTCTGTGGAGATACAGAAGGGCTCTATGTGCTCCATATCAGCCACATCAATCGACACCTTAGCTTCGTCAGAACTCACTTACAAATATCCTAAAAGCAGTACATTAACAAGCTATAAGCGGAGCAGACGCCACAGACAATATGCGCAACGAAATCACAGCAGCAGTACTATTCTTAGTACAGCTGATCGAAAAAAACGAAAAATTTAGTCCTGATCAACTTGATTGCTTCAGACGTCGTCTGGTCGAATTGTTGACGGAGCGTTTCAAGAATCACTGGTTTCCTGACAAACCCTTTAAAGGTCAAGGCTATCGATGTATTCGTGTAAATGGACATAACCGTAGGGATGCAACCTTGGAGAGTGCTGCACATGCAGCTGGTGTAAAGTATGAAGACTTATCTCTACCTGTTGAATTGACACTTTGGGTTGACCCTAAGGAAGTCTGTTGTCGCTTTGGTGAAAGCAAAGGCTCATATTGCACACTGGCTTCTTTTGGTGACAAAGAAAATACTGTACCGAAGAAACATAAGGAGGAAGACAAGGAAAACAAACATCTGGAGGGACCGATCAAGATACAAGTAAGTACATATAATTTTCATTTCCAAGTAGATTTATAACCGAATATTTTCAACGCGTGGGTTTTCCCACACTCACTGCATGAAATTTAAGTGTTGTATATCAGTGGTTTTATTCTCTTTGGTTCCCGAAAAAGAAGAAAGTGTTGTATTTTCAATTGCAGAAGTCGCCAATGGCTCCCAACACAGTGGAGCACAAACCGAAACCACTGGGTTCCATGAATCAAAACCAACAGCATCCAAATAATGGTACAGGTAGGAGACACAACGCGCATAGTCCGAGACCAAATATTAATAGAAACCGCTCGTGGTTTAACCATACGTTTACTATGGGTTATGGTCCCCATCCAATGAACCAACCTTGGTACAACGTAATGCCACCTCCCTTTATGGGTGGCCCATCCCCACCGCCTTTTATGGGTCACCGTAGAAACAAATGGACCCATCCATCCTCCTATCCAGCTGGTCCTGCTCGATTCCACCATTGGTCACCCAAAGCTGCCCTTAAAGTATAAAACAACGATATCGTCCAAGCTCCGAAAGAGCTCGTTTACCGATTTCATTGATACCTTTACTTCGTATCACAACTTCGCTCTCGGCGGTTCCTAATTCGTTAACAGACAGACTGATTAAGTGTCTCGTTTACATAGCAATGATTTTCTCCATCTAACGATCCGCTAGATTAAGTAAAGATATCCGTTGCTCCGAACGGTAAACATATGATTCACCATGTAATGGTGGGAACGTGAGCGACAAGGAAAATCGTTGCGTGCGACGACACGGCTTATATCAAGGTAGAATTAAATTGGTAACGAATTTTTTCGGTACCTAGTGACGATTAAACGATCGATTTAAATACATAAGAAACGAAACCTGTTCAAAATGCGATTACGGATTACGATTACGAATTTTTATTTTATTTTTGTCCATACATTTTCTCTTACTCTATATTATATCTATATCGTTTTTCTCCGTTTTTTTCTTCGATGTTCGTATATGATCGGGAGAAGGATGCTGCATTATACGTTTCACATGAATAGTTAAATTATACGATAATACGCGTCTAACTCCGAATGCAAAGTTGCTTAGAAAGCAGCAGTAAGTTAGCGCGCTCTTAGGTTTTAAGTCAAACCGAACGGATAGACGAGGCGCGTAGTAAAAATTTATAATATTGCGCATTAAGGAGTATATAATGAAGTAAAAATCATAGAGAAATGAACAGCTGTCCCTAGACAAATTAGTTAATGTAAAAAACGAGTGCAGTATTGACTCTTAAACGACTGTTTAGCAAAAGTCAGAATTTGTAGATAGACATATATACACGTGTTATAAAGACGCAATGTGATCTGACTTTCTCGTATGAGCCTTCTTAATTCAATATTCGAATTTGAGCATATACCAATTTGTGTAATATCAAATATTTGCTTTAGTGTAATGAAAGATTACATACAGATCGTCTTTCGTCGCCACTTTTTAGTTTTGATTTAGGATTTTCAATTTCGATAATTTGAGTTTAGCTTTCTAATTATTATCATCGGGAATCAGGAGAGAATTATAACCGAAAAAGAAAGGATGAAAGAGGAAAGCAAAACTTGTTTCCAATACAAGTACTGTCCTACTGAGCTTAAAGATAATGCTGGCGTATAACCTCAAACACAAAGTAGTAGCGACACAAGCATATTCCGTATAATTTATTTGCTTAAACGGTAAAAAAGAACCATAACATTATTCAGAATTAGTTTTTCGTACAAAGGGATCGTAATGAATTAAATGCGCATTCACTTGCCCTGTTAAATTGTCAATGCCACGAGTGATAAATGTGTAACTAAGGACATATTAAGGTGCGAAGGACTCGTTAAGACAAAAACGCTTATCTAACTGCCTCTCTCATGATATCCTTCCGCCAAAGAAAAATAACGATATAAATGGCGCATAATGATTTCGTTCGATTGTTCTCAATTTTGCTATTCGATAGTCTTTTTTTCAATTTCACTTTTTTTTAATTGCACGAAATGAAATTTCATTTCGTCCAGCGCGGAATGCCATTACGTCTAGGCGATTGGAAATTCATGTGATATTAATTTATTAATAAATTGACCAATATCGTCACTGTATTATCCATGTATAATATGCATATGTAAATAATTTAAGAGACACTTCTGCTCGTGCGATGATATTGTTACTTCATAAATGCACAGAAATTTTACACACTCAGTGCCTGTAGGGTTTCCAATTTTTTAGCTTAGTGGGACAGCGCATAAATTATACTTATTATTATCACCAGCGAATCGCACTCTCTGCGTGACGACGAGGCGTTTTACACTGAATGCGTTTAAAGTTGCGCACGCGCACTACTCTTAAAGATTTATAATGTCGAGGCATTTCGTGAAATGGCATCGCGAAATATCACTTTTTTTTTTGCAATCTGTCCTACCTTGCACTATTATCGGATGCCTTGCGTTTCACCATAGATAAGAGTAATCGAAATTCTCGACATCTTAAGGTCACGACTGACTGTTATGTTAAATTCTGTGTCATATGTATATATGTGTGTGAACGTGTGTGAGCCTTGGCGAGTGCGTCGTGTGCAACCAAAATATCTTCAGTATAGGCCCACGAAATTCGGTACTACTATTATTATTATTATACAAGTCACATGTATTTATTAGTCCTTAGACAAATCTCTAAAGATTGTTACCAGATATGCATCATCCCATTTGAAACGTTGAATGAATATATCTGAGCGATAGATTAAAATTAACTAAATGCAATTTAATTAATGTTCATCGGCGACGGCGAATTTTATTGTGCTCTCATACGGGCAATCCTGAAACATCGTTTCAGTCGGCAAAGGCATGGTTATTTGCTTTAATACGATTATTTAAAAAAACAGAAAGACTGTATACACGTTGCGTATTACCATTGGCTTTGTCGCGCGAAAATTGTCGGATTCTGTATTTTTCTTTCCCTATGTGGTGTTATTGACTTTCTTTCTTTTGGGTTTTTTTTTTATTATTATTTTTTACACCTTTTTTAAGGCTGCCTATTTCACAATCGATGAATTCTATTCGAGCATACACATTATATCTGGACTATATTATACTTACATCTTTGGGCAAAGCAAGATTGCATTCGGATAGCTTCTTTTTTCTAATATATACATACAATATATAATAAATATAAATATTTCGAAATAAACGTGGCAATACCGTTTTCACAATGTTTCTCAATGGATATCAACCGATGCATTTTTCTCTCTTTTTTCCGTTTATTCTTCTTTTCTCTCAATTTTCTTTCTATCGGAAGCAAAGCCATATTTCATACAGGATGATTGCCTTCATATTGTTTATTTAGAGAAAAGGAAAAGAAACAATGAATGGTTTACGTAAGAATGAAATGAAAAATATATATATGACAAAATCGAACACATGCGAAGAAGAAATGAATATATGTATATGCATACAGATATTGTTTTATATTTTATATTTTATGTAAACCGGCGAGTTAAGCTAAATTTTCATAACTTTAGTCAATTATTGGTAAACCTGGGTGTGCTGGAGGTGCATCCATTACGCGAGAGCAGTGTATACGAATAATAACGCATTGCGCTACAATCGTAATCGTGACGACACTCGTATGGTTTTTTTTACTAATGAAGGGTGTTTTCCTTTTTTTTTTACGTAGTGTCATTTGCAAGAACTCCAGATGGCATATCAATCATGCACAATCACACAGTTGCTCATTGGAATCATTATTTCGAAATTTATAACTTTCGATAACATGGGAGTCAACAAAGTCATAAGGACAGCATTTTTCTATCTTTCTTTTTTGTTCATTTTTTTTTAATACTTAAAGTTTTCAGTCCTACTTTTTATTTTTATCATTGCCGAATAATACAGTATACATAGTGTCTTTGTTGCTTATATACAGTTATCTGGAGTAGTGCAAATAGAATTTTAAACGATGTTACTAGTAACTATTAATTAATCAAAGGGAAACGAATTAATGATTATCAAAGACTTTGTATAAATAGGGGAACGTACTAAAACAAAATATGATAAAGTGTTAACTGGAAGCTTAATTATTTTAATTCTTCGTTAGTCGATTATGGCGCGATATATATATACCAGTTGATTTATTGTCTTACTATTACCAAATGTCATGTACCTAATTTCTAGAATTGTATAGCCATTGTTTAAAACAAACAAAAGCAGAGAAGAACAACCGAAGCTATAATTACGTTATGTTATTAATTAATCGGCCGATTTTCCTCCGATATAAATTTCTATCATACATATGCATCAGTGAGTCGGACTCATTATTTCATGAAGGGATATGATGTACATGGACATATTGAATCATTACTCAAAATACACTATTATTGTTATCATAGACCATCTATCTCTTATTATTACTATATATTAATATCAATAACAAGGTTATTACATGAAACACTGCATACAAATATATAAATTATAGATCAAATAAATAGTTTTGCAAATTGAAAATATCGTTTATTAATCCTGTTTTCTATTTGTAATTTATTGTAGACGTAATAATGGCGTAAATAATTAAAAGCTGTGTGTGAGAGACGTCAGCTGTTCTTCACAGTTAGTGTGGAGTATGATACCTGTACCTAGAGGTTATACTTGACGACTCGTATATTTTTTTTATTTCTGCTGGAGAAACGCGTGTTAGATTGCCGACGAAAATGGAAGGCGACAATCGTTGTTCGAAGCAAGAATCATATTTTTTCTATAATACTTTGGCCATCTTATTAAAAGCTGTAGAGGGTGAAAGAACTATAGTGGATTTACGCAACGAAGCCTCAATTGTTGGTCGTGTCGAACAAGCTGATGGGTAGGTTAACTTTAGTAATATTATTAGTATCACCGACCTGGTATGTAAACGAGGCCTCGAAAATGTTAATGCTTTTACAGATTTATGAATATTGTCATGAAGGAATGTGTCTACACAGATCCCAGAGGAGACAGTTTCAACTATGATATGTTTTTCGTCCAGGCACGCAACATTCGTTACGTCCACATACCTGCTGATGTAAGTGTACAGTAAAAGTTTCATTTTTCTGCGACAGTGAAGTTCAAATAGTATCCAATTACGCCAACTACGAATCTTTTATATTTTTCAACTGGAATCATATGATTTTTGTTATGTGAAACCTATATTTTTTCAGTACAAAATTATTTTTCTTCGTGTGTTTTATTATATTGTCGGAAAAAATATTACTGAAAGGCAATTAAAGAAACGGAAAGTATACTTAAAATGTATTATTCCATTAAATTGTGACTAACAGACTATTTTAAATAATAGTGTTGAACTAAACATTCAAAAAAGCGTGTTATATGTTGATCCAGGATAGTATTCTTGTTCTACCTAGTTACTTTGAATTTTTGACGTTGGCAGATACTATTTGGTAATTTTTATTACATTTGAGGCCAGCTGTTATCTGACAGCGTGTTGTTTATTTTTACATACCCTTGAAGTACACAAGTACTTTTGAACATGAAAATAGATTTAGCCCAGTTATGCACAGCTACGCACCCATTTCGTGTAGTTTTCATATAAGTGTTGTCGACTTCTCATCAAATATGATTAGACATATTGGCCGATTATGTGGCAGTCGTGTCTACGAAGGAAAATTACTAACATTCCCTACTTGCACGCAACTATGTGACACACCGCACATATCTCGGCTAAAAATAATATTTCAACACTATTCTAAGACATCCAGTTATAATCAAGCCTTAAATTTCACTTTCCAAAGGAGTATGGACGTCTTTCGAATCAGTGATTATAATTGTGTTGGGTTTGACCTGGATAATACATTGCTGCGTTACAATATTACTAATATGGTAAATTTAGAATATGATACGTTATCTAAGTTTCTTGTAGAGAAAAGAGGACATGATCCAAAGTATCTACGTAGACCTTTAAGTGGTGATGATCTTGACTTCATGCAGAGAGGACTTATATTAGACTTTGACAAAGGGAATATTATAAGAATAAGTCCTAGTGGATTGATTCTCAGAGCTAGCCATGGTACTAGACTATTGAGTAATGAAGAGATAAGAATGGCCTACCCCGATCAAAGGTGGTATGTTACCGATGCATTTAGTAAGAATCCACTTGCTACGTGGAATGGTCCATTATCATTGAAAATGAGGACAGTATTGGATTATTTTGATATGCCTGCTTCCTTAGTTTTTGCCAAAGCAGTTGATACACTAGATGAAAAAAATGAAGGACCATTAGATATGTACCAAGTTTGGCCTGATGTATTGGATGGTTTAATTGACATGTTTGATAGAGACCACTTTCAAACTGGCGAAGGGTACTATTTTAAAACACTCAAAGAAAATCCAGAAACCTATCTCCATAAATGTAGCACGCAAACTATGTCCTGGCTCAGAGAAATAAAAAAAAGGCAAAAAACTTATTTAATCACTGGATCAAATGTAGATTTTGCAGATTTCACTGCAAGTTACACATTTGGTGAGGACTGGCGATCACTTTTTGATATTGTTGTTTGTTTTGCTAAAAAACCTGGATTTTTTATAAGCAATAAACCGTTTCTTAAGATTGTGGATCATAATGAAATTGGAAGTGTGACGTGTGATGAGATGAAACAAGGTGAAATTTATAACCAAGGAAATTGGAATGACCTCTGTGAATTTTTTAGTAGAATTACAAATCAGAAGAATTTACATTTCTTGTATTTTGGCGATAATCTTGTGCAAGACGTTTATACGCCAAATGCAAGTGTTAATTGTCATACAGTGGCTGTCATTGATGAACAAATGGCTGAAGGAATGTTGCATCAGAAAGATTTTCATCAAGATGAAAATGCAATTAATTCTAAATATTGGGGCTCATATTTTTGTTTGAAAGATAGCTCGACAGCAACTTATGTACATTCTATATGGAGTCACATTATACATAATTATTCAAAGATATGTATACCAACTATAGACATAATTTCATCAAAGCCTTTAGACGAACCGCTAGCATGTTTCTCTGAAAATAATCCAAACCTTTCTGGATACCATCCAGAAAAACCACTTAGTATATCTGCGTTTTAATTTTATATTAATTTAAGTGCATATGTAAAACAAGTTTTACAATCATTTTGATTGTACAAGTTCAGGATACTATATTTTTAACTCTTTGAACAAGTATAAGCATATTTTATGTAAACTAAGACTTTCGTTACAAAATATTGCGAGAATTCGCATTCAATACATAATGTTTTAAATACAAGAAAGGGATAGTGAATTATTTGAAGAGCTATAGTGACATTATATATTAAATGCAACAGTGGAAATTGTATTTACAAATGTAACTTGCACAAACGTATAGCAATATTAGAAATAATTAATGAACAATATACAAAATTATTTTACTATGTACTTTTGCGATTTACTGCAGAATGAAATTTTTAATTTTTGTCAGTGTTAGCTAGAATTGGAATAGTTGTATTATTTTGATAACACTATAATGCTCAATTACTATGTATTTGCTTGTCAGCATTATTGCTCAAATGCATATGGGACTTTTTTTTATAATGTACTTTAATTTATTTTAATTCTCAATGTCACGGTTTTGTAATATATCATTGTACATGTTTGCTTATTAAAGATACCGATTATGCCTGCTATTAAGAAGCAGTTACAACAGCACAAAGGCCTTCCTCGAGAAGATAAAAGTGTAAAACCTACATTTAAAACGAAACGGGCACAGAATAGACATCACGAAGGTATGATGGCTGTACAGCGTATTATGAAGAGTCGAAATCAAAAGAAATCTGAAGAGGAAGATAGTGCAGTTAATTAAGTTTTATAGATATAGAGCTATGGCCTCACAGTAAAATGTGTTCAACTTGTTTTTAATGCGCACAACTGGTCCTTCACATTTCAATTAAATATTGTAAATTGATAATGAATATATAAATTACAAATTATATACTGTCTTAACCCTCTACGTCGAATTATAAGACCTACTATTTAGATTGATCATGAAAAGAAAGTCTCACAAAGAATATTAACATATTTCTATACATATTTATTTCATTCCCTTGATTTTCATTATAAAAATATGTCTCTCACGCTCTCAATAAAAAGAATTAGATACATTCCCGCACCATATTAAAATCATTTTAAGTAAAATCTTACATATATAAAATACTTATTTTAAGCATAAACAATTTTTGCTTTGCCGTGTTACCTTTCGTCACTTTTCTCTTATAGATATTAAATACTGTGAAAAATATAATTTAATATACTTTGACCGTAATACTTGTCCGTTTTCGATGTCTGACTAATCTTGAAACTGTGCCTATTTCCTGAGTGAAGTACTTCCTACGCACAACAGTTTTATATAATAGCGTCAGTAATGACTCAAGTTTAAGTATAATAGTTTTTCATAAATTAGCAATTGTGTATTGTTAACGTTATCGCATGGTAGCCAGTTGAAAAAAGTGGTATCAGCGAAGTAAAGATAATTGCACAAAATTATGCACAGATAACTATTGACTATGAAGGCAAAATACGGTGGCAGTATCGAAAGTGGAGTACTAAATAAGTTCAAGTATTTGTAACATATTATTCGTTATTTTCTCTCAAGTGCAATGGCTATTCCCATTCCACCTCCTATACACAAAGATGCAATTCCCTTCTTGCGACCAGTACGTTCTAACGCGTATAACAAAGTCACAAGAACTCTGGCTCCTGCAACCAAAAATTATGTAAATCCACAGAAAATCCTAATGACTCTATTTCTTCGTTCTGTTAAACTTACCAGAAGCTCCTATTGGATGACCAAGAGCGATTGCACCTCCATTAATGTTAACAGTATTAGGATCAAGTCCAAGAACTTGCAAACAAGCAAGAGACTGAGCCGCGAAAGCTTCGTTCAATTCATAAAGGTCAACTTCTTCCTTTTTCCAGTTAGATTTTTTTAACTGCAAAAATATTATGTCGAGTGGCATTAATAGGGTTTCATTGCGGGATTGCTGTACTACGCAATAAAAACGTAGTTAATAGGAATACTAACAACTAATTCAATGGCAGGGATCGGACCTGTGCCCATGATATCAGGTTCAACGCCAGCCTGCGCAACGGCTACAATATGTGCCAACGGAGTTATGCCTTTGGCCGCAGCGGTTTCAGCAGACATGAGGACTACTGCTGCTGCACCATCATTGATGCCTGATGCATTTCCTGCTGTTACTGTTCCGTTGCTCTGCAGTAAAAAAAGTATATCTTTTATACACGTATATTTATTATATTTATTCTTTGAAAAATCTGAACTCGTTAGTAATGTCAGTAATACCTTGATAAATACTGGCCGTAGTTTACTAAGTCCTTGAACGGTTGTGCCCGCTTTAGGAAACTCGTCTTTCGATATGACAATGGATTCTTTTTTACTTGGTATCGTTACGGGTACTATTTCTTTATCAAAGTAACCGGCTGCTATCGCTGCTTCAGCTTTTTGTTGGGATTTTGCTGCATACTCGTCCTGTTCTTCTCTATTTATGTTGAATACTTTGGATATGTTCTCAGCTTAGCCGACATAAAACACATGGTGATGTTTAGATTAAACCTTGTATACTTTATATGGTTGAGTTTAAACATTAACATGGAAACTAGGTCGAATCTCATTTTTAATTCAAAATTTTGCTAGACATTTTTTTGACTATACCTGTAATCCCCATGTGGACACCAGTAAATGCATCAGTTAAACCATCCAAAAGCATTGTGTCTATCATGCTGCCATCACCCATTTTTATGCCATTTCTCAGATGAATGGCATGTGGTGCCAGACTCATACTCTCTTGACCTCCAGCTACTACAACTTCATTTTCACCAGATTTTATGGACAAGTATCCATTTAATACAGCCCTTAAAATATAATATATACAGAACAATCCATGTTGTAGTATTACGTTTCATACACTATAAAATTATAAATATTAAACTTGAGCAATATTAACTTATCAGACACAGTCTCTATCCTACTTCTGTTCGAAGATAACATATAGTAGTTCAGTATGAAAAGGTTACGTGTAACTTGAATAACAATATGAAAGAGGTCTCGTTTGGTATGTATGAGCTACAAATATAACTGTTTAGTCAAGGTTGGATCACAGAGATCAAACTTACTTTAGACCAGAACCACAAAGCATATTGACAAGATAAGCAGGTACAGAAATGGGAAGTCCTGCTTTAATCGCAGCTTGCCTCACTGGGTTTTGACCCTGAGCTGCTGTTAATGCCTAGAAAAGAATTTTCTTTATTAAATAGTATTTTCCTATAATTAAATACTAATTAAATATAGGTATTCTTATGAAAATGTTTTATTATTCTATGATACCTGGCCAAACACCACTTCAGATACATCTATGGGCTTCAATTTGGCTCTGGATAAACTTTCCTTAATAACAATACTCCCCAGGTCTGAAGCCTTCAATGAAGATAGTGCTCCACAAAAGGAACCTTTAAATAAAAGTTGCAATATTATAATATTTACAAATAATATTACACATACAGTACACATCATTTAGCATATAAGTTTATAATATAAAAAATAATTACAAGAAAATTTGAATAAAATGTAACAGCTGCAAGAATATTGTTTATGATGACAGTAAGTGAATTATTACGATAAATATGTAAAGAAATTTAAAAAATGTCAGTAAATAAGTGCTAAGAAAACTATAGATTAAGCGGTAACACTAATAATTATTACTGACGCTTACGCTGACTTTATATAAAATAATTTACTGCAAGAAATTCAAATCTTAGGCCGAATTACAAGGAATTCAAATGGGGTTAATGACATACTTCGTAGAATATTTAGTTAAATACCAGTACGAAGCTATGTAAACTTAAGATTACTCTTGATCTACCTATGGGTGTCCTGACTGCTGACACAATCACCACGTCGCGTCCACTCATCATCAAAAACTAATGCGAAATGATGAACTTTAATACGACTACTGCCGCGGGCTGCTATAGCGGAAAGAAGTTAGCAGCCGATAGAGAAACTGATGACGTTTGTCGCAGTGGCGTCTCAACGTCCGTTACGACCACTACTCACAGCAATTTACTACAATGTGGAACAATGGAATAGTGGTTAAACCACAACAATATATTTTCACAAAACATTTAATTTGCTGAAACTTAATAAAACCATATTGTTCACAATTTTAGTTTACAAATTGAAATTTATTTACAATGAAAGATCTACTTGATATTCAATTTTACATAATGATCATATTTCGCGCCAAGTATAAATGCTGCAGTTCAATTCAGAACTTAGATGCCAATGAAACGAATAAATTGTAAAAGATACCGTTATAGTACTTTCTATGCGGTATATTTAAAGATATGGGGTATCGTTAACGATATCTACGAGACTGTCTGACGTCGAGGAATTTAGTTGGCTAGAAGCAATACAGGTGGCGCGTCTCGCAGTGATGTTCGTTTGTTTTTACCCAGTGTGCATTGTGAACAGTGACTGGTGCTAAGATGGCTGACAACAAGGAGGAGATTTCGGAGCTCGTGGAAAAACGAGGTATTTATCAGAACTCAGAGGCTTACCCATTGTGATTAGTGTGCGATGACGATGCCGAGTTAACCAGGAGTATCGGAATGTGGATAAGCGTGAGGTGATATTCGTAAATGCCGTAAAAATAACGCCATCTGTAAGTGCTATAGTTCACGGAGGACAGGCACGAATCTTCGCCGATATGCGAACGAAATCTATTTCCCCGGTCTCACCAAGGTTTTATGTAATTCAATGCTGGCACCGTAACACCGTCAAGTCCAGAGCGTGCCTGTCATCTCTCTGGCTATCCTGTCAAGTGGCAACTCTTGCGGCTTGACAGGCTACGTGCCTGTCCAGCAGGAGCTGCGATCTGTAGTACACCCCTCAGATGGAACGTTCGGGCAGACCGACAATTCCCGTGTCGTGTCCGTCGCGCTATGCTCGTTACTCATTAAGGTCATACGGCAACGGCCTTGCGATCGGCGCAGCTACTAGAATAATCTCCAGCGATTAAGAGTATCTGTCGAATTCTGCATTCCGATTCCTGCTTGTCTTTCCTTCATATCACACGCTCGTCTTTCAAAACTGCTCCTGCACCTATTCAGGAAATAATCATTGGTCCATGATGCATGTCTTTTGGATGTCACGTTCTAGAACATACTCCGTCATGAACAACAGCTTACTGCACATATAAGTATTGTTGCTATGGATTTCTGCATAACCGACTGAGTTTGCGTGCGCTTCCAGAAACTTTTCAAGAATTTTCACGTTGCCCTATGACGGCCCCACCGGTCGATTCGATGATCCCATTTATGCTTGTCAGTCATTGCTTCGTCTTTGGCTACCGTACACTATTGCTTATTACGTTGCTCGTATGTGAATGCGAGAGGATGGATCAAATATTGGAGACGTTGTCGTACAAGACATCTGCCTGGCGTCGTACACCTCTTGGAAATGTCTGTTTCCATCCTGTCGTCAATGACCTGGGCTTTTTCAATGTCAGCTCGAATCACAATGAGTGCTAACGTTATAGTTTTGCTACAGTACTCCGGAATACTTGTATTATCTCACGTCCGCATTTGGCGATCCTGTTATCAAAGCCGAGATAATGATAGCCATCCACGATGAGCGCCAATCGGAAAACAAAACTTCGTGCATTTACGACGACAGACAAGGTGTCTTGCGAATCTTGTATTCAATTGCACAATTATAATGCCACAAAATCGTTGCAGTATAGCTTACGAGTGTCACTCAGTGAAATTCTAGCCTATCAATGATATCTGTGTGATTCTGAAACACCAGACATTAAATTTTTCTATCGCACAACTCTTTAAGTCGATGTAGATAATAAAGTTAATATAAAAAAAGAGCACACCTATATTTCGCGTGATTGTCGTAATTTCAAGGTTTACGGGTCATTCTGCTACAGTCCAGTAGAAAATACCTCGCACATCCAGCGGAGGAATCGTTCTAGCATTAAATGCCAATCCGAGAACAGGGTCGAATCGATCGTAAAGCTTAGCACACCTGTACACGTGAAGCTAGCCCAAAATGCAATTGAGTTACTTTTCATAACGTTAAAATCGATCCCAAACCATACAACTGACCGCGGACGCTCTTACTCATAGTGTACAAGCGAGTAGCAGCGAGGTATAGTCACTCGAAAAAGTTAGTATCGTGCCATATGTCGTTAGGGAAGTAGTAGGAAATATTAGACATACCAACCCCTAGAAAAACAAAGAAATTCAATAATCCAGTCCATAACGTATATAATATCTCCCAATACAAACTATTCCTAATAGAATCTACAACCTCCGTTCTATTGATTTGCGTAAAATATTTCTTGATCCTACAAGAAATACTCGTTGCACATACTGTCTTTTAACAGTAACTAGAACGATCAGAATCGACACGGTGTAAAAATTCATAGGACCTGTTGCTACTCGTGGCGTGGTCCTCAAACCAGTTTAGGAAGGATCCCACGCGGTGCAGAGCGGAGTGGAGCGACTCGGTCGGTGCTCGTCAATTCGGAAGGCCGATTTTTCGACGGAACGATCAATCGGCCGCACTCTCGCAGCGACTGCGAGTCATTAGCGTGTCGTTGACAATGAATTACAGCCGTACAGTAATACGTGGCAATGTACTGCAGTGCGTCCTGCCGAGCAGAGGAGGGACACACCTGTCCACTGTAGCTACGCATACATAAAACTCGGGGACTCTTCAACTGTTAACGATTCCTCTAGACGTTTTAACGCGAGCGAGTATACATGCTGTTCTCTCACTTAGGAAAAATTCATAGGCGACTAAAGCCCGTCGTGTAGATTCGACTGTCTAATTAGAATACGTGAGTCATAACTGCGCACACGTTTGAAGATTTTGCCGGCGACCGCACTACACCTTGTAGCGATCTTATACATTATGGAACTGTCATTTACTCGATACTTTAATTATTCATATCGTTTCTTTTTTTTATGCTACTGAATAAGGCTTGACTGTATGAAATCCAATTCACTTTTTCCAAGTAGTTTTTTTTTATCTTATTAAAACACGAGGTAATGCGGAACGCATTTGACAGGACAGGGACCTCCTCCTAGTAACGAACTGGTGACTAATTCTAGTGTGAACTATTCCACGAGATTGATTACCGGCTATGATTATTTGCTTGGTTGACAACCATTTAATTTTCCATGTTGTTTTACGCTGCTCTACATGCAAAAAGACCTGACGTTGTTACACGTCGTGAGAAAATGCATGAGCGCAATGGCGAGCATCGGTGTCCGTGTTAATTTCACTTCCTAGCGGCTTAATAATCCAACGGGTTAACGTTGCGACGAGGATGGTGCTCAATTAGACCTACGTACGCTAAGGATTGTCGCTGCGTTTCATTGCGATACGGCCCACTAGGCCTGAGACGCGAGGTCGACCTCGAGGAACTGTGTAGGTGGATAGAAACAGTGGCAGCGGTAGGTAGGCATCCGTGTCGGCGTGATTATACAACGTCCCCCTATCTCTCGATACCTGAGAATACTTTTACTTCTCATTTTTTCTTCTTATATTCGTACTCGCTTTCCAACTTTTTCCCGCACTCCCGTTAAAGGTTACACGCGTCGATCCGTCGGACTGACGATTGGAATTTTGTCTGTTAGAGTCTACCAGAAGTTCGTTACTAGGTAGAGCGTCTGGTCTTTTAGTAACCTCGTGACTATATCATGTTATTATTGTCTGCTCTTCTTTTTACTCATTTGCATATTAGCATTAGCTTTCAATGTTTAGTCGGATGGCTACAACGGAAAGAATAATCCACAAGTGATACCTGGTTGGTTAGATGCTCGATTCATTAAGTCAAAAGTAATATGTAAGCACAACCATAACCTTAAACTCAGCGGCAGTCACAGCCTGATAGGTACGCATAATAGAGGGCGTTCTAGCAGTGTACCGGTAGTGCACCAGCAGTGTACCTGCGTGAACTCGACATAGAAAAGGCTCCTCGGAATCTTGAAATTCTTCTTTCTTCGTTCCCGTACTTAACTTTTTTTGTATTAGCTTTCTTATCTCTCCTCGTTCACGCCACGTCTGAAATACTCACGTGAGTAATTCCTGCGATCTCCCGGGCTTGCGCTAGGCGAAAGAAACCAGCAGACGAGTGACATTCCGCAATTCTATTTTGTGCCGTCGGTAGTTTACGTTTCTCTGAATAAATCATCCACGATCTGTGATACGTACGCTCGAACAATTGTTACTACTTCCGCTTGGACGTCAAGCAGAGCTGTCATTTTTCAATAATAAATAAAATCCATATCAGCTATGCTCGCGAGATTGGAAGTCCATATCAGAGCTTAATCGTTCTGCGTATCTAAAAATCGATATTTCACCTGAGCTTTGTCTACGGTCGAAGGTAAACAGTCTCTTCGCGTTTATCTATCTCAGATCCTCTAAGGCACTTGCGAAGTCTCCACGACGTTTCCGTTAGTCGCGAACTGGAATCCTGAAATTGACATTCCACGTGGAACTTATGATATGCGCGTGCTATCGGCGTCTGGTGTTCGCTTCGTGGCGTGGAATGGAGGAATAGAACGCGGAATGAAGTGGCGTGGCTTGGCTTGGCGTGCAACCGTTGGTTTCGTTTCGCTAGGCTTAACTCGTACGATTCACACGTATGCGCCTGTGTGCTATAAAGGATTCACTGCGAAGAAGTAGCGCGACTCCTTGAATCCCAGTGTCTTCACAGCTGACCGACCGAGTAGCGCAGTCTTTTGTACTGGCACACGTGTACGCCTTATGCGCCCACGCATGCGCACTGTTGCGTCTGCATCTCCCCCCCCCCCCCCCACCCATTTTTTAAATATACTTCACGTGCACAACCGTAATACCGTTGAAGAGTAATACAAATATTTCTGTTTATTCGTATTTCATGATTTTCCTAATCTCATTGCAGATATTCATGATTATTCCAAGATACAGGCGACAATTAGGGAATTGCTAATTAGGTCGAGAATTCGGAAAGGATAAATCTAGTTATTGGAAGAACTTCGTATTTTTTACGCGCAACGCATAGCATGGACATTGCAATTCTCCAGGAATGACGGATCAGCATCTTTCGCTTGCACTTACGAAAGTGCATAGGTAGCAATGCGTTTGTACCGTCTTTAATGATTTTCACAAGATATCACAAGATTGTGTAATATCTGCGTACAGACAAACGACTTACGGACATGTGTACTTCGAAGTGCCTGTAAGTTAAATGCATTTTTTTTCCGTTTTTGTGAATCTAATTAACTTTGCGATGGTAGTAAAAGCCCGAGAATTATCGAAGTAAATATTTTTCGTTGCGTATCGTAAAATATTCGTACGCGCGGAGCTCTGCGTTCGTTAAACGAATCAGGATAGTCATTCTACTGTAATGCTCGTAAATACGATTTGTTCGTTTCTCGAAAGTTCGTAAGTCCGGAAATTAGGTTTCGCCCGTATACAGAGTTATTCGTGAAAAATAGACCATCCGAAGTTACCCATTTGTTTTCTATAGTAGAATCACCTTCGGTTGGTGCGTTTGCCGTGAATAACCCTGTATACGTATCTTGTAACTGACTTCGATTCAAGTTACGTACAACCGCAGTCGTTGGATTGATGAACAGTCCTTATTTTCATGTAAACATTGTCAAACGCTTATAGCCGGAGAAAAATATTCTCATCGGTCAGTTTCGTTGGGGTTTCGCGTAGCCACGCTACGCTCGTGCCGCACTAGTAGAACTCGGTGTCATTCAATAGTTAATGTCCTGTCCATTATGCTTTATGCCTGGCGTTTCTTTGCCGTCGTGTCACTAGCTGCTTACTGGACAATATGTATTGCGAACTAGGGAGTGCCTATTATTTATATCTTTTTGTACTCATCGTCCTCATCTATCGTGATTCTAATACGCCTGGTCCTTTCCTATAGACTTTCTAACGTCTATATACATTCGTTTAGTCGAATTATTCCAACTCTCGACTGTTTTACTAGTGTCGTTAGAAACCGGCGGCTCTTGCCACCGTTCAGCGAAGGACTGTGAAGCCGTCCTACTGTCGAGAGTTTTAACAATTTGTAATCTTGATGCACAACCGACTGTATGTTTCACGACAGAATCAAATCATAAAGAAATTGATAAGGTTCGTGCAATTGCGCGCTGTTATCTGTACTCTGTATATTCGTACAATTCATCACTACTAAATTGGCGTATGCGTCATTCAGACGTGACTAAACGGAACTTCCCACTATGTCGAGCATATAGAGTATATGGAGTATATAGCTGTGTACAGTAGAGCAGAGAGCAGAGGAGAGGGCGAACTCTTAGGGAGTCAGCAGTTACTAATAAATTCCTAAATGCCGTCGCGACGCTTGGCGTCATCATTTCCTTGGTTAACAATGCTACAGGTTAATAGTAAATATCAATATCGTCGTGCGAACGATCTTTGGACATTTAAGTATAAATTGTAGCGACTGACTATGGTCTCTGAGGAAATCTTGTCAACCCGAATACTGCCGGAGATGCCCGAATGCCCTCTTGGTCGATTGCGCAAATCTGAATCGAGCTTGAATTCTGGGAATTCCTCTAACAAAGTTACCAGTCTCCCTCGTACTAGGTCTTGGAATGTAATACAAAAATCCCTGGGGGATTTCTTTCGATCTTCTAGTCGTTTCCATGACAACAATAATAATAATCGCACGGCTACCACCGTCAGATTATTTTCTTTATTCTTGGTTGTTGTTTTTTTCTTTTCTTTCCTTTCTCGAAGCATTGTGGGATGTGAGAATCTCCGAGGCTGCCAGACGTATGGACGACGCGCGGCATAATGCCAATTTGATGACTGTGCTAGTCGTCGGTATACACTGACGTTCATTTTGCATTTGCCTTTAGCATTACCTTAAAGCGCTATAACTATACCGATGATGGCTATACCTACTTCTGCCTGGGGGTGGGAGGAAATCGAGGAAAGGGTTGATTCGCAGGAGCTCCCGTCATTCCGTTATCCGCGGTCGACACGCGAAGGTCCGTTCCTTGGAATACTTTGTGACTATCTAGACGGCATGGAGTAAAAGACATGTGCGCTTTCTGTTGCTTGTTCGCGCTAATCGATTTTTTGATATCGTCCTGTTGATACACTCGACTACAAAATTACTATTCGTTAAAAGTGACTTGACCGAGATTTCACGGAATTTATATTTTGACGTATGCTGTTTTTTTTTTAATTTTTTTAGTGCTTTTTCAAAAATCGAATTAGGGTAACTAACGCTCAATGCTTACTCATGACGTTTTGATAAGTAGACCTGAAAACTTTAGTATTTTCTATCTTGGTTTTTTCCTGTGTCTTTTATTAAGGGTCCTTCTTCAATAGATAAAACCTTAGGAAGAGAACTGAAAGTTCGAATGCCTCGTGAGCAGTGCGAAAAGCGTGTCTACACAGTTAAGTGCCTATAATGGTGGTGGTAATGCTGTCGGAATACAAGCAGCCTGAGCTAGGTGGGTTTTTCTTATTGTCATTTCCAATCTACATATATCGCTAGTGAAAAATGCCCGCGTACATTTGCCCGTATCGTTTCAAGAAACTCAACTACGCTATTGCCATACAGTACATTGAGTGTAATAATCATTTGAGTAATGTCGTATTAGAATGTTTCGTTCCTGCGAAATTCATTGGCAAACTTCTTGAGAAACAAATTGCAAGTTTTCGGAGAAGAGCAGAAGGCAGTCACAACGATAACCGGTTTTCGTACATCAGCGGTTCTTTGGTATTTTCGTTCAGGCGACTCCTGTCTATTTCGACACTAGCATTCGTTAACGTCCTGAAAAAAGATCGTCCGCTTCCGCACTCAAAGATTTCGCATTACGCGATCGATCAGATGAAAAGCATAATCGAGACTGAAAATATTCAGTCAAACCTACGTCCTTTACCAGTACGTCGGAGAAACGCGCTCCTCGTGTATTCGCGTATGAAAGACCATAAGTATCTGACGTGTGCAAAATAGGCATATTTTGTTTTTAATGCGTTTACTATACCAGCAGTACGTGCGGTATTGCGTATCGCGGTAACTGCCATAATATCAGCGACAGCAGGCATGTTTTCAATAGTAAGAAAATGAGACCATGCCCTAGGTCAATATACCACCACATTATACACACGTACGGCAAGTACGAGAATGAATGGCTCAATGGGAACGCACATGATCCCAATACATTCGAAGCACATTCCGTGGACGGTCTTTCTCCTTCTATGTAAGGAATGAGTCCATTATGTCTCGCAGTGCCGCCATTGTTATTCCTTTGGTCTTTCATAAGCACGGCTCGTTCTCGTCGACTGGAAAATTCGAAGCACCTTTATTTTGCTCTCTCTCTCTCTCTCTCTCACTCACTCACTCACTCTCTCACTCACTCACTCACTCTCTCACTCACTCACTCACTCACTCACTCACTCACTCACTCACTCACTCACTCACTCACTATACACAACTCCAGACGATCTCCCACGGTTTTTCATGTTACGTAGCCACTTGTTGATTTTTCTTCTGATAATTAAAAGAATCGCTGTGGGACAATGGATGGTAAATGCAATGGCGTATATTTTAGATTTGTTTATCGCTCTTGTATGTACAACTGTTATTATTATATTGACAATTGCAGTATCCCCTTGGTAGATATATTGGATACTGCAGTCCGAAGTAGCATTGAACATTTAATAGCAATCGATTGATCGAATGATCGATGATGATTCTGGCGCATCGACTCTTTGGGTTAATTGGACATTCCATGGGCGTAAACGTGTCTGGATCATTACTGACGTTAATTGCTCTTGCATAACGATCGACTCTCGTTTCGCGTTCGCTATAGATCCTCATGGGAACTGGCGGAGTCTGCGACACGATCGATCATATGTAAACCCACACGTAGTTTAGTACGTACAGTTCGGTAGAAAATAATAGTTGTGTAGCAACTGTGTTGCCAGGAGCCTGATTGAATTACATAAAAGAAACGAGAGTGCAGGGAGACCTTATGTCATTTTTATGCAAACGCCTAGGCAATTCTATTGCTGCATAATCCATCGGAGGATGACGTTGCGGCGATTTGTCGAAATTTGTTCGCGAAAATAATGAGTTGCCTTCGTCTTTTACTTGAACGAGAGTATCAGGCTGGAAAGTGAAGCGAGTAGATGGGATACTTTTAGATCGCTAATAGTCCACTCCGCGCGGGGTAGTCGCTCCGTGGGAGAATTACTGAGAAACGGCAAATGAGACGTAATTTGTGGGAGGACAATTTTTATTGCAAATTTCTCGCTTAG
The DNA here is from genome assembly GCA_030142615.1 of Syrista parreyssii. Classification (NCBI taxonomy): domain Eukaryota; kingdom Metazoa; phylum Arthropoda; class Insecta; order Hymenoptera; family Cephidae; genus Syrista; species Syrista parreyssii. Next base: position 96,434 of record JARQTG010000170.1, on the reverse strand, counting down.
ATTCGCAATAAAGTTTACAGCGGGTGGGATAAGCTCGACAGCGACGAGCGTCAAGTCGAAGGTAAAATTTGCTTGGTTGGGTGAAAAAGTCGAAATCACAAATACCACGGTGACTATTTGCGCGACAGAACCTTTAATTACAGGTGGTTCGAATTTTGCAAAAATCCTTATCAGCTGATTTTCTGTACAGGCTTAAGTGGTTATGCATTTGTTTAAATTAATATTCCCGTACGTCGTATGTCACATTTTTGTTCTCACTCGGAAAGTAAACACTCTGCATTCGCATTCGACTCTCCTCAAGGTCGCAGAGTGTGTGTTAACAATACACACGTCCAGCAGAAAGCATTGACGACTCAAGAAAATGGCAGAAAGGGGAATCGTGCGTAGCCGTTCTCGCAGTCCCTGAGACCCTCGGCTGTTCGTGACGGTGGAAATGGAATTTCGTGGGACAAAAATAGAGACGCACCGGTAGTGGTGGCCGGGAATGGGCGAAGCTTGCATTCATTCCTCCTTAGTACCGAGGGAGTTATGCGCTCTTAAGATTTATTTCGAGTATTTTGAAAATCTCAAAAATCACACTTTGTTAGAGGTCGACCAAATGTATTCAGACACCAGCTATTACTGCGTTCGAGATATTCTATGGGGAATCTAGCGGCCGGAATCTTTTGGTAGCTCAAAAAAAAAACTTCATTTACTCGAACTAAGTTTAGAACGAACGTAATGCCAAAATCGACACTCGACAGAAAAAGAAATTTAATCTTCAATCGATAGTAAATCGAGTAAAGAGGAATTGGAATGCTCGCTATTAATATAAGCAGTTCTACAAGCAACGTGCATAAGTCGGGATTAAATGTATTACATTAATTGAATGGAGCTTGGAATCCAAAATTTTTATTCTGCACAAGCAACTTTACGTTTTTCGTTCTCTCGTAGGGATTATACGATAAAATCGAAAAGACGTTCATGAATGTAAACCAACGTTAGAAACATGCAATGCACTATGTAGAATGTCCTATCGTGTACCAAGCGTTATACGTTCCTTGATACAGTAAGCGCCTCCGAGCGTATCACGACGAGCCGCTAATTTTCTAAATTACGCCCCGACTAAGTGGCTCATTATTATTTTAATTACCTCACTCCGTGCGCCGTATTCGTTTAGATTAATCAATGCAGTTCGAGCGATCCCGTTGGATTCCACGCGAAACCCTTTAGAGTTGCAGTTTAATTGTACTATAAGTTTTCCAATGGTTTCACGATTGGATGAAAGATCTGATTTTTCGTGTATTTTCTATGCCGTTTCTTACTTGTTGGATTACACTATTTTTATTCCGATGTTAGGAATCAATAACAGCCATTTAAACAATCGTAAAGCGACAGCCGTGGCTTCTAGCAATTTAACGCAAATAACTCTGCCAAATACTTGGAACGATGTATAGATGTGAAGAATAGTATTCGCACGTGGGATCCATAGAATTTTCTTGCGTTACTAAAAGTATGAGAATAGCGTTGAAAGTACTGAGCGGACTGACCGTACGCGTAACAATTGATAAAGGACGTAACGTGTAACGCCAGTCATTCGTTTTTGTTACAATACTGAAGAGGAGGTTACATCCCTTCTTCTGCGACTCGATTATTTCTTAGCTCTCTTTACGCAACCGACCACAATGGATGACCTCGCCCACGTCCATTGCACCATTACGTAAAGCCAGAACTCGGTCTGTACGCTTCTTCTGTCTGCCATGGAAAAGCCAGCGTCCCTTGTAACGCGTGCCGGTCCATATCATTATGGGAAAACGAATGCAGACGTCCACTTAATGTGTCACTTTGCTTGGCCAGACTTGACTCGTCTCCACGTCTTTTACAATGAGACTACGTCACACGACTTTCCATATTCCTGAGTCTTCCCTATCCATAAATATACTGTAGGATCGAGAAATTCATTGACAGAGAAACTGTGCACTTCTTATCACGTCGCAGAAGTAGACAGAGAAAACGGACAGGAAAATATTGCCGATTTGAACCGCACGCCGTGCTGGTGGCGCTGCATGCGGACTTGCACGGCCATTTTCTGCTTCCTGTATTTTCTGCTATCCTGCGACATCTTCCTATCTGGAGATCTTTGTTGAAGCATTGTCTGCAGGACGTTTTAGGTGCATCTCATATGCTGCGTAGTCATTTGCATTTACTGGGAATAACGGGCGGTGGCGAGGATGCTGCGAAGATTTACTCACGGGTGGAGTCTTGAGTTTTGACTCCTCGTTGCTTTGGCCGTATGAAAAATAACAGACACGTCATCTCGTCCTACGATAAACGGAGGTGACTACGAGAGAAAGAGAAGGAGCTGCAAGATGCATTATACCGAGTGCATCCATATGATTATCCTGCGACTTCCTCTGGACTTGCTTTTTTAATGTACAGCGTAGACCGGGCGACCTATAACGAGAGATACAAGTACACGCGTAACACTTCTATTGAGATTAAAAATTTGTCAAATGTAAAAAAAAAAATTAATATCGAACCATATACAGCTGATCGTTAAAGTTGACCTGAATCGATTTCACCAGTTAATTATTTCATTAAACTGAACTCGTTCCTAGGATGATTCTCGGTGGTCGCCTCGTATCGATATATAATTTTCACGTGTGAAACTTTTTTCACGTTTTCTTAAGGATACAAGGACGACCGTGGAAAAGAAATCTTGTCGACGTGGCGTTGTGGAATATCGTCTAAAGACACTGCACGAATAGAAAGAATTATACTAGGTATATGCAAAGTTTCTTTTGCTCGTGGTACACGTATGCACATCCAGACAGGCCACCTACAAGCTATCACGTGGCAAGTTAAACATACCGATGGTAATTTATTTCGTGTGCAGCACTATAGACTTTTTCTAGTAATAAACAGTCAAACGATAAATCCTATCTAGTTGCACGTGGAAGTAGTCGTGCACTTTTCGCTAGTTCTCCTAACTGCCTTACTTTATTACTTGAGTTGCGGTTCGTCAGTAGCTACTGGTACCAACGTAAAACCACAAAAGTTTCTAGCTACCAGAAAACTGTACTAAAATTTGTACCGTATATCACGTCGATTTGTGGATATTTATAAAATCTTATTACGATGCAACATGTAGAACGCATTATGGATGCAACAACGTGATTCTAAATTATTCAATGTTGATCACTTTTCCGTTTACAGTAACCGGACGATGAGTAATCGTAGAAAAAAGTAAGCGGTAGACTCGACGAAATAATTGTTGGTTAAGTAAGACGTGATCGAAGCTTCGTAACAGCATGGGCTCCCATATTAGCATGAAAAAGGTGCCGCGCCAGTTGTACCAATTTCACTATGCTAAACAGCCAAAGGCAGACATTCGTCAAACTTGGGCGTCCGTGTTGCGTCAAACGAGAGGAACCCAACACGTGGAAACCCCCCGACTCATGTTTAACTATTGCATTATCAATTATGGGCGTGGTCATCTTACACTCGGTGTCTTACCGACGAATGTATTCGGTCCTTTGTTTCCACTTTTTCCACGTTGCTTGTACTTGTCCAATTTCTAGCTAGTAGGTCTTTGTACAAAGTTTCCTTCGGCTTACGCTGCCATTTAGATTAGCAGTTTGGACTGTTCCGAATGCCTTTGCTGTTGTGTCTTTATGAGCGTAGAAAATTTCGTGTCCAAATAAACATTCAGGTTACTTTCACGCGAGACGAAGGTCGCGCTTTTAGCATTTACCTATGCAAAGTATTCGAAGATCGCGAGAGAGTCGCTGTTTCTGGAATCCGGCTGGACCGGGTATGCCAACTGGCGAGTGAATATTTGACCATCCTACGCGAGACCTTATTTATTTTATCCTCGACCTTTTCACACGTTTCACGTGCATAGCGACACTCGAAAATCTTATCGTCATAACTTAGACCAGCTGGATGGTATTGCGCGCATTTAGATGTCTGTCGCATCTCAGTGCCCCAGTCACAGCAACGCAATGGTAAAGGTTGTCACTTCACGTTATGCCGCTGAATTGTGCAATATGGCGAGTCGAATCAACTGGACAATCTCTGCTTCTGCTTTGCTAGGACGTTCGCTGCCCGGCAAGGTCGAGGTCAAGGTTGATTATAGTCAGCCTTTCTTAGCGCGAGGTCTCTGCCCTCGGATGAGACAAAACGAATTATCTTGCAGTCTTCAGTTCCTCTTCTTTTTCTTTTCTTTCTTCTCTTTCTTGCCCGTCTTATTGTCAGTGGCTGCTTTGCTCATTCTTTATACACACTCGACTATACTCTTAACGTTTATAGGAAACTCAGACGGAAATTTTAATGCTATTTTTGCGCGTCACGATGACCGAGACTCGGTAGCGGAAGTCATCGACCGAAATGATCATCCGCATCAGTAGGTTGTCTCACTCAACTATTATTTGAACGCGCTTCGGACACGCCAGAAATACATTTATCATCCCGATCGGATCTACGGGCTTCGCACTAATGTACTTTCAATGAAATTCTTTAATTTCCTACAGTCTCCCAGAATTCGGTATCTTTCGATAAGACCCGCTACTTCCGCCCGTTATTACTTATACTCGTATCAATAGCCATTTTTCATAACAGATAAGAAAACAATATCGATTCCACCTCAATGGAGGAGCAAAACGCTCTTCCCGAGTAATTGTCGTATTTCGTCAGATCTTTTACGATTTATTGAAAACGCGACCCAGCATGACGGCGTATACGTTGCGAATATTTGCGTAATTCGCGTTACGTCCTCTTACGTGTATCTTAAATCCGAGCCTCTGTCGTACATTTATATGCCATATACATACAATTGGACACTTCTAATACTCGGTTATTAGTTTGCACAATGACATTAGCCATTGTCTTGGTACTTTTGTCTTCGCACTCCTCTCCCGGTAATAACCCACCACGCCCTGTAATACCGAGTCACGTCGTGACTCTGTCTAGAATATTGTTGTCGACTCTCATCGTCAAGGTGATTTACTTGGTATCTAAATTCTTCTCAAGTTCCTCGATATCCCAATCTGACACATAAACTCCACCCTTGAATATCAGCCTTGACTAAAGCACCTCATCCTGTCGTCAGCCTGGAGGATACCGTCTGGGGAATTACCAGGGAGAAAAGCTAATTTAGAATGGAAGGATGTTTAGACAAGCTCGAAGACATAAACAGCAATCGATGGGCTGTTTCCAAGTAGCGTAATATATACGATCGACTAACAACCCCCGGGACGACTACCGCTTGGTTCTAATAATCATTCTTCTTCTTCTATGCGCTATGAATACTCGCCCTGAAAATGACTATCAGTCGATAGTCCATTCCGTGACTATGCACTCCTGCCCTCTCGCGGCGCTCGATTGAATTATCTCGGCGACGCGATTTAATTTCTCGTAAGGCGATTTCCGTCTATTAGTAACTAGAAAACGCGATACGCGTTTGTGAATAATTGCATCGGGAGAAATTTGTCGTTTATTGAAAAGACGTTAAGCTGCCGTGACCCAGCCACCGCTGGAATGCAGTCGATTGCATAAGATCATTTCTCGCGCCTGAACTACGAACAGCTGTCTCTTGTATACCTGGTGGCCATTTATTAACTGTATCTTTGATCGCAACTGTATATTATAACTTTGTGCGTTGCCGCTGATTTAGCTTACCATTTTATTATATTTCTGATCTTTCTTCATTTTACATTAACGCACTGAGGTGAGACTGAAACCGGTTGTGTATTGCGACGACTAGTTTACACTTGGTCGTAATAAAGTTACACGCCGACTACAGTGTCATAAACAATGTAATACAATTGACTTTTTTTGTTTGTCTTTCTTTATACTTGTTTAGTTAGTCGCATGTAATCCCTTTCTTTATTCCTTGAAAACGGGGGACCCTTTGAACGCCTACGATGCCCAATCTAATTTTATTCAGGCTCTTTTCGTCCTGATCGTAAATTACCAAGTCCCATCCCACTGACAATTAGTGCCCAACTTCCTCTGGCTGCAGAATGACAAAATCATTTCAAGATACAAGCTTCACGGAAGTTGCTGGCTATTTTTAATGTATACTCGGTGACTTTTAATTGGCATCCATATACTGTAGATCACTGTGGCTTTGGTACAGTATCGCTTAAAAATGTGTTAAGGCTTGTTATTCTTATGGAAAAGTCTTCGCAGGGCTTTAAGCTGGCTTTTAACACTGCGGTAATTCTTGCTTCGCACTATTCTCGTGTCAAAGCTTCTTTTTCTTCGTTGTATTCGATTTACATCCCTCGAAGGGCCAAGTGCTCTGGCGCGAGGATAAAGCGGAAAGAAATATTAAAACGACTGTTAGGAATGGAAACGACGCTGAGAGAAACTAAATTTGAGCGATGCGTGTCAAACGAAGGAAATAAAAGTCGCTTAATTATTTATATTGAAATCGGACAAACTTTGTGGTCTTTTCTCTATGAAAATGGTACAGAATTTAATCTCTGGTCAAATAATGCTTTTGTTGCTTGACTATAAATACAAAAATAAAAATAAAATTTGACAACTGTTACTTCTTCATGTTAGAGGCGCATTGCTTCTTCGCCAATTTAGCTTTCTTAATGTTGCTTTCATATATATATTTTTACCTTTACCTAATGGGACTTGGTTGACCGGATGTCCTTAAAGGGACGAAGTTCCTGGCGTTAAATCGTGTTAACGCAGTTGCAAAATTGCTACTTCTACCAACCTAAAGGATATTTCCGCTTGGGAATAAATTCGCAGGCAACTCTTATTGTGCTTTGCTCAGTTGTTCACCAAGCAGAAATTGATAATAGGTAACACCTGCCTATTTTCTTGCAGTTGCCAACAGTCACGATTAGTGCTTACTTATTTCCATTGAAACATTTCACAGTTGGGTGTGGTAGCCTGGCACTTTAACACACTAGAGTAAATATCGTTAGGGATGTCATTCGTAATTTCAACGTTTACCAACTAATTTGAAAGTCAACGTATCCCAGAGCCGCGGTGACGTTGGGCGAGCATTGGGGCAAAAGACGAATTTTAATCCGATAAAAAGAAACTCTCGACGTACAACACGTGGGAATTGCTTGGTGCCTGATCCGTAATAAGTACCATTAGTAATCGCTCTGAAAAACATAACCACTGATAGAATTATTTGGGCACTCAATGGAGAGCCTAATAAAAGCCTTAGCATTGTTTCAGTACTTTCGTACGCACCCAACCTATTAAATTAACTGGAATTCCTTCGATCCTACTTTCTTGTGCCTCAGGTAGTGTAGTTTTGAAGACGCTCATAACCAACAATTTGACTGTTTAATAATACACGCTGATCGTAGCAGTCTATGGGCCTTGCGTGTTTTGCGTCAGTTCGCAAAACTGTTCCGTGACGTAGTTTCTCACTAGGAAGGTCGCCGGTTGATTTTAAAGGTTGCGAAAGTCAGTATAACAGCGAATAGTACAGGCCTGTAACGTTACGCGTCCATAGGCTAGAAAGATAGAAATGGGCAATTGGGACACGAAATTTGAAAGTCCTAGGATAATTGACTGGAAGAATCATCTGGCATAGGGTCAAGACTTAAGGTTCTATTGGAGCGCAGTAATGGGAAGGAGAGTAAGGGACTATGGAGCCGAAGCCAGGACAGGGCAGGGCAGGACAAAGTTGATTGGATGAAAGGACTTCCAAAGGACGTGGGTACGTTGCCCTTCGGTTGACTTGCTTCTGGTTGGACCACTGTCCTCGTCCTACCTTCAAGTCACTATTATCCCTTGTATGTACGTTGCATCTCTGGGCCTACAGGCAGTGTCGAAATGCACAGTGCATTTTCTTCGGATTTGTTTTTTTTTTTTTAATCCAACGAATCCTAGCTATCGAAAGGCACTAGGATACTGATCTATGTATATGGAAGCTATTTCTAGAGCCGCACAACCCGGCAATGTATCCACGTCGAGAGCTATTAACTTTGAGCATTTAAGTATCAGATACATCCGCGTCTCCACGCACTGCAGATGGTATTAAGCAGTTTCTAGATGCTCTTTTATTCAGTAAGGATTCCCGCCTAGCAACTATACGACTACCTATGTCGTATATGCAATTCGTATAGTCATTAGGTGTTTCTAGTTATTTCTTTACGCAATGCCAAAGCCTTTCTCGGACAAGTTGTATTTACATTGACTATCGGCATTTCATTGTTCGCACTTTTTATCGTGGTTATTATGATTTATGAAAATTACTCGAAGTAATCGTAGTCGAAAGGGTGTCGAGGGTGAGAGGGTTCAAAGGGTCGGGGATATGTCTCAAGGTTAATACTGGACTGGAACCGACGGCAGCACCATCTTTCGGTGTCTCGTACTAACCAAACTCCACGAACCTCACCCAGAACTCACCCCTAGTCTGCCGACTATCGACCACGGTCGCCATTTGTAGGCGTCACGATCCATCGCGACGCCCGGTTCACTGCGCCCTCTTCTAACCTAGCAACTCACCACACAACGCTTCACCACTATTCACCACTGAGCACATCCACCGTCAGCTTTTACTTCCTTTCGCTTTCTCCTACCGCTCCCAGCCCTTTGTGTCTTCTCGTTCTTCCTCCTCCCTTTGTTTCTTCGCTCCTACGATTCTTCTCTTGTCTTGTTTCTATCGATTGTCAAATTGGATTTTTCTCGAACTTGTCAAAGTTCCACGTGCAATTGGACTACACCTAGGTAGCTCCGTCTCGTTGGCTTCGTGACCTCGTGCTAGGTTCAGCAGGGAGTGAGTGGCGAGAGTGATGTGGTGTTGCAAAAGGTTAGATTCTTCGGATTGGCCCATCACCACCGTCGTTCGAGGTAACGTTATCTAAAAGCGAACTTTTTTTAAGTGCGAAAAAGCACCGCTGACAGCAAGATTTCGTGCTTTCGTGCTTACGGCTGAACGCTACAAGACGCTGGGACACCTCGTTTTCGTAATATCGAGAATTCTTTGCTTTTGCAAGCTTCAAGGAAAAAGAGAGCTTCGTTCGTCTTTAAATATTCTTCATTCGCTGGGACGTATTGCTTTCACTTGTTCTTCGCTGCGAATTTTACTGCTCATTCTTTACTTGTATCAATCATTTTATGCACCGTTTTTACACGCTCGTTACGAACCATGCGAATGTCCTGATTATCGTATACATACAATATTCCTATGCCGTGGGGCTCGTCTCTGTAAAGTGTTAATTCTTTGGTACCTTCAAGAGTTATACGAATCTGATGATCTTCGCTCGAATCATCTTTTTAACGTAATATCATGGCGAGAGACGCCTCTGCTTTTTAAATAATTCAAATAATCCTCCAGGCACTAAGCCAAATCTGCTAGACCGCATTCTACACTGGTCGAAACCCTATCGAAGGAACTTTATAAATCGCTAGTTTAATCGCATTGCTTATTAAGAATCGCTTATTCGATTTAATGGCACTTGTGACGTAAGAGACCTAAAGGAGTGTCGGCCACGTGTCAAAGCATCCATTGATTTTCTCACGGCAGTTCTGTAGACACGATGAGTCTCAATGCTTTCACAGTACTAGAACCTTCCAAGTATAATTTTTTTTTACCAAAACTTGTATTGCTATTAAATACGAAAAAAAATAACACTAGCGTGCAACGTTATACAGTATATACGCACTATAGTCACACTTGATAGCCATTACGTAATCATTTTTGTTATCGGTAAACTTTTCATATTTTATTGACGTGCTGATAATAGTGTGCAGGGAGGATTTTAAAAAGTGTCATGTTATCGATCGACAAGTACTTGTAGCAAAGTATATCTCTTGAAAATGAAGCTTCGTCCAGTTCGGACGCAAAGCGGTCCGATTCCAGTTTACAATGTGGAACGATTAGGTAGGAATCTGGTCTGCGCGTTAGCCTTGCTTGTGCCAAAGTTGCCGACCGCGTCGACAGGAAGATCTCCAAAAGCGCCGTATGAAACTAACCAAGGAACAGCGGAACGTGAAACGTGTCTAGAATACGTCCCAAGACAATACGTGCAAGAGGGAACAATCCAGAATTGTAGAAATTGCGAGTCGAAGACTCAGGGCTGTACGTAGGCTTTCGTTATTACCAAAAGCAAAAGAGAATAATATTATTAACGTAAGGTGACACATATATTAACAGAAGGTGACATAAAATCACGAAAACATAAACAGACAGGAATTTTACGTTCAGTGACTTTTACACGTGTCTACGTTTTTTAAAACTGGTCTTTGGTTTAGTCTACTTTATTTTTCTCGACTGACGTAAGGCTGTGGCGTTATTCGAAAAGGAAGCAACCCGGTCACGTAGGTACGAGAATAAGACTATTCGTTTAGTCCTAAGAAAGTTCCCGAACGAGAGAATGAGATAGATGTTGAAGAATTCGGCGAATATAATGTTTACTCGGTGCTGAGGTGCGAGACAGACAGAGAGAGAGAGAGAAGGTGAAGACGAATCGTGTCGTTGAAAACCTAGGGACCGGATTCAACCCTCAGAGACATCTGGGACAGGTTTCTCGTGGGAGAAAGTGCTGAATCGACCGCACGCGCTGACCCATGCACAAGGAAATTCCAGCTTGAGGTTCGATCGACACCATTGGAATTCCATTCCACTGTGTTTCCCATGTTCCAGTAGCCACACTGATGTTTATTCTATTAGAAACGCGATCCACCCCGATCTTCAATCTTGAATCGTGGATCGTGGATCGTCAAGTTTTCCGCTACTCAAGGAGCTGAGATCCAATCCGCGCCAATTGCAAGAGGCGTAGGAGCGGATCGTTACCAGTTACTTTATGGATAATTGGATGAAGTGGCTCCTCCCGGTTGACAGGATTGCTGAACTGACAGCGTATCGAACCACGTGTCGTTAACGCCCTCTGGATTCTTTCTTTCTCTTCTTATTTTCCTTCCGTCTCTTATCTTTCTCTCTTCCTCGCCTTATTCTCAAGGTCGTTTCTCCACCTCCTCCCTCCCCGCCGCCTTTTTTCTATGGGCTCGCTGCTTTTATTTCTCTCTTTTTCCCTTTAATTCTTCTGGTAACTGCCAGGCAAATACTTGCTCGAAACGATTTGGAACGCCCTTCCGCTGGGGAGACACGAATATAAGAAAATATTTTCCTTGTTTTTACTAGCCTTGATATAAGAGCCTGTCTCCACTTTACTTCTTCGTTTTCCCTAGATCCTATTGTATGCTCGACGGATCCTTTATCTTAGGCAAAAGACACGAGATGAGCTGCTAAAGTGGGTTGCGGCTTACAGCAGCCTTCCTACAGGATCTTTTGCCTTTTCTTTTCTCCCCCATATTCGCTGTCTATTTGTTTCCTTTTCATACGCCGGTGCCTGACTTCACCTCGGTTTCGCGTCTATCGGATAAAAATAAGGAGTCTTGCTTCAGGACGGGGTCACGCCTTCGATAAGCACGTCACGACTTCCGGCGCAGTGCCGCAAAATATTTGACTCAGCCGTCTCTGACGTCACATCCGTCGAAAGAGTCTCTCTGTGCGAAGACCCCACAAGTGTATACGTGCCGTTAATGCTACGTGCGGCTGGGGTTATATTTATACCAGTGACAGAGAGACGCCTATCTTACAAGTCTCCTCAGAAAATGGATCCATTAAAAAATACCTGGTCTGCTGTACTACGCACGTGACCAACGAGTCATTGAACTTACTAAATTAAATATATCAATGCGGTTTCTCTATTAGGAATTCTGCTCTTTGTCTACTGCGTTATACGCTCGTCCTCTAAATTCTATATATATATATATTCTATAGCGAGAGTCCAGAGGATGACGTTGCTACGTGAACTTGACCTTCTAAGTTTAGACACGTACCTACTACGCTACTTAATTATCCTGATCTCTCTCCCTCTTACCATAAGCGTTTGGCTACCTACGTAATAGCCGTTACGTTTTTCCCCGATCCATCAATCCCTACTATAGTCCCTCGGCCTTACCCATGAATTATTCCAATATAAACTGCTTCGACTTTCTTTACATCTGATTTATCCTTGTTCTTCATCATTCACTGTGCACTGCATGAGAAACTTTGAGGCTGCCCCAGCGAAAAGTGCAGTCGAGTTCGACGTAGCTTTTGCACTCGTTCAAGTGGCTTTTGCAGTTTGAGTGGCTGGCCGATGCTTTCGTATTCCGCGACGGGTATTGATTTCTGTCTAGTCTAGTTACGTCTGGCTGCTTATGAATTATTCCCACCCATAGCCTAGAACCGAGTGAAAATCAAAATCTCAATCAGAGTGATCCGTCCTAGTGGATCGATCGTAGCAAGTGGATTTGCAGCCTTTAGGCTTAAGCCGAGGTTTTCCTCTGGTAAGTCTGTACAGCTGAGTGCCTCGCGATTTAGTCTTGTTAGCAGCCAGATATGAGGCACGTAGGAGAGCAAAGACTTTGTTGCAGTGGTGCAATCGCATGATTGCGAACTCGTCCAGGGCTGCATCTAGGCCGGTTTCTAATTAGCACAATAACCACTGGCTACTTAACTATTTAATCGGTTTCTTCCTCTATTACTTTAGACACGAAAATTATCTTGGTGCAAAACACGCGAATGGGTGCTCGGTATAGATTTTTCGATGTTGCCAATGTCTTATGTAATTTCTTATCGACTCTGCAGTACTAAAAAAATTACATGCTTCAAATGAGATTAGCAGCTACGAAATTGTGCAATTAGAGTGAGAATTCAAATTTTATTAGGTAAATTCATGCCGGCTCCTTCTGCTCCTTTCTCACGGCAGGCTCAGGTAGGAGGATCCACCGAGGACTTTGTTTTACCCGTCGACAGTACATTTTGCATTTTAGGCAAGAGCCCGCACCGAAGGTAGTTGAATCATGCAAATGCAGTTTTGCAAGGTAGGAAGGCGATGGAGAGGCAGTAGCTAGGGGCTCGGCTCTGGTGCAATCTGCATAATCGTTTCCAGAATGCCGTAACGAGACGGTTAATTAGCTGACCTCGGGGACGAGAGATCATCGGCATTCTCAGTTTACGTTGCTTATCTTGTCGCTACTTACGTTTCTGTGGATCTCAATCGCGCCATTTCATATACGTACCGTGTACTTACCATAGTGGGTCAATGGGCATTGCTGGAAGTCAAAGCAGCTTTCTTGCTTATCTCGTGATAATTAAACCTGTTAATTAATACTAGAGCCAGGTAGAGTCACGATATATAGATTTTATAGAGTTTCTTAAACTGTCCTTCGTTTCGCACTGATAAAAATGCATTTCTAACAACCTTTAGCGTTGGTAAGAACGAAAATGTCTACCGTTTATATCCTATTGATAATCGTCATGATTTTTATCGCGTGGATAATCGAACGCGAATACTAAATTACGTGTTATAATTGGTCTCTGTTTTTAACAATTTTTCTTGGATTTTAATCATTCGATATTCTTCACTCGTGTAGTTGGTGCATATCTATGCTCGGTTGTCCACAATGCATATGAAGCAGGATGGGTTCAGTGTGGGTCTTAGTTTACACGTGTCTGTTAAAACTGCTCGTATTTTTTAAGTCTTTAATTATTTTGTCTTTTTCGTGGTAGAAATTCTCGTTACTCTGCATCTCGATCTGAATATAACGTAAGGGACTGGTAACCGACTGAGATTACAATGAATCTGCTTGAATCGATTGGCTAAGATTATATAAACTACTACCGTTGCTTCGCTCATAGCGGACATAGTCGAGTGGTTGAATAATAATTTGTAGCAAAAGAACCAAGGAGAGATTCATCCGTTTCGCGTAGAACGATCGAGTGAACGGATCGAATATACAGGAGTTTGTAATTCAAGGAGAGTTCCTTGTCTTCTGCTGCAGGCAGATGCGAAAATAGGTTTAAGTATACAGGAACGCGAATCGTCCGTAACACGCGAGTTCTAATTTTACGCATTGCCGAATGGTGTGTCGGCGTTTCGAGACAGTGGCTGAAACGGGGTTAAGAAGTTTTGGAAAGAAAGACAGATCGATTCCATTACTCGCGATTAGAAAAAGTTCTAAAAACGCCCATCGTCTCATCGTCGCATAGCTTGAATGCTTTTCTCTTCTCTGACATTCGTACAGCAGAAAGTCGATATATGTCTAACGGATATATGGGTACTTTGAACAGAGCTTTCGCTAGCGCCGCTCGCGGCGCCGCCTGCGGTAAAGCTTCGCACTAAACGCGTTCTCGGTGGATCATACAGAGCTCTGCAGAAACCATTTATCCTTTGCGTATGCTCGGAAAGTAAACAGCCGACAAGGCTTCGTATCGATTGCTTGCAGGTAGTTGCAGTATTAGCCATGCGAGCAAATGTGCATTGTACTTTTATTCATTAGACAGGTATGTGACTTTCGAGAGGATACGTTTTTCCCTTCTTTCCATTACTATGGATTTTTTCGTTGAACGATCTGAGCCCGCGTTAGCCTCATTCGTCGCCGTTACTCCACGCTTTCCTAAACGTTAGAATTTTCGTGCACGACTCTAAGAGCGGTGAACGTGTCAGCAAGCGATTTAATTGAATTTCACAAAAACAATTTGACCGAGAGCTTCTCCTTTTTCTTTACTTTTTCTTCTTTCATTCTCTGGTATCATCGAACATATGCGCTGAAACACAACGCAACATGGCCCCTTTTTCATCAGTCACATCCTGCTGACTCCGTTATAGCGGGCGCACGTGAGCCAGAGGTTCGGGACGAGGTAGAAAACGGAAAGAAAAATAAAGAAATCGGATTGCCTCGACGCATCTACGTTCTCTTCCTGTATCATTTACATACGATATATTTTATCCCGAGTGTCAGACACTCATTGTACAATCATACCCATAAATTGTAGGATTTTTACTGAAACGCTTGTGGTGCAGAAAATTAATATTTTTTCTTTCGTTTGTTACAGGTAAGTCCACATCTTCGAAGGGATAATAAATTAACCGTGCTCCACGTGTGAACGATATGCTACTGGATCACCCGAAGAATATAATAGCGCCAAAGTTCGTCTTATATCTCAAGGTTTTATTATTGCCAATAATTACATGTTTTCGCAGTACTCAGTCAAAATTGCATATTCTACCCTAAAACATCTCGCTACTTCCATCAATGGTACATCTATTCAATACCTTTTCTTTGTAAGCGACATATATTTTGACAGCATCTGAAAGTATCAAAAAATCTCAATTCCGTGAGCATACACGGTCAAAGACAAAATTTGTCACTCGAGTGACAGCAGACAGACAGACAGGCGGCAGCCAGGGAGACAGTCAGGTCCCGTCCCAGTTTTCATGAAAAGTGTCGCCCGCTTGGCTCACTCCCA
This sequence comes from Syrista parreyssii, assembly GCA_030142615.1. NCBI lineage: Eukaryota > Metazoa > Arthropoda > Insecta > Hymenoptera > Cephidae > Syrista > Syrista parreyssii. The sequence continues at coordinate 81,169 of JARQTG010000170.1, read as the reverse complement.
GCGCCGCGTTCCGCGTCCTCTCTAAACTCAAAGTTTTTACCAACTAATGCTACGGCTACGAAGAACCGATGAAAAAGGGTGAAACGACACGATGTCATAGAGGAACGAGCCTGAAAGAAAGGGAACAATTTTGTGACGATTTAGCCCGTGACGCCTTCGCCACTTGCGAACAATGATCCTCGATTAATCCGGAGTGCCTATCCGCGCGAGGGTCAGACCTCAAAACTGTCACTTAAACGGCTGATCGTTGCTCCGCGTCGCATCGATTCGCCATCCCATGACCGATTTTCACCAGCGCTCCAAATTGTTCTCTGGATTTCTAATCGATCCTCTTCTGGGATCAGCCTGACCTCCTTATATTGTCCCGATAGCCCGTCTCTTCACCCCTCTTTGACCTCTCTCTTTTTCTTCATCCCTTTCTCACTTTCCCTTTACCTTTATCCACGCTGTAAATAAAAAACAGTTCATGCCAGATGCTTTCGGTAACAACAGACACGCTAATTTCGCTATACGTACCTACGTTTGATGGTGTCGTGTAAAAGAATTGAGATTTTCAACGGATCATTGTGTATGGTTCAACCATTGGAACATTGGAGGAACAAAATTTTACCACTTATAACATCCGTAGAATGTAAAGAGTGGTGAGTCCGGGTGTACACGTGTCTGGTTTATGCAGGCTAATAATTGTGGCATGTCGGAATTCACAAGCGCAACGGGAAAATTCCATCTCGCGATCTTTAATGGCTGCTAGTAAATATCGGCCTCCCTACAAAAAGTACTAATCCAGTGGTGCAAGGCTTTATGGGACGTTGCATCACTTCCGGGACCGTACGGTGCTTATCGGGGTGCGAGAGGCATGATGATTTCCGCCTTTGCTAGTGAGGTAAACATCGCGAAAATAAGACTGGTCATATTGCAAGTTGATTCAGGATGCATGACGTCTTTCGTGGCTTCCTGAATGGACTGAGTTTCCGTTTTTAAGCGTAGAAAATAAAAAAAAAAAATTTAACAGGATAACAAGTTGTCGGTCTCGTTCTAGCATAGCCTCGAGCACGCGTAGGTTCCGCATATTTGATTTTCGGTACCATCGCCTTGACCGTCGTGCTTCGGGATGCGTTACTGGTTAGCAACCAAATTTTGACTTACTGCTCGAGATTATTCGTACGCTTGCGTTACTTTGCGAAATGACCTATTCTCACGGTATAATTCGCTGGTTGCCTGCACACGAGAAATAAATACACATAACCAGAAAGGAAATCGTCGATATCTCCTAGAGATAATACATAAATAAATCATCGAACAGTAGAATATAAATGGTATAGGCAGTATAAGATATGAGATTTACAACGGAATGTACATTCCCAACCCAGATTTGTTTGACTATTTTCCAATATGCTAATGTCATATATGTATGTGTATTTGCATCGTGGTTGAAATTCACGTTACTGTACCGGATGTGAATTTTACATAGGACAATGAGCGACCGAAGAAGAAAATTAAGAATGACAAATTTATCATTTCCTTACCACACGATTTACACCTTGATACGTTAATTTTTTAACGTTACCTCATTAACCCTCATAACCCCTTCATCTGTTACAACTACGTACAAGTCGTATCTCTTATAAGCCTTTATATTATTATTATCAGGAAGATTAGTAGCAAAAGGTAATACGTTCACGATAACAGTCAAAGGTGAAGCGATCGATAATGTTGCAACAGCTACATTCCTGGTAGCCAATTTCTCCTAGCATAATAGTTAGGCCTGACGCTTTGTTTCTGATCACGAATTGCAATGGCTGCGCGTCGGGTGCATCATGGGAGAAATTTAACACCGATTAATCAGCGAGTACTTTTAATACACTATAGATATAACATACCTGTGAAGAAAGTGCTAAACGTTAGAATACTCGTTGCTGCGAATGTCTTTAGGCGTGGTAGCAGCATTTAGCAGCATTGTCCAGTACGCGTCGCTTATTTAGAAACTCGTCCAATTGCTCGTTACTCGTCTGTTACAATTAGTCCCAAAGAGATAGTCCTAAGTGTGCAGCCGGTTTGAGAGTAAAAGACTCCATAGACTCTAGCAGAAGTCGAGAGGGAATGCACGATGTACCAATGAGAAAATGCGTATACACGAGGAGTAATGTATAGCTGCGGTTACTAGAGCAACGGTTAGTCTTTGTATAACAATGAATTTCGGGTGGCAATGACAATTTTAATAGGATCGACCAAACTAATAAGATCGACTAAGCGCAGTGGTAAGGTTTGATAAAATTGAATTTCTCATTGTATATGTATTTGGAATTGCTTTAATAATTTTAATAATAATTTGTCTGCGCCTATACTGTTCGACGATTTGAAGACGCGGTTGTCGATTTCTCCGTGAAAATAGGCCATCGCGATAATCGAACGGAAGGCAGGCTAAACAAGAAGAATTTATATTCCAACGACCGTGTCATCGTTCTGCATGAGCGATCGAACGGGCCCACGATTTTTCCTCTTGTTGACTTCTAAGCTCAAACGCTTTACCGATCTCGTGCAGCCTTTGATATTCGATCTTCTTGTACATCCACAATTTTTCTACTCTACATACGCCGACCCGATCGTAAGAGCTCATTGACCGTTTTTCATAAGTCAATGCAATAAAATGCATCTTACGAAGCAGACGACCGATTCGTTGCTGCACCCATTTGCATTTGCACTTGCAAAATAACTGAAGCGAGGATGGCATCTGCTGCAGTGAGTTTGAAGGTGGATGTGTGGATATGTCGAGTGTAATCTTCTTGGGGTACGCATCGGCGACGTTGGCGGCGTCGGGGCGTCGTATCGACCCTCTACGTCGGCGCCGGCCGTCACCCTGGCAACCTCGTCTATTTCGTTTTGCATTCGAAAGCCGCATTCGAGCTGCTCGGTACTCCGGTAAAACCGTCTAAACCAAAAGTCCACTTCTTTCTCATTCCCACTAACGCTTCGTCGTTCCTCTTCATTTCAGTTTGTTCTCCTTCATTAGCAGCCCAATCTTGCAGACGCTCGGGACAGCTGGAAGCTACCTGGACAAGTACAGTTTCCGGTCCACTCTTCGTCTGTCTGCCTGTAATTTCTCCTGGATGACGTTTCTGCATATCCACGTCTGCTTCCTCCTTCACACAAAGCTCTCTTCACTTCGCAGACTCCACCCTCGCTTCAAGGCTACTTGTTAACCCGTCTTAGTTGGTCTGCTGTCGCATTCGTAACGTAGAGCCACGTCCGCTTATAATGCTCATCCGTAGATAAAGAATTCAAACCAAAGTTCACTCAAGTACGAGCCCAATGCACGTGGCTTAGGTTCAGCAATGCATCCAGCATATGGAATCACTTTAAATCGCCTATAGCTTATAAACGTGATTTAAACGCACGTGACTATCTTCTTAATCCTTACCAGTTCTAGTATCAATTTTTGACTTCACGACAAAGAAAGTGTCACCATATAGAATTACGTTCGAATGACATTATACAAGTACTTTCACCCAACACAATTACAAGGTACCTTTTAACATTAGGCTACCCAGACTGTGACCTTTGGAAAGTTGGTAGCAAAGGTTCTTCGAAGCGTGTCGCGAAGTAGTCAGGCCCAACCCAGAATCTTTAATGGAAATTAGACAATTACGTTGCTACGGGTTATAAGAGAGCGACAGGTGCAACCGGAAGTCAATAAACTGCAGTGCACTGATACAATTCGTTGCATTACTTCCTACGTTGCATTTATACACGTGTACGTGTGTACACACGCTACTCCGTTTATACCAACGTGCGTTTCCTCTCACGAAAGGATCTTTTTATTCGACTGATCTCCATTCGGTACATCAGCCACCGTGAGACTCGACATTAGAAAGTTTTACTGTACCGAAAGGATTGGTCTGGGGTAATTAAGTCGTTCGATGAGATACGTAATTATCCTTAGAATCCTTAAGAATTCCTATATGCGTATTCTCTTTCTATAATACTGTATTACCACGTACGGTCCAGTGTCTTCTCTTCTGCTCTTAGTGGTCATTAACGACCAACGGATGGACAAATGTCTTCCTTCTGGCTATGGTAGCTGCTGAATAATGTCCCAGGAAAATTAGACTTCACACATCCGAAAATTTATTATAACCGTATATCCTTTACACGATCTCTTACGAATCTCGCGAAGGATTCTTAATCAAGTAGACAGATAACAAAGTTGGTCAGGTAACAAATACAGTCAACTTCTTGTTTAGCGTACAGTCACTGGCAAATCAGTGAAAATTGTCAAGAGAAGTTTCGAAAGATTTTTCTCGGGGTTAATGGTCCAGGAAAAGTTACTCTATAAGAAGATGCTGTGCTCTGTGCTCGATCGAGCGTGCGATCCATGTCTCTATGCGATTTATCGATTTCCTTATAAGAAGCAACGAAAATCATGAAAAACGTTAGAAGCCTACTGGTGGCATAGTTTATGCATTAGTCGGTAATGTAGGTATCCTATACATTTTGAATATCATCTCTACAGAAATGTCTCTGTTGATAAGAGAAAACATTATCGACATATCATCTACTAATTGTCGTTCGTTCGTTCGTCATTTTGCTCGTCATGCGACGTGTCAACCTCTCAGTGAAATGTTAATTAACCCGCGACGAATTAACCTTTCTTTTCTAGCACGTTCGTGTTTCGTCGAAAATAAATGGTGAAAAAATATAGGCGAGTTTCCAGCCAGGGTCGTGATATGCTTTAGGCGTATGAAAGGCACGCAACGGTAATTCTCTGGTATCGTGGATTCGTGTATATATGTAGGTATTAGTCAGAGTGACATCATCCGACTTTCCTTCCTTCTCTTTATCCTGTTTTTTTTTGTGTCAGTATTCCGTGTTTCAAGTTTTGTCATTTAATACGATTACTTACGCTGACTTCTGTACAATATTGAGGTGTTACGGGTCAGTGTTGTTATTATTATACAATATACGTCCAATATTAACCTGTTACCGTGATTACCGAATAAAAATCCAAATCTACCTAGGGAAGTAAACCGTCTCAAGCGTATCGAGCACGCTCGGCAACAACCTGATCAATTGGTCCGTTTCGCACGCGCAGGAAACGTGAAAAAAAAAGAAGCAGCAACTAGCGGCTGATAGCGCTGCCAAGTTAATTGCGCGGTAATTGCTCAAGGGTCTAATTGATTTCGCATGGAAACGACTCGCAGCGCGATTCCCATTTTCGAAACGGATTCGAAGATCGTTGGAAACTGCTTGCAGAAATCAGTTAAGCGTCTAAATAATTCAATTAGATTTGTCGATTTATCAGGGAAACAAAATAGCTCTCTATTCTCATGCCGAGGAACGATGCGTCCTTGGTGCGTGGTTTATTAATTTTTCAAAAGGAGAGAACGACGAAACGTCGCGACTTTCTATTCGCAAGACGAGCGGTTACGTACCGCAAGGGCTGGTAGCAATTTACTCGAGATGCATTAAATTAATTTTAAGATGCGAGATGATTTTTTATTGTGCATTTATGCTTGTGGCTGCTTTTAATGAATCTCGTGAAGAAACCGCATGTCGTTACATTAACGATCCCTCGTCTATTTCCTTACTGAGAATATTGTGAAAGGTCCGGCACGACGAATCTCGAAATACATTTATTTGTGGGCCTTTTAGTTGTCAAATAAGTCAGAGCGGACTGTCGGATGATCGATTGTTAGATCTTTTTAGTCGAAGGATGGCAGATACTAATACTGAGCAAGAGACACCTACGGTAGCACTTTCGTGTAATTGCGCAAAGCTACCGGATAGGCGATGACGTCGAAGGAGCCAATTTAACAGTTAGATCCCAAGCAAAAAGGGACACGGCTTCTCGAGTTGCCTGAATAAGCTGTAACTTGACGTTTGCCAAGAAGATCACTTTGCACGGCTTCGTCTAACGTGTTACGCGCCACGTGTGTGCACGTACGGGTCTCGTATCTCGTGTACAGATTTTTACGGATCAGACATACATACAGTACCTGCGTATACAGTGCAAGGATATGATTAATGTATTATACGGCTTGATTCTCTAATGGTAATTTCAAACGAACTATTTTATTAAGTCAATTACAGTTCTTTTTTATGATTTTGAAAAAGGATACCAACGCACTGTGAACCACGTTTCACGAGAGTCCATGTGATTTTATTGGATATTAGAAAAGGCTTAGAGAGAAAATAGTTCGACGATGGCGAATGAGTAATCCGATTCCCGTTTGAATTCTCGCATTTTAATCTCAACTAATCCAGTCTATACTTTAATTCCAATACTGGAGTAGAGACACGCCGATTGCGGATTAACAGAGGGATGGGTGTAGCGTGCACGTTACTTATGTACGAAGCTATAGTATGGGCCGTGACGTCAGTGTCACGTACAAGGGACTACGTTACGTTTTGAGCCATAAGAAGATGGCCCCTCAAAAATATATTCACCTTGCGACCAAATTATACTTGTATACTCGCTATATGGGTATTTAACTCTTTTGCTTTCAAAGGTCGTTTAACCAACCAACTGGGTAGCAAATCAATTCCGCTGATTATTAGTTAACGTGTTCTGTTCTAGGATAGAATAATATAATAATATACAGGCTTATTCAGCATAAACGCATCAACCTTGGTTCTACCATAGGAATGAAATGCAGAGGCTAACTTCGGCTGGTACGTTTGGCCTGAGTAACTCTGCATATGTATATATCTATATAGGTCTGCACGTAGATTCTTTTCTTTTCACTCCATTAGGCCACGCAGGATTTCACAGAGGGTTTATGTTCATCAACACCAACTGTTGGATTTCCTCTTAGCCGGTCACCCTACTGTGCTAGGGAAATTAAATCTACAGGATGTCTCTTTATTTGACGGCGCTACGCGTATCCCGGAGGATCAATATTTATTTGGACCCTTTGGATGCTGTTTTCCTTTTATTAACTTGTTCCGTATCGGGAAACATACATTGAAGGGTGAGTGTAATTTCTGTCCTGGATGAGTGCCAAGGTTTTTTTCCATTATCCGAAAGCTATTTAAATGTTTGCAGCAATGCCTACCGCCTTAAATTTTCCTGCCCAAGGACCAGGACGGTGGCTGGCCAGAATTTATTTTTGGTCAAGTCCTATTAAATATTCTACGGTCGTTTTCGCAATGCCCACGCGTACAATTTAGCCGTACGAATTACGAATAACGATCGTCAAATGGCTTCCGTGTAACGGGGATCCCTTAGCCGAGCAATCGTAACCATAGAAAACAGTTCCAACTGTATTTGCAACAAAATATCAAAGCCAACTAAGACGTTCCTACGAATGACAAATTATCACATGCGTAATGTCATCTGCAACTAAATGCGTTTCAACGAGTATTTTGATAATTAGCCGAGTTACAAATCGACGCATCAAGTCGGAACCTTGAATCGTTTCAGAAGCCTAAATTTAAATCTGAGCGAAGCCACGTCGAATAAGCAGAGATGAAATGAGGATTCCTCGAATGTCGACTAAATACTGTTGAAATTTAAATTGAATCAGATTTGCGTACAAGACCAGAATAGATACCGTCGGACAGTGTGCCAAAATCTCAACGAAATTAGGAATAGAATTACTACAAGTAAATTAGACTGGAAAGTCCTAACCTAACAATGCAATAGTTTTGCTGTATGGTTGGATTAGACGAATATTTACTCTCGCGTGCGATCACCTAAAAGAAGCCAGAGAGGCCACGACTGCCATCTTACGTATGCATTTTTAGCCTGTAAGGTCAGTGCATGGTTGCACAGTGCTTGCAGTGCATGTCTCGACCATCTTAGGCGATACCACTTTATCCGGCAAAGCACGTCACGCGCATCTAGCAAATTAGCCAGCATAAAAGGTCATCGATTTCAATTCTCAACATCTCGGATAGTCGTGCTGCTTGTGCAGAAATTGCTTGTATTAATCCGTGTTTCTTTCACCTTACAATATAACAGAGCATCCTGAACTATACGTTCTCGAAGATCTTTCCAGCCTACGACAGCGCAATCCGAGTGATCCTTCGATATTGAATTTTAGTCTTCTCTAGAATAACCTCCGGTGTTCCCGTAAGGTTGGCGCTGTTGGGCTAGGTTGGGACGGTGCAACCTGATAAAGGTACATAAAGCTTGACTAGTTCCGTGAAACGTTTTCACCGGGAAAAGGGGTTGGCTCTGCGTGTCACGGGCTGGGATAATTTCGACATGACTTCCTGAAACATTTCCCAGCCATAAAGCTGAGACTAGCGCAAATTGCTAACCGCAGACCAGCGTCTACCATCCTTTCCTCATAAAGTTACTCCGTTCGAGCCAAGTCGATTTATCGCTCGCTAGCTACCTGAATGGCCGCTACAAATGCCCTGCCCTTCATTTTTTATTCTTGCTTACTCAGTAAACAATTCTTACATCGCATCACACTTCTCTTCCTTCTTTACCTTTCCTCATCCTCGTTCTAACCCATCAAACTTGTAGACGAATAACCAAGCGCCTCCATCGCACGCACGCGTCACTCGGTATCTATTCTCACGTACCAAGAATACAGTGTCAACAATTTCTCGCCATCCTTACATTATCCAAAGTATCATTTTTCCATTTTCACGAATATGCAATGTATATGTACGATATATACATTATTCTATTCTCCACCATATCTATTCGTGATAGAAAAAAAAAAAAATACTTTTCTGTTTACCACCTTTCACTCCACCTCTGTACCATCATTGTATGGATTCCACTGATTCCCTTTAAAAATTATTACTAAAAATCTCGTTACACCAGCGCATTAAGTATAGTAAATGCAAACAATGATATTGCACTGATAGAAGTAATTCTAGAGTCGGTAGCGTCTGGGATCAGTATTATCGCTCGACGGGCTTCTCTATCGGTTCTGCGCTGCCCGACACTCCTCGGCACTGCCGAAGGAGCGTGCGTCGCGCAGTGCCTACTCAGTCAAACGTTGACCGCGACGGAGGGAGGATCGTGTCGCGTCGTGTTGCGTTTACGTCTGCGTTTCGTTCTCTCGTTGCGACGCATTACGTTGCCTTCTTGTTCGATCGCCAGTTCGTCACGAATACCCAAGCCTTCTCTTGAGCGTCAGACGTGATATATAGCGTCATACGCTACTCATAGCGAGTACTAATATGCCGGTGTTTGCTGTGCTGCTATAACCTAAGCACCGTGACAGGTTGACACGAGGTGCGATTTGCCGGCGTGTGTCGCGTATACTGTGATTGCATTAGACGACGTTTTCGCGGATCCGTTATATTCCCAGTTGTTACTTTATATATTGAATATCCTGTGTCTCTTTGATTTTTTATTTTACGTTAATATACCGTGTGTTTCGGCTGTTACGTGTATTCTGACTGTTTCTGGTGTTACTGATAACGCTATTAGTGTACGGTGAATGATATTAAATATCTGCTAAGAATTTCTTTTCTTTATAAATATATACCTGGTTTCGTGCCAGTGTTTACATTTGTGTTATTACCCTCTTGAGAAACTGGGGCACGGGGAAGGATTTGTAAATACACATTTCCATGGATTTTTACGTGGACTAGGGATATTCGAATATTGTACAAAACTGTTGTGTCTCTTTAGGATCTGACAGATTACCGACTGCGAATACATGAGCTGTCATGATGTCGACGTGATTTGAACCTTTTGATCGAGTTTGAATTTCCGTCTAATACTCTGTTGTGGGTTTTTCCTTGTTATTTCTTCCTTTCCTCCGTCGTCATATACTTGTGCCATCAGGCCAAGAGATCTTTGTGCCAATAAAGAAGACGTCTTTGACAAATGGTGATTCGTCCACGTCGTTGACATCGATCAAAGTCATCCATTCGGAGAGACGTGAATTCGGGGTCAAGAAAGGATACAATAAAGGAAGGAACGATTTGTAAAATATTCGTTTTTCAAACTTGTCAGACGTCCAACAGTTAACCGGTATACGATCATGCTCTGTGATTCTCCAACTATTGATCATCAGGAGACACGCAGTATATAAGTCAGGATGGCTGCCCTCTGCAAGGAGCTGATTTCGACCTCGTCGTCATCGTCAGAGTAGTGCGAAAAGTTCGCTGAGCTACTTTGGTCCACACGAGACGACAAATAACGGTACGAGTACAGAGGCTGGGAGAAGTTCGAGGATCGGCAAAGAGAACCTGATCATCAGGATACGGATCAGACCTCCACATTTAGAAGTGACCCCGTACATCAGAGGAAAGAAGCAGACTCACTCGGTGATAGGAATCTTATGTATTTGCTGATGCTGCTGGAAAACCTAGAAATCCTGAAGCAGAAGACGACTTGGCCCCTGGGAAAATCCTCAAGTCTCAAATACAGAGAGTGTTGGTATCCAGTCTCCCCCGTGTAACACGTGAGGATAAACGTACGCCAGATATCCCAGGATAGCGTGCTAAAGTACAACAGCGGGTATATTTTAGTAGAAGGATACAGACACATCTCGAGAGGTTCAAAGGTGAAGAAGATAGTCATCAAGACCCTGAGATATTTTGAGAAAGAGATTTAGGATAAAATAACTATCTGAGAATCATCCAATCTGGAATCAGTTCATCCCTTCTCGAGGACTTAGACGCACAAAGGACTACCAGAGGTCGAAGGAGATACTTCATAAGAGCTAGAACATTCGTGATCAGCGTGTCGGGTACAGAGTCGAATAATGCGCTCCCTGGAAAGGCGATCGCTGAGGATTCATCTTCGTCTAGAATGTTGACAGCCCGTTCGGGGCCTCCTGGGCTCGGCATACCGCGAACCCTGGGCCCCGCTGACGGAAGTGACCATCTCTTCCTGTTACCGGAAAGAGCTCTTATCATGGACAGTACTCATCTTCGACAGGATCTCGCCGGATTGGACTTTAACCTTCACCTGAATCTTCTTCACACGGCACCGCGTGGCAACGTCTGGCTATGTGAGTCTCTAGGTTGTATATCTTATGAGTCTAAGCACGCTAAGTGGCCCTCCTCTCGCTTTGCGTACATTACTAATAATACATTGTGTTTGTTCAAAACTCTTGAAACGAAAATAATTTAATATTTAGTTTACGCAAAAAAAAAAAAATTGTATCTTCCTACTACTATTTTTATCAATCTCCTTGACCCTCTTGTCAAGTATGTCGTTATTCTGCATTCAACTGAAAGTAGAACTCTACCTTATCGGTACACGAAATTTCAGGCTTTTAGGTAGATATAACTTCATTCTCGTTATATCAAGGGACGAGTACATTATCGACGCTAGAACATACGTCAGTTCCCAAAAGCATGTATACATGTCCGGCATGTATTTAATTTTCCTCGTTCTCGTCTGTTCCCCAAACCCACGTTTTTCTTTAACTACTCAACAATAACGTATATAACCATGTATATTGTATCAGCACAATAGCATGCGCAGTAATTGAACTGGCAGTCGTGACACATGCAATGAAAAAGGATCACAGGTCACATTATTAATTAAATTATCGAATCGCTTAAAAAGCAAATCATGACAAGTTACAATTTCATCGATTCCTATAGTCTAAAATGAGGAGAGACCACGACATGCTCTTTCACCTTTGACAAGAACGGGACGTAGTTTCACTATTGCGTTTGTCCTAAGCACACAAGATGCGCATACAGAAAGATAATTTTATTTCCAAAGCATCGCCCGGCCAGCGGTAACAGAAAGAAAAAAGAAAAAGATCTTCCCCGAGACCATACACCTAGGTGTTTATTGCGCCCATAATAACTGCGTGTTACTTTGATCATAGGTGGGCATATGGACCGACACGTAGAGCGATGAAGCAATCGACTTAACGATCTTATAATTTCCCATTGGCTTATTATTATTATTCTGTGAAACTCGGCATACTCATAAGAAACGTCATCCATTGTGTCTCTGGCTTCAGTCTAAAAATCTAGGACTGATTTTATTGAAACCTTACATAGTCTGCACCCAGGCCGATATGTTGTTTTTTTTTTATCATTTTCCTAAATCTCCTTCGATGCTTCGAATTAACCTCATGGAAAAGATACGGCCAATCCGTAAAGGCAACCTACGTCGTTTCCGTTATGGCTTCGTACATAGTTAATACCGACGTTGCGGCGATGTTCTGCTACATGAAGCGGGCTTTACGAGAGATTCGCAATTTCTGGAGAGATAGATGAAACGGCAGTGAGTCTATCGGGGAAGAGAGACAGGGACGAGAGAGTGGAGTAGGTCCGCCTTTACGAGCACCGATAAAAGCGCTCTCCTTGCACTCCTGTATGATTTAAGGCTGGTCTGCAAATCATTATTAGAAGGAGCGAAAATAAAAAGTGTATATCACAGAGTCAGAAAAGTTTTCTCTAATTTATAGCAAGATCCTCCACTTCGGATTTTACATTGTCCAGACGCGAATGACATATCTCTGCGGCATTCTGGATCATCCGTCTTTGTCAAGCTACCTTAGAACATAGCGTTCAGCTCACTTGGCATGGATGGTTTACGTAATTGTTATAATTTTCGAAACGTGTTCCTCTATTCAGTGCGGAATAATTCGATTAAGGACACGAGTATAACGAAAGTCCTTGTCTGTTTCCTGGTTAGTTACGTCATGGCTGTCGATGCCATTATACCTATAGCTATGTCTGTATACAAGACCACGTACAAGAGCGTTCTGGTTGTTTGTCGTTCTTACACGACGAGTCGATCGAATCTATCGCGATTCGTATTTATCAAGATTTTACATACGCTCGCTCCGCGTCTCTTGCCTTATCACGTTATTGTAGGAGCCACGAGGTGTTTCTTTGTATAGAAAATCTTGCTTCGTGATCCTCCAGGGAAAGGAGTGTTTATCAACGAGCATCGGTAACATTCAACAGCTGACTATTTTCACTTCAAAAATGTCTCTTGCATTGTACCGGTAACACTTGATACCTCAACGACGTTATTCTTTGGCTCAATTAAGGCTCAGCCGAACGAGACGACAATCGCCGTAGGCCAAATTGCGGCTACCACGAGCGAGACTAATAATCTTAACAACACGTTGTTCGCTAACAGGCAAACCTTACACGAATGTGTTATTTGCTAGCCACGAGGACAACGTGAACTTAGATCTCACTGCAGTCGGTAAAACAGTTAATATAACAACTTAGCACGATAGTTCAATTACGCGAACCTTCGCTATTCCTCGAGACTTCCTGGGAAGCGATCGAACTTATATTTAGCAATTTGATCATTATATTTTTTCATCGTTTCGTTAAATCAACCGAGCTCTCTATATCCGTGTGTCTTTTTTTCAAGAAAGGACATTTCCTACTTCAGGTAGCTCAGCGATCTATCTATGCACATCGTACATGTAAGAAGTGTATACGTAGCAACTAGGCAGAACGTGACTGTTTTATTCTACCGTTATTTTTATCATGTCTGCCAATGCCATTGCTGGTTTACGGTGCCCTGACCAGGTCTATGGCCACGTTAATACTGAAGCAAAGAAGGAAAAATAAATACGAGCAACAACGCTAATTACTCGCATCAGGATTGCCCAAGTGCAAACAACCGATTCACACAGGATCTTATGGCTCGTGTATACGAGGCGTGCCTCTTCCTTTGTTGTTTAATTATTCATTTGACTCATCCCGTGCTTTCCCATACCAACTCGTGTATCCTTGTCTTTCCTCTCTTCTACCACTTAGATTTATTCCTGACCAGTCCGTTTACGCTCGACGTGACATAGTTTGTACGAACCTTTCCGTATACCGATCGATAGATTCTTCTTTGACGTCTTCTAAGTCCGCTCGAGCTGTCTCTCTCTCTTCCACGTACCGCTGCCAGACCGCTTTGAGAAAAGCATAACAAATTATAACGACATTACCTTCATGTAGGTCGTACGTTAAGTCTTGCTTCCAAATGAAACCGTCGGCTGTCGTCCTGCGCGCCAACATCGTACAGGTAGCTACAAATCGTTGCTTCGTTAGCTTCACGAGAATCGGCGTGAATCTTTAAGTTACTTACCGACTGGAATGCACTGTTTTACCATACAGGCATCTACTTCGTGTTTAAGCACCAGGTATTCCGGAGTGCGGAGGCTTATCGTAACTGCACCCGGCAGTGGTTAGACGTGAGAAAAAGTAGGGAAGAGAAATAGAAAAATGTAGCAGGCCGTTCATGGAAGATTGAGCAAGGTAGAGTAGCGGCGCAGGACACGTGGTAATTTGAGGTATAACAATTTCAATTCTTATTGTTAGCCTTGCCCAAGGCTCTGTCTCTGCGTCAGCTGGTATATGGTGCATGTATATGTATTTGGTAGCACACAGTTCACTCGTGTGAACAAGACGTAATTAAGAGCGATCTGGCAACAGAAATATTCCAGGCGCCACGCACGGTTGGCGTTACTGGGCCCGGATTGATTCTGCACTACGAAACGTATACGTGCAAGATTGCCGTATTGTACAACTGTTTTTTTTTTTTTTTTTTTTTTTTTTTTCTTACATCATTTCGTTTTTATGTATACATTCTTTTTCGTTTGATCTACAGTATCTCACGAGTTATTGCAACAACGGCGTATTTCTTTATCTCGCGTATTTGAATTACCCGCGCTTATTACCCGACCTCCCGTTTTCATAACACTTTTACGCGTCCTTTAACTCTAACACGGTGGCCATTTAAAACGTTACGTAATACCCGTATAAGACAGTGGCTGGAATTCGGACGATCGAATTCTCGCGATAATCGATTCGCCGGTCGATTGCGTAATAGCGGCACTTTTTACGCTCATTGTTGCCAAACTACAGACTCGTGAAATTCGTCGCGGAACGCGACGGTTCGTGGAAAGTCGGAGTAATTCGTTTTATTAAGTCTAGTTACGCGGCGTAGCGAGTGACGATTTCGTTTCTCAAGTAGCGGTGTATTAGAACTGCTGCGTGGTTGTTTAGAAAATTGTCACGATTCGCAGCTGCGTACGCTTAATAAGGCCACTGAGGTAGGACTGAAAAAAAAAGAAGAAAACGAAAAAAAATAATCAAGAATGGGATAGTCGCATTCTCGAGCGATAGAATTTTTCTCCCCTGGTTCTTCCAGCCTGGTCAGACTCGTTTACCTTTTTATTCACGTGGCAATGTCAGCGAGGCCACGAGATGAGACACAAGATCATCGTTTTCTTGTTTCCCGGAGAAAACTCGTAATTGTCCTATGAAAAAGATGCTGCTTCAGTATCATCGGCAGCCCAGGATTAACGAAGCCTCGTCTCGGTCTGAATGGGGGGAATTGCGTAAACGGACCTGAAAACGTGATTCAGAGTTTACACGTGACGCATGAAATATTTCACTAGGTTGCCTTAATTATTTATCTCCAATGTCCAAGTTTTTATTTGACTTGGCAAGTCGCTACTTCAGTCCTAGTGCACTCGTTCACGTATATACAATCGCAAAACACCAAGAGCAAATTAAGCCTCAGTTTTGCAAAAGCTAATGAGCTTGCTCTCTCGACTGTGGAATTAACCATACTTTTATTACTCTATTCTCGTATCTCCCACCAGGATGGACCTCTGGTAGTTTCACTGTGATGATCAAGTTGAACCCCAAGTACGTTCTAGTGTCTGGGTCGTTAAGTGAACGTTACAAAGGAAACACGAAAAATCTACCAAGAGAAACCCCAGTTCCATTCTGAATGTATTTCCCATTGAGAATCTAATAGGATACAGTATAACAAAGCTAGGCGAGAGCGCAACGCGAGAGACGTAGGTACGGAGCAGCCTCGTAGATCTTCCAGCAGGCTGCAGTTTACGATGAAAGACCGTAGGCGTGTAAGCACATTGTACGATTAGTAGAAACGTCCGTGGGTGGTTCTACCAATTACCAATGTTAAAAAAGCTGAGTAACCAAGATTGTTCCAGCAAGCCCATTCAAGTCTTCTACTCGTTAGGGATAATTTATATAGCGAAACTGCCGTAGAGCGAGAGACAAGCAAGCACCGAAAGTCTAATGTAAAAGAAATATTCTGCAGTATCAAGAGTGCTTCGCTGTGTCTAATTGAAAAGGGTCTTCGGGCTTTACTCGGTTCTAGAAAGTATATCTATATACGTATCTCTCGTCTCGTGGATTCGGTTGATTACGTTGAACCTAGAGAGAGAGTAGATTCGTTCGGACGATCTTCTCTGTAAGTCTACGTGTCCTGACGACCCGCTGTTATAAAGTGCACCAGCTTTCCTTTGTCTTGTGAAATACGAAGCTGAAGGATCGCGTACCTTCTGATGGCGAAGGCCATTCTATAGATATATCGTTGTACTGATATATATGGATATACAGAGATATATCTAGCAGTTAGTAAAAGGTCACAGGCAACGATGCCACCGCCGGCCCTGACAGTATTTGTATCCAACACGTCTGCTACACGCAAGGACCTCGCCTGGATTTCTAATATCTCCCTGTCGTATAGGGTGTGGCGTGTATTCTTGTTCGTACGTAAGCCGTATGTTGCTAGATAAATATATATCGGGTTGCTTCTCCATATGGATTATCGAGGCTCATCGAATTGTATTTATTTATTGGCCAGCTGTCTCACTCATTCAGACAATGACACGTTTGTAATGATAAATTTCAAATGGATTTTGTTCTATGTATTTTTAACAAGCGTACCTCGTTTGCCGGCTGGGTTGATTTGCACTTTTTTTTTTTATTGTTGGCACTGTCACTGTATGCTGTGGTTCTCAGTCATGCTTGACTGGTGGATAGATTGTATATACATATATTACTAATCCTGTATAATTTATCTATCACTCATAGACACGGACGATTGTGTATTACTTATTTTCACCCATGCATATTCGCACTTTGGAAGTCTCGTGTCTCTTTTTGGGAAGATCGCGATATTACATCGCGAGGGAGCTCGAGACTTTCTTTCATTTCGAGGAAGAGCTTTTCTATTTTCTCAAGTGAAATTGGCAGTTCGCTCTTCTTGGACGTCGAGGTTCGAACAATCGAAGTTGTCTGCGGGAGAAAACTTTTCTCGATGCTACGTCCGCAGTGAAAACTGGATAGTAGGGTGTCTGGAAAGCTGTGGGTAGTAAAGTACATGGTGGTAGGACATTTTTCTGAAATTCGAAAAAAAAGTTTTCCAATGAAAGAAAACTTGATACTCAATGCACAGGCGTCTTTGTTGCTGCTACGAAACGTCTTGCAAAATCATACTATTGATTTATATTTTATTCTCTTCTTTGTCTCCGAGGGTGGAATAAAATTTTTTATTAAAATCCTAAGTCATTTATCCTAGAATTTCATCGAAATGGTCCAATTGAATTTTCTGTCCTGCATCGCCACTCATTTTTCGTTACTTCGATAACAATAATAATGTAACTTTATCGATTAGCTATTTAATCGCCACGTGTTGTATTCATTTGCATAACTTTGTGCGCCATTAGAGGTACAGATTTTTCTCGAATAAAATAATTTTTCTACATTTCACCGCGTTACTCGATATGATACAACTAATGTTGGGGAATAAAAGAAAATTGCCAACATGTCGTAATTATTGATATTTTTACATGGTTTTTCGGTCGCTCGGGTCAACTATTCTTAAAAATGTCAAGCAGCGTAAATAATATGACACAATATAGGGTGCAAGGTATGTGGACCATGGTAGGGATGCTGTGCTCAAGTAAAATGTAAAGTCCACCGACTGTCACTAATTCTCAGTCTTTGTTCTTTATTGTTTATTACGCTGGAACGACCATGTACCTTATACAGTTAACTATGCAACCTAACCGTGGTTAATTTCATTGCTCACGTCCCAATTAATATATACGGGAATAGTTTGATTACGGCGACCTTAGCCTTACGCTAATGTCAAGTTCACTGGTTCATCGTATTTATTAGTATTACCCACCTTGTCTCTTATTATTTCTTATTAATACCATCCTTAATGTTATCACGTTAAAACCTACATGAATACACTGAAAAATCTAAATCTGTTTTACCGACATATTTACACGTGTTATGCCCGTGTACTAACTTTTTGTACGTTTCCGGTAATGTTATTTAGTAAGACACTGTACGTGCGTTGTTTCAATTCGATTTGACGCATTGGATTAATACGTTTAAGTAATCTTCCATATATACCTAGATTACATCCTGAGTTTATTAATAAAAATTGTTTTTAAAAATACTTTCATCAGTTCTGCATTTACATTGGACTTATGGACTTGCTCGGTCGGACACATTGAGTCCTGGAATGATTAAATTTACGAAATTAAATATTTAACTTTAGCGGCGAGATGTGATCTTGGTATCTTGAAATTTCTAGACTCCAATCATTCCCGTTGCAAAATTGCCGATGCTTTTTTGCCAAAGGTAATGCGTGCTAAGTAAATCTAATGGAAAACCATTGTCTTTGGCTAAAAAGCA
Source organism: Syrista parreyssii (assembly GCA_030142615.1). NCBI lineage: Eukaryota > Metazoa > Arthropoda > Insecta > Hymenoptera > Cephidae > Syrista > Syrista parreyssii. Next base: position 62,797 of record JARQTG010000170.1, on the reverse strand, counting down.
TTGGCATTGACAAATTTTACTACTGGTTCCTATTTGGCTATTTAGGACTTGGAAATCTTGAAAACTAGTATCTATAGACGCGAAGAACTTTTATATAAATAGTTAAGGCTCGTAATTCGATAATGTTACACATATATGCTTTGTCTTATAGTTCAAAAAAATTGTTAAATAATACAGTAAAATTTACGTTTCTTGGATTATTACTCGTAATGCAAAATATACCCGACCCTGATAATCACGAGATTGGTCAAAATTCTTATTTTCTCATAAGGCATTCATTCCTTGCACTTATAAACTTGATCAGACGCCGACCTGTGCGACGTCGTAGCTGAATTTTTTGGATAAAATCAAAATCTGTGTACTAACAATTAAAATATTATATATTAAATATTTTTTTATAATTCTTATCAGTAATCTTATATCGATGCCATAGAAAAATTTATACTTTTTTGTACTACGTGATAATATATTCATACAGCATATGTAATGCATGCGTTACAATTAGATCGACAAATACGTGTTACGCCTATTGACACGTGTAAAATAATCTCATCTACATTGCTTCAACTCATTTCAAACGTATTACCAATTGTGTGTTGTGTTCTAACGCGCAGTGTGGATCTGTTATGTTTTTTAACATGGGCTTTTAAAATTTAACGCTATTCGGCATTAAAACAGCACACGACACGTATCAAGTTTGTTCAATTAACACATTAAATGTTACACTATATACATATATGAGTTAAAATAACACATTGCGGAACACTTAGATTTGCACGATATTCCCACCAACAATTACTACTTCGTTATAAAGACACGTGCGAGTTTGTACTAAGAATTAGTGATTTTTATTGTTTCAGGTGAGTACGATATTCTAGTATTGCCAAGAACCAAAACAAAAAAAAAACAAGATTCTGTCTGCTCGTCGTAAAGGTAAACTTGCAAATATTTCAGCTTCTTTCGTGATATCGAATCCAACAATCGTACGCGTACATAAATATGTGTCTGGAATGACTGACTGCTCGAGTAAAGAAACGCGCGAGAGTAAATTCAAAATTTCGAAGATACGAAAAACCACGGAACTCATAAGTCAGGGCACAGTGTGGGATTGCGCCTTTTACCAACATCCATAGATACGTCTGTGAGAATGAAGGGAGAAGGCAGTGCTGCCGCCATTAGCAGCACAATTTAAATCTAATTGTGCAACTAACGAAGTTAATCAGCCTAATAGAATTAAACCGCTTCACGTTGCACGCGATCTCGGATGAGAGCATCGCGGATACAAGTCTCTCGCCAACTCGGGTTTCTCCGCGAATAACGTCTGCACATTAGTTACAGTGCTCAAGCCGATTGGCAACGATAGGTATATATATATATATTTGCTGGAAACGTTCGACAGGATTCCCGAGCGATGTATTCAGCATCTAGAACTGTGTGTACAAATCCTGAAGCAATCCAAAACGAACCACTTAGCATGTAATCGGCAATCGCGTGGGTCTAAACTGTCTAAATATTTAACGATCTGCAGATCGCAAAAGATCAACAAGATTTAACTGTTCGTTAAGAATCTGTGATTTTATTATAATAAATGTAATATAATTTTCTACATATATAAGACGAAAAATATGTATCTTAAAAACGTACAAAACCATTGTCGGCTACAGGGAGTCCAATTATGTAGGATACTTGAGTCCGATGTAAGTGGTTAAGAATTTAACATGCGAATTTAAGATCCGGTAAAACGTATGTAGTAGAATTCTCTATGTTTTTTGACTTGAAAACTTTCGGTCCCAAGTCCTACGTGATAAGTCAGTCATTAACGTATGCCATTATTGCAGTGATCCCTGAGTCCTTTAATGCAATAAAGTCGACGTATAAGTTTCGAAATTTAGACTTACAACTTTGTCGAGTCCCTAAAAACGACTTGGTAGAAAATTTTGCAGACTTAATTACACATACGGCTGCCTCACGAGAGTCTCGTGTCCTTCTGAATATTCTATGAGCATCGTGCAAGCGTCTCGTAGAAACGAAGCGCGGTGTGCCGAGCATGTAACTTTATGCCTGAATATCGTACGTGTGTTTCTGCGCCGAGCAAGTCAAGTGGAACGACACGTAACATATCGAAATGTTCGAGACACTCTGGAATCTATGAAAATCTTCGAGTTTAGCCTTTGCAGGGCAATGAGAAATTATTGACTTATAGATAATAAATACTGGGTGATGCATTTTTATCTATATTGACTAAACTCGTATTTCTTCTTGTTGCTTGTTAACGTTGTCTTCTATGAAAATATTAAGCTTATTCGTTATCTGTCGATCCTTGTTCTCGGCCGGCTTTGACTTTGCGTTACAGTGGTGCGCTTTCACGTTAGAACAATTCCGCTTCCATGGACCAATGACTTAGTAGGATGAAACGAGTCGAGTTTTCGAGAGGTCGAGAGAAGTAGAAGGAAATAAAAGGAATAGAACGACATCCGAACGGCAGCCACGTGGTGATGATTTCTTGTTTCTTATCTTGGGCCGTGAGTCTCGTATTTAATACTTTTTACATTGACTGTCCAGCCGTGACTATTGCGTGAATCGTTTCGGATCGATTGAAATTTTATCTAGTGTACATATACGATATTTACGATATCGGTTTATGGAAACTTACGAAAGTTTACGCCGACAGTGAGAATTTCCCATGGGTTTCAAGTGTCTGCCCTCTTCACCTTCTTTGTCACTATCGAACGACTGAGGCGAAGACCTGTACGTCGACAAGTAGTGGTCGAGCGTATAAAATGTAAATCCTATAAAGCGAGATGACAGGAGGAACATGAAATTTTCCCAGGCCTTGATATACACGAAAATTATATATTCCTGCCGTGCATGTAAATCATGAATTTCTACCTGACACAAAAGCATATATAGATATATAATAGTGAGCTGCTCTCAAACGAGATTTTTCGAAATTGTTAAATCGTCAAATTAAAATTGTTCGAAAGTAGGCAGCTTCGCTCCGTTACCTCGTCTAACTGTCCACTTTCGTCCGGGATGCTTTGACCATGTACATTAACCTGTAAGAAAAAGTGAAATAAAAAATAAATTAGACTACCATCTTAACGGCGAAAAAATTCAACTATTAGTCTATTTTACGTATATAAAGTCCTATATTGGCCTAGTCTCACGTGTCCTACCTTTGTAAGTATAAACACGACCACTGTCACAAAAGCCAGATACTTAACCACTTTTATGGTTGCCTCTGGGACACAACTTGGTTACACGTGCACCCTCGTTGCTTATTTGCTAGGCTATAGCGTGCCTGCTCTCTCTTTGTTAACTCTGTCATAACCACATGATCAGCTAGACGCTACCTTTGTGCTCATTCAATACTCGAATCCTCTTTCCTCTACTAACTCGTCTTTTGTTTTCTTTTCCGCTTCCCCGCTGTGTCTGGCGAAACAATTCTCCGGCTCCTTCACGATCCCCTTCACGTTCCTTTATGATTTAACTCACGATCCGCAAATCCACCTTGGGAAGGAAAATTTCAGATCATAAAATTTGCCTTTTCCCGTAATATCTCCATCTCGCATATAATCTTGACAGCTACGGATCATCTATAGATCATTGTGCTTCCCACGCGGTGAATACATCATTACTGTCGAGCATATCACGAGTTTCTTTTCTTTCTTGATAAAAATGGACCGGACTCTCTTGAGATTCTTCTCGTTTTCGGGGCTACACGTGCATCGCATACAATACTGTATCAATTCTCATTTTTATTTCTTTCACCAAACCTCCACAGCATCCGTGCCTCTCTGGCAGCTCTTTCGACATTCTGGTCGTCAGTAGGTACGACGAATTTTTATGGATGACTTTACGCTCGATCGCGTCTCATAGATGAATCGTCTCCTGTGCTCTCTGGCATCACGCTTGATTCTATTGTCTGGCGGCGTCAATTGAAAATCTCACGCGAGAAGTAGAAAGTGCATATCGCCAGGGCAGGATAAAAATTCAAGACGACATATATAGGATACTTGGGTCACAGCTGATATATAGGAATCCTATAATAACAGTTAAATATTTAACTGTCATCCGTACGAGAACGGCATACATTATGCATTGAGATATGCTGCCTTACGTTTTCCGTGTCACGGCGCGTCGTCGGATCGAAATTTTCATTTGCCTGCATAAACCTCTTGGGATCGACACGAACCTACTTGTGACTACGTTATAGCCGATCATAATTTATACGCTTCTCGCTGTGACGAGTTTGCACTTATAATTGCTCTTGCGTGAGAGAAATTTTAGAATGGTCTTATGTACACAGACATATGTGTGTGTATATATATATATATTTGGTGATTATAGACGTGCCTAGTAGTAGTAGACGCTAACGGACAGAGAAATTTATTTCCACTTCGGAAAATCTTTTTCCAACTTAACGAACCTTCTGTTACGCTCGATGATCGCGATTTTCATTTCACCCAGCGACACGAGTTTCTAGTTGCAGTTTAGCACGCGGTATGTATGGGATATTTCTTGAGCCGGACGTGTGTATATTAGTACGGATTTGACTTCGGAGGTAGGTCGATCGATGAGTTGGCATTTCTTACAATTCAGTCAATGTCAGTACGTGCAGATGAAGGAGATGGAACTTAAAGGCAGAGGCGTCCGTTCTCAAAATTATCCTATTGCGAATCTACAGTCAGTAAGACTCATGGGCTGCCGATGTTATCGGTAAAAAAATTCCATTAGCTGACATTAATGGACGGTGATCATATTTTAGTGATCGCATTAGCCGTTGATCATTTTTTAGTTTTGTTTTTTATCATTGATCCGCGCTCGTTATCATCCCCAAATTTCATTTCACTTGTTCACTTTGTACTCTCTAAGCGTTTGATGGATTAGGCTGTTTCTGTCATTCGAATACGGTACACGTGCTCGTCGGGAACTTCTCAAGTACCGTATACGAGTCGCTGCCATGATTGATCCAATAGACACTCCGAGTTATAAGGACGGGTTCTTGCGCGCGATAAACGCGCCATCTTTGGATACACGTGAGCTTCGCAAGATCACGATGGGAGGTCAATGCTAGATCCGATCAATGAGGTCAGACACGTTTTTACTTATTTCCATGATTTATTGCACTTCGGTGCTACAGAGTTACTTGAGTGGTACAGGTGCGCCCAGTGACTACCGTTTATCTCATTTTACTTCTCTTTGCTTACTTTTGCTTGCCTTTTCATTCCTAGCGGAACGGAACGCCTCTGCTTCGCGTGAATCATCCCGGAGAAAGTAAACGAGGGCTGGTGGTAATTTGTCGCTGCGCTTACAGGGCAATCGAATAATCACCGGGATCGGCCGTAGATTGGATTAAAAGTGGTATAAAAAGGCTGAATAAAAGAAGCCAAAGATCTAGTTATATTTCATTCCTACCTCTAACAGTCGTTACAGACATTATTTTCAAATGCGGCGTCACGGGATGAAAATTTCAGGGAAAACTAATTAGCATTATCGTGTAGCCTAGAAACGTGATAAGCGTCTTGATGGAGTCTCTATAATTATCAGGAGAGAGAGAGAGAGAAAGTGGGGGGGGGGGGGACTAAGAGAGAAATAGCATCACATTTTTTCGTTAAACTAATAGCCTGATTCGGTGGCTGAAAAGTCATCACGCAATGAATCAGAAGAGCAAATCGATCGAGTAGAAAAGTACAAGCGTGGCCTTTTGAAATTAGTCCAGTGTTCGAGACGTATTTTAAAGTATTATTTTTTCCGTCGCGCTATACACCCCCACCCTTCTATAAATTCGTATTATTAATCAAAAATTTATTTTTTTTATTTTTTTTTTAATTCACATTTGTTATTCCTTATTCGTCATGACGTTAGTTCCTACTCTTCGTAACGTCAAAGCACTGTATACATAGCAATGAAAATGCCCTGTTACCATCCCTCCTTCATCGTACCACGTGTGGCCTTTCTTTTCCCTAGGATACTTTTAGCCCCACGTGTTATAACATCCCCTTTATGTTTATTTCTACCAGTAACACCTTGCTCCTATAGTACCATTTTTTTTTTTCCTACTTCCTACTTCCTTTTTTCTCTGTTCATAAGCTCGGGCATGGCCGACTAATAAAACAGCGACGAGATCAATAACGACGCAGACCGCCCACGGGGCAATCGATAGTTCGGTCAATGAGAAGAAAGGCACTTCGTGCTAATTGAGATAGTCGGACCGACGCCTGATGAATTATTTATTCACTCCTAGGGAATAACGTTGTTAAGCTGCTTCTTCAATATGCTTCCAGTCGATTCTCAAGTCGTCCATTGGTTTTGCAACGCACTGTACACGCGTTATCGTGAATTGTCCTATGTGCATAGAGATTGAAAAATGGAGCAGCCATCCTTGTACCTTGTTTTCTTATACACTGTTCCCATCCTAGGATTCCCAACTGGGGGTTCGGAGTTTTGAGAATCGTCGACTAAGGGAGGACCTCCCCCTTCACCCCTTCCAGGGGTGTATAAAAACGCATGCCCGTACGTGCGCATGACCGCGTGCTCCCTCGGCAAGAGTGGGGGACTAGGTTCCCCTCAAATTGAGGTGAGGAGGGGTAATACAGGGGTGACTCTTAGGGACTCCACTATACTTTGATTATTATACCGCACAGAATGTCAACCCCTTACGTTTGTCGAATTTCCTAGATCTCGCTAGAAGCACCTGGCCTAATGGAGCACGTGCGTGCGCGATAGGGACGAATCGATATGCGCCATGTGAAGTTGACACTTGTATGTAAGGAAAGGCCAGTGCGAGAATGTGAACCTATAAGTGTTAACCTTGTTCGGCTTGAGTCTGATATCGTGCGGCACGAATTCAGGAATTCAAACCCCTATAAACCTGGTTTGGTCGACTTTTTTTTTCTTTACTAATTTGAAATCAATCTTTTACTTCACTCTTAACCCATTCAGATATTATTCAGCAAATTTCTGACGAACTTGAATTTCATGCTTCTTCGAGTAAATGTGGGTCAGACACTGCCAGTAGTCAATGTGGTGAACAAGCTCGTTGAAGAGACGTATTGAACGTTGTGTTATACAATGTTACTAATGTCATGCGAATATGTAATATGCAGGGTGTATATGTATATACGGTCTATTGTGGTCCATCGAGAATCACTTGCAGCATCTTCCTCCTTCTTCGCGGTTTTTTTATTCGACAACTGACATTTTCGATGGCCACAGCACTTGTCACGGTAATACGATCGTATTCGATTACGCAAGCCAATCAGAACGACAACTGCGCTCAATTGCTGTTTAACTTTGATTACCGATTGACTCTTCGTAATTGGATCGAATTGCACCTTCGAATTAGCCACATCGACTGATACGGGGGAGGATCGCGAGATACGTGTAAGGTAATCCGAAATCGACAGATAGGTTAGGTTAGGCTCGAATTTCGTCTTTTTCTCTCACAAGGTAACAGTGCACCTTGTGCATCTCGTGAGCAGCAGTGTTGCTCAGCATCCTCTTGCTGGATCTGTATTTGCCTTATATGTACTAATATAGTTATGTCAGTCAACATCTGTAGAAAAGTGTTTACGTCGAACGAATGTACGACGAGAGCTTGTGGCGAGCAGTAGAAATGGCGCAGACGTATATGCGCGTAGAACGAGTATTAAAGTACCAAATAACGAAAGCATTAACGTGGTATTGAATTTGTGGAAATTCGTTTTTATGTCGAATACATGTAATATTTATTAATAACAATGTAGTTTATATGTGATTTATCGATTTCTCCTATTTACATATAGTCACGCAGTATTAGATACGGCGAAGGGTGATTAAACAGGTTCGGAGCGCGTAAGTCAATTCCAAAGGCTAGAAAAAGGTGCAGGAAGTCTTTGCTTGTTCCAAAGCTTCATTATTAATAAGAGCCAGAGTGGTGGTGAAACGTGGAAAGATTTTAGTAATGTTTATTTTCTCTGTACACGGTACATAGTGAAGGAGGGCCTGCTGTGACTCTAATGGCAGAACCTTACTGAGCTATGAAGTCTCTTAGGGCATATAGCATGTACTTAGCGGACGGTTTCGCGTTGTTTCATGACCCAAGTAAAAGTCAGCCGAGGTCACCAGCGCCTATCGATTTCATTTCGAACACAATGCTCGAAGTTCGCTTGGATATATTTCGACTCGTAATTGGACCGCGTCAATACTGAATGGATCCTCTTGATGCACTGGGTGCTCTTTGGCATAGGGATTAATGTAGGAGTGCCTTTATATAATGAGATATACGTATTGTATACTCAACTATATTCAGCTCAGATGTTCCAGCTGGATGTGGCAGCTGTTTTCTGGTCACAATTGTTTATTGAAATATTTAGGCAGATTATACAGGGTGTTAAAAAAGAATGGAGTTTCTGGCTAATATTTAAAATTGAATTGCACTGGTCATCCTGAGAAATGTTTGTCTATACAATATGTGATCTTTGATATTTTGAGAGTCACTGTCGTCACGAGCATATTGCAGCTAATCGGTACGAGGAAGAAAATATGAAATTTAATTACGCGTTATATAGTTATTTTTTAGAAATCAATTCTGAAGTTTAACCAGAATCCCTCAGGAAATCCTGTATACTGCCGAGGATGATTAATGTTTTCTAAGATTCGTTGCCAGTCTAATTAAATATATTCAAGTATTTTGATTTACGCCGGCAAGTATTTTGAAGTATTCTTATCGTCGATGGAATTAGCTTTCGGGAATTGTCAAGTTTCTTATATTTCATATACCTGCTGCAAGTGCAAGAGAGGTAGATATATGTAAATTTACGTAAGAGAAACGCAGACATATCAGTCTGCAATTTTGAGATTTTACACACACACACACACTAAGTATCCTGATAGACATATGACTGCACCCTAAAAAGGAATCAGTGAAATACATTAATTGACAGTCGATATCCACCGATGCCACAGTCAAAAGTAAATGTCACTGATTGAGCCAGAAATGAATAATTTTGCAGTGATTCTTAGAGCCACTGAACCATTAAATTAAATATTCACCAATTGTTATCTTACTTAGCTAATATGCTTGTACATATTTCTATTCTTTTCATTATATTATAAAACAATTGTTGACCCATATTCTGCCCACGTGTTCAACGTCATTTTGACAGCTAGCAAACAATGTTATTTTTAACAAATCACATGTGGCTCCGTATACCAGTTTTGTTAGAAAGTATCCACGTGCATGATTTTTCACTGAAGTATATTGTATTTTTCTACTTTATCATATATTTTCGTGATCTGTGGAAAGTCACACGTGACTTCCTAAGGATTGTATTGTTTACGACCTGTCAAAAATACACGTTCAACACGCGAATCGACAACAGATACATCTACATTTACGTAAAATTCTCTTTAAGAACTAATTATTTTCGTCTCCCACATATCTCGTTCTAATCACTTGTCGATTTTTCCTGAACTAATACAGAGTTCGTTGGTTTTGGTTGGCAAAAGTAATACTGGGTACAGCGGAAGGAGCACTGTTTGATAATCGTGCTTTGCAATGGTAGACAAAGTGCATTTTTTCAGGCTGTTGTTTCTACGCTACCGCCATTGGTCTACCAACCGTAAAGTAAGCTTAGTCTTTCTTTAAATGGCTTTTGCCTCGGAGTCGTTCTCAGTATTTTTATACATATTCGCCACTGCCGAATGTTCCTTTCCTTCCTTTTTCGTCTCTTCTGTTCCTTTTTCTTCTTATGCTCCCATCCAAGCTCTTCTTCTCAGGAAAAACTACTGTCTCATCGTCGGCACAAACTCATAATTTCAGATAACTCAGATCCCTGCTGTACCGTCGGTGCACGGTCTATACTCGGTGCACAATAGTAATTTATTTTTTTATCTCTTCGGCGGGGGCGAGACACACGCCCACGTGGTTAACAGACCCTGAGCAACCCTCTCATTTTTTATACACTGACTCAACCGGCTTGCGCATTATATGCAAAATATATGCTTAAACAGATGCGACTTGCATTATCTTCTTTGGTGTCTTCGGAGCTGATTGCGAATCCTTCGATTGTCATGAGAGGAGCTTGGGAAAGATTTAACAAATTTAAAAATTCCTCTTCCGTTACTAGAATACGTATAGAAAATTTCACTGGGATTATTTGAAGGTTAACGCTCGTAAGACCACCGGGAGGAATAATGGACGAATCGACTCTATCTTGACGTTATTATTTGATGTTCATACGTGCTGTTGGAGTTTCTATACTTTGCAGAGACGCCTCCGCATTGGCGTCAGTCTCAGCCAGACGCTCGAATAATCTCCTGGATTATTCAGACATCGTTAAGCTGCGAAATCTTCGCGTAAATTAATGCTGTCCTAGAGATTCGCGTGGGTGGGAACGAGATAGAATCCACCTGCCCACTGAAAATCTGTGAGACCGTATCGTAATTTCACTTCTCGCTATACATAAAAAAAATTAGGAACGCGCGAATTCTTGAAATTTCAAGTTTTTCGTTCAGACTCTCCTATTTATGTCACGTTTACTTAAGCATATCGAAAGATCGAGCGTGTCTCAAGCATATGTGTGCACGTTGGGCAAAATGCTTATGCAAGAACACCTTTCCAGTTGCTGCACCGACTCATAGCGTTATGCTCTGAAATTGCAACATTTATCTGGAATTGTTACTGTAATCGTCATCGTTTCTCGACCTTTGTTCCAAAGCTACTACGATGCAATCTTATGAGATTGGTATTTCTATATGCGCCTTTTATATCCCATTCGTGAAGGATAAGTATTGATTAAATAATATATTCACACGTGCGTAACCCTAATTTTATTTAGTCATTTTTATTTTTTTGTGTCCACAATTTTGCTTGTCGATTTATCAAAACGAAGATGGAGTATTTGTCAGCTCGATCGTCGTGGGCATATCGCGTGTGACCATACTTGTATGTGACAGCAACTGTAATAACGATGGATAGCATAACGAAGGGAACCTCGTCGATCAGTTATATTAATTCTATTTCTTTCTTGTTCACTGCAAGCAAAGTTAATTCGTACATCCGTCAGTTTTATCATAAATTTACTTGCGTGTTGAGTTGTACGTTAATTGCAAAATCGAAGACTTTGAACGTGCAAAGTGACGGAGATATTAATTTGCAACTTTGAGTAAATCCATTTATCAATTTTAATAAAGCAGTAAGCGACTTGATTATTTTCTGTACACGATACTCACTCAGAAGATCCATTTTTCTCTAGGGTCATTAAAACATCAGCGATGCATGGCTGGTGTATTGTATATATCGGTTCTCTCAACTATCAAGAAATCAATGCTGCTCCTGTTGACTTTCTCAACGTACTCGGTCGGTAATGCAGTAAACTTTTCGTGGCGGTATCATGTATCAGCTGCAGGTTTCTGTTTACCGACTTACCGACAGCGTCCGATTCGAGGTAACACTGCGATCGTTGATAACAGTTACCTTCTTTAAGTGAATTTACCATTCGCCTTGGTACATCGACTTGGTTTCGTAAAACGCGACACCCTTTTTTACCCAGAAGCAGTAATTGAGAAATCTAGCTGTTTCCTTCCGTCGTGTTCTAATTAAGATTTCTTTCAGTGAATCACGTCATTGATTTTCCATCGCTTTACCACGTAATATTAAAATACTCACGTTGACAACCCTGTTAATATTAAACGCCAAGGTCTTTTACAGTAAGAACTAAAAGGATAAGGGAAAAAGAATCTTTGAATTTATATCATGACTTGCGAAAATCCCCAGGGAGAAACGTCTCGTTGCGCAATGGTTACCGTCATCAATTAGGCTCAATTCAAATTAGCAAGCTAATTAACCGCACTCGACGATCCCTGACACAGTTCTGCCTACCAACAGTTAAGCATCACGTATTTCATTACTGATCTGTCATCAACGACTTTTCCTTCGCTCTGTTTCTCCACCATTTCCACGTTACGTACGCGCCAGTAGACGTGTGCTGCCTGCATTTCCCTGAGTCCGATCTCCCCGTGCATTTTTCCTCTTTCCTTTCTGTTCACTCCTCCTCTCTCCCGACCCCACTAAGCTTTCCCAACACATTCCAAAGGCCCCATTCCAGTCTCACCCAAGATTTTTTTAGATTATAAAATTAAGCACTCCGGCTAGCTTTGCATACGACATACACCTGGGTTCATACATAAATATTCAATATAAATTGCCCGGACAGAAACTTTGATCACTCCTACCCAGTATTATATTGCTACTTCATGTACATCAATATCGCGCCAGTCATTCACAGGATTCGAAAGTCATTGGCATGTCATTACGAAATTACGCCTGCTTGGCACGATCGATGTGCTTTTCGGTGTCGCCTTTCTAGCCTAACATTGAGACTTAAACGCATCAGACTTTCGGTTCACCCGAGGCAAATCCCCAGTCGAATTAGTAAGAATCTAACGACTTGCTTCAATTCTGTATACGTTTGTTTATTCCTCTTCGTTTTCTGTATAACACATCTTTTCGAAGAATAATACATTGCCACGAGGAATTCCGTGGTTCCGTCTCGTCGCGCAAGAAACACGCTGGCTTTCGTTTGTATTTAATTAACGAATCGCTCGTTTACAGCTGCAGTCTTGCGGCTTTGGATTTCGCTTTCTGAACTGCCTATACCAGTGCGTTCGCTCCTTCGCTCACGTGCATGTCACAAGGTTCGTATACCCGGTTGGGCACCAGTAAGCTTTCTGCCCTGAAAAAGAGTCTCTAATTACATTGGATTTACCGTTAACCACTTCTGCAACACGTCACTCGTAATTTGTATTTAATCCTTTGATTACTTTCTGTTAGGCTCCTGTCGGCTCGCGAAAAGATTTTCCCTGTTATACCCGCAGGGTAAACGAATTTTCTCTATAAATTTACTAAAGTTTTTAACGTTAACTCACTAATTTATCCGATAACATTATCCTCATACTGTTACATCGTAGCAGGATGTTTACCAGATATATAGATATAGTATTATATATTTTATTAATATATCTTACCAAACTTGTTAGTACTAACTTATAAGAGAGATCTGTTCGCTTTACGACGTCTCAGGTGACCGATTCTAGTTGGAATGCAAATTGGCCCGAGACAGCATTATTACCAAAGTTTACCGTGCGACTGCCAGTCGGAGTTCTAATGTAGTTATTGCCATTACAATATAAATATTCATACGTATTACATACGGCAGATAGACGGATAACGTAAAGGCTGTGAAAAGGCGAACGAAAATTGACTAACCGTATATTCTTAACTTATCCCAAAGTGAAATAACGTAGACCAGCAGCAATTAGTATTTTTTTATCAGTTTTACTTCAACTTTCGTTACTTTCCTTCTTTTTCTTTCTCCTCGTATGCATCCACTTCGAAACGTGCTGCATATGGACTTTTCGTACTGTTATAACGGGTCGTACGTAAAACTCGCAATTACATGGAACGACAGGAGGATTTATTTATGTATTTACAGAGTAGACATTTTTTTTTTTTTTAAGTTTCCGTCCGAACGCTATTTTGTCTGAATTGTCCGACGGTAGCTTTTCGCGGCGCTTGAATTATTCTGTGCTGGCAACGAAATTCGTTTAGAAAAAAAAAAAAAAAAGACGTTATTTATTCTCAGTTTAAAAAATTCTTTTATAAACGAAACACCGCGTGTATCTGTCAAGTTTTCGATAATTCGAAACTTGTTTTTCGGGTATGCGGAATATGAAGATTTTAGAGAAAATCCTCCTATGACGAATCGAAAGGTCGTAACCACGACCCACGCAAGAGAAACGACCTCGTTGCATGTATCTCGTAGATTTGGTCGTTGCGTCTTGCGTATCTTAGAGTACAAGCCGTATTTGTCGTGGACATTATCGGCACATATGCTCGTATGCCCACTCGCAAAATAAGAATGTCGTCATCCGTTCGTATCACTATTTATAAGGAGATTCGGAGGAGGACTAATTCCAGCCAAATATGTTCATCCCATTGGTCCAGGTATACGAGTCTTGTTAAGGCTTTAAAAAAAGGTTTGCACGAGTTCACAGATTGATCATAATTTTTTTCAAATTTTTTTTCGAGGGTTTTAAACACGCCGTATCCATATGTGTCGGGCAGAACGAGGCCTCTGATAGCCATGAATGACTTCAGGCAAATCATAGTTGAATACGATCCGTGTTGTACAGCCTCCGTGTAATATAAATTCGCACGCTGTCATTTACAATTCGCACGGAACGCACGAAGGCGATGCTCGTATAGCGGTGTGCGCGAATGCGTGAATTGTTGGTGGCCTTGCTTAACGCGTCGAGTAAAGATACTCCAGTTTCGTATTGAGATACAACGACTCGTTAAATTATAGTCGTGAGAAACGCTGAACGTTACCGCTGTCGTCGCCGCTACCAATCGACGCCAACGCCAGTTACTTTCTAGCATTAAACTCGATATCCTTCGATTTTACGATCGCTTCTTGTTACATTGAGGATACTAATCTTAACGGTACTAACGTTGGTGAATTTAGTGTTTCGACTGACTGTAATCAGCTTGAATTTATTTTAAAAAATTCATAAACATTTAACAAATATTATTTCTCATACCTCATCGCGTTGATTATCGACTGAGCAACGAATATTAGCAAGGACCCCGTCACTTATGTAGTAAACTTTAACGTGGCTCTCCGTCGGTAAGTTAGTTTCACCTCAATTCACGCATCGACTATGCTAGTTATTCCTGGACGATTGTGCATCGTTATAGTTACTTGAAATAGCTTCAATCCTCCAAGTATTGTTGCATAGTGATATAAGGAATATCGTTATATTGATATTTAGAACGTGGAATGTGCATTACTGAAATATTTTTCATTTTTTATTTAATCCATTTCCGTTATTCCATTTTTCTCACGGCTGGCTGCACGCAGGGAATGTTGGAATAGAAAAGGTTATAATATTAAAGTATATCATTCGATGTAAAGAAGCTTCGAAGAATTGTCGAGAAATATAATAGAGAGAGAGAGAGAGAGAGAGAGAGAGAGAGAGAGAGAGAAGGTGAGTCGATGTGTCTTGCAACGTTTCACTTTGCGGATAAATGTCACCGTTACGATAGGCCGACATGAGAATTTGCATATCGACAGCAGCCTCCGACATGATGCAACGACTGTCCTCTGGCGGTCGTAGACAATGTCACGGGTAGCCGTATATCGTTGAACGGCACTAATCCATTGCCTATGTATTAGACGACAGTTGCGTAAGCTCTCGAGTTCAGAGAAAAACAAAAACAGAAATGGGGTATTGCGCAAACACGAGGGCAATGTCACCATTTTACTATACCACCGTAGTAACATATAATTTGCAGTACAGGACGCATCGATCGCTTGGAATAAAAACTTGGTCGTTGCTACTTCCGATGCTGTGTCGAATGTCTCGAGTTCCGTTACGGCGTGACTATAGACATTTCTATGCTGCATATCATCGTAGGATATTTTTATCAGTACACAAAAGCATCGTAGTTACATCCAAATCTGCTGTATCTGTTTACAGGGAGTATATGTCACTCTGACGATTTTTCGGCAACCCTGTTAGCTATTAACGGTGAATGGATTTTTAAGGAAGCGACGGACGAATATTCGTCTTCCTTTTCCTTCATCCCAATGGAATTTTTCCTGCGCAATTGAGACTCGTCACGTTTCCTTTCGAGATTCCCTTGATAAATGTATTTCATCCTGACCCATGAAACCTGACGAATTCTCACCAGACGCAGGCTCTATTTCTACGTACACATACATTTCGTTAAGCTCGAGCCTCGCTCGGATAGAGGTTACCTATATTTAAGGACGCCTTTGCAAATTGCGCGCCACTTCTCCCTACGCATTTTCGAAGTTTCTCGAAGGGCGTCACGGCTTTTAACGTCTCTCAACGTCCCTTCGATCGTTTCATTCGCTCCTGCGAGAATTTAGTTCCTTAAAGACTCTACGCTTATACAATACAGGAAAGATGAGTATATATATATATATGTATAATGGAAGATTCCATCTCCCACGTAGCAATGCGTAGTTGTCAAATATTACTCGTTTCCGAAAGAGTAAAATTGTCAGAGGAAAAACACTTTTCCATGGACGGATGACTGCATAACCGTGCGATTTAAATTTCAAATAAGCAGCCATATAGAGTAAAAATTCACGGGTCGACGAAAACTCTCGGATTAATATTCAGCGACCATGTTAACGTTCCTGGAAGTTCCTGATGGTACTTTTTAAAAGATGTCAAAGTCACTGATGGATTTTTACTAACTTCAACCAAAAAGAAGAAAAAAAAAAGAGAATGATAAAGAGTAAAAGAGACGTCGACTCTTCACCCTACATACGAAATTCTCAACTGCTAGCTTTCATAAGAGATACATATAAGTATATGTATCTGTCTTATATTGTAGTTAGTGACACATGAAATTTCACATTCCATGGTACATCGTACGGAGTAGCTTTAGAATTAGTAAGTTAACGTAAAATACGACCAATGAAATGTCCTTGGCGGATCGGCGTTGCTAAGCGTTAAAAATAAGCGTAATTATCAACACGCCTCTTACCAGGCAGAAATACACTTTGCCGTCACTGCTTGGATCGCGACATTGCAAGGCCACCTAGCTGTAGGACTTTGCATCGTGAAACGCATGCACGTGCAACGTATTACGAACCGACCGAGAGGAAGAATAGAGAGAGACGTAGTGAACTAGAGAAACGCACGACTAATATACGTCATTCGTTGAGAACAATAAAAATGCGATATT
This sequence comes from Syrista parreyssii, assembly GCA_030142615.1. Taxonomy (NCBI): domain Eukaryota; kingdom Metazoa; phylum Arthropoda; class Insecta; order Hymenoptera; family Cephidae; genus Syrista; species Syrista parreyssii. The sequence continues at coordinate 46,029 of JARQTG010000170.1, read as the reverse complement.
CCTTTGGAATTCATAAAATTCTGACAGTCTTTTCGCGCTAGTTACTCCATTGTTGTGTCGTATCGTTTGTTTTGTATTCCTTGACTATTACAGGGGGAAAAAAAAACCTTACTCATTTCGAGGCTCACTTAATCCACTGGACGGTAGAGCATAGCAATATTCCTAGGTTGTCCTGAAAAGATACGTGTGTAGAATCCTGAAGGGGATTCAGATAATAGAAATAACTCGATACAGGATCTCTTGGCCGTTGGAAATTTTAACGACGGAAAATTACTTAAACCTTGCGCGTTACACTTTCACGAAGCGAAGGGAAATCCACACGTGTTATTTAGAGGTTAATAAAGGCTCACGCTGTCTGGTTGGCTGTCTGAACGACTACGAGTATGGAGCGATGGGCGACTGAGAGAAATTACTGAGAGGTTCGCGAAAGCAGGGGAACCTTTCGACGTGGCGGATTTACAACGAGAACGACGGAGACAGATTATCCGACTGAGACTCGTCGCTACTTCTGTCTGATAACATTTTCACGACTCGTTTACAGAGTTTTACGAATTACTCGCGGAATTTGTTCGTTCGCGGCTAATAGGTTACAGAACGACATAGCAGACATTTTATTCTCGCAAGGTAGACTAGACTAGTCGGTTCAGTTGCTGGCAGAGATAAAATTGTCACCAATACTTTCGATTCAGACTATTCGAAGTCGATCCGCGTAATGTTAAACACATTGACAGTGTCGTATACGTACTGGGAAAGGAATGTGGGAATGTGTATGTCGTGCATGACGCGTACAAATGCTGGCAATCAATGCCGATGACGATATTCTTCATTGGAAATGACTTCACTCTCTATGGCAGAGCCTGTAGGAAAACTTGTCATTCTTATAAGTATCCTATTAGTTAAGCCATATATTTGCAATCCTATTTCTTTTTTCCAATCAGCTCATAAACTATTGAACCGATCAGTCAGTACCTGCTCACAGTGTATCTCGACCCCGATATCGTCATTGGCTCAATAGCGAACGCTTGACGATGTCGGAAACGTCGATCTTATTCGTCTTATTCGCCTCGTTCGTCTGATTCATCGTCGTAGAAACAAACATATGCATTGTCCGTTTATTCGAGAGAGAACACATGCATGACCCGCAAACCATAAATATACACGTTCAGTAGGTGTCAGAGTCGTCACGCCAGACGTGTGGTTGTAGACAACACATGGATTACGAAGGTTACTCCAAGTTTGTTAAAGTAGGTCTTAGACGAGGCGTCACTGCCAACACTCGCGAGAAAAATGTTCATTCCTTTTGAAATATCTGAATCTCCGTCAGTTCATATACTTGTTTACATAGCTTTGTATACAAGTATAAATACAGTAATAAGATTATTCGAACCATTGAATGGACTATTTGAATGTTCAATTTCATTTTTCACTCGAAACATTAAAAACAATTATATATTAATTTTTCCTTCTAAATATACCATAAGGATTGGTATTCTGTACAAAGCACCTGTGTATAAGCATAGGCTTTCCCCCTGCACCATCTATCCCTTAAAAGTCCCTATGATCTTCGATTCAAGTGTAGGCGCGTGGGTTGTCTGAGATATCTAAACTCAATGCTTTTCAAATGGAGGACAAAATCGCACGACCATTCACAGGTCATGCTAGCTTATTGTCGAATGATCATACGTCGTATGAGAAAACGTTGTTTTCTACCGTTTTACTGTTTTCTTCTTTGATTTCTCTCCTCCGTATCTCGCCCTCTCTCTCTCTCCCCACCATGAATTAGTCGCGAAGGTACTCAGGACAGTGTGACTCGCCTAGCACTCTCTTGAGTCAGTCATATGGTTAGGCATGTCGCATCTAGACGGGCAAGATTATGCTCGCCCGTCGCCATCGACATACTTGACGTTTTCTTTCCGGTTTTCTCAGCATTTTTACATGGACGCGTATACGTTTGTTCTCCTTTCTTCTCTCGCGTCTATATAACAGTGTCTAATAACACGAAGAAAGTGGTTGTTAAAAGTTACCATCATGATTCGCGGGTCACCGTTAACAGTTAAGTGTGACTAAACGTGCCGTTACCATAGACCGGATGTTGTGTCTTCGGTTCACCGGAAACGACCGACTGGCCCGCCACATGAAACATCAACGTACCCGCAATTCTTAGGTACCGAGGAAATTCACTTAGTGCTTCATTCCAAGATATTTAATCTCGTGACAGTGGAATGTAAAGTGTATAAATTGTATGAAAATTTACTGCAAAATACACGTGTGACAACTATCAATTAATTGTCGCGAAAAGGTGCTTTTTAAGTGGAAAGAAAATATCTACGTCATCCGAATTATAATACAAGAACCGTCTACTGTATTTTCAAAGTAAACACGCTCTCTGGAAACGTCCTTCTCTGTGTCTCCCCGTGACGACGGAATATCACAGACTGTTATGTAAAGTCAACGTAGCTATTTAGGCGTGGTCTTATTCTGACTTCTGCATGTGCGCGTATCATGTATGTTTATTCACATACGCAATAAAGAGAAAATATAACTTATCTTCTTTGAACACTTGATCAAATAAACGGGTCGAGAGTGGTACGATTTTTTAAAAAGACTAAGTGCACGGTCTATAAGATACAACTGTGCAGGTATCAGTCAGCGAGACTCGTAGCTTTCATAATGAACCAATTGTTAGCCATCGAACGATGGATTCGAGACTAATTACCCTCATTAATAATTTACCCTATCTCTTCATAAATGTCCTGACTAATCGCCCGTAAAGTGCGCTTTGAATTCGCCAACGGGTAATCTCAAGCCAGCGATATCGCAATTGACCCCCGTTACGTTGTTTCCTATTAATTAGGTGAGCAAGATCGCTTGCTCATCTATATCGTGATTAACTATAAAGCCTGGGGATAGCAAATACACAATAAATTGTTTCCCGCAAGGATTGATCGTCTGCACAATAATACATTAGTACAATGGACAATGGAACGCTTGAAAAAACTGTCGCGCACGTGCTTCAATATTTTAATTTTACTCGGGAGACTCCCCGGGTTGGTTTGACTTGAATTTTTTAAGACGAATTCTATTGTTCCTATGTTCTGGTTTACTTTCTACAGTACTTATTATCATTGTTACTGTACGACATTTACACTTCCACGTTGACATGCATAAAGTTTAACCTGAATCGTGTTGCAGTCGCGTGACTACCGGTTACGTCGACTTCCAGAAGTAAAGTCCAGACTCGTGGGACGGAGGCGGCTAGTTTGAAACTCGTTGCGAGGATAACCATAAGCTTAACCACCTCCTGTGACGAAGTCGCTCGATAGGACCGTTTTAGTTATCAGGAAATTTGTATACGTCATATTCCTTGTCACGGAGAGACTTTACTTTTGTATCAGGTGCTTAAGATTGTTCTTCCTTAAAGACACGCGTGAGCAATTGGTATCTTTCAGTGATAAAAAGTCAGTGCCTAAAGCAAGGATTACAGTGAAGTTTTTCGATGAATAATCCAGCAGGTTCGATAAGTCCGTTCACAAGGTGTGATAGGAAAAAGAAAATAAGGAAATAAGAAAAAAAAAATCTGACAATGGGAACCGACGAAATGGACCGGGTAATACCTAGCAGTACTTTGGCCACCCTTCGTGGGATCTTAGTGAGTTCCTTATCGAGGGAAAATCTTGGACCACACGATCTACCTTTACACGAACACACATCCAGGCACCGTCCACCCCGTAAGGTGCACTTTCACGAAGGTACTATGACTGCCTAATGTTATACGTTCTTATGGTACAGGTAATACAGTCAATTCCTACAAAGAGGAATGTGTCAACGAGAGTCTTATTTCGTCTATTGCAAAAGCTGAAAATCCTATGTGAATCAGGATAACGTTAAACGCCTTTGACAATAAGCGAATTATTCATCAGTCTCGACAGCCATCGATTTCCTCTCCCTGCACAACGGAAACTTCTCGCATTCTCCTTCTACTGGACTATGCTGGACTAAGGACTAGCGAGGGAATGCATTGCCACCTGCAAACTTTACGACCTATTCACTATGAAAACCCTTCTTCCCTGAACCCGTTTTGTGACCTGGACTGTGCGCGACTAAAACCCACGTCTACGTGCTTATACTCGTTAACTACGTAGATCCGCTTTAATCATGGTTATGTGCTTTTAACGATTCACGAGAAATTCATATAAGACACTGCCGTGTCACATGGTTGCTTTTGTACTTATAGTGAATGCACTATAGGCTTATGAAACACTGACGATTTCGTTAGTTTGACATTGCCGAATGATCATTGAATGATCCACGTCGCATAATCAACCGTTATAACGGGTGGGTCAATAAGAATACAGTGCAATGAATTCAAGTGTTATGAGGTCATGACAATCGGGAGACGTGCTGGTCGCGAAGCTATACATTTCCATTGCACGACTCAATCGCTCTTACTTGAACCGTCGCTTAAGTCATTTGCGTAATTTCACGAGTCATTACCTTGTAATTGAACACTCATTGCACGTATAATCGCGCACGTGCGCTTAATTGATTCCCCAAAAGAATTTTTGTCTCTGGAACAACTCGCAGTGTTAAGATTACTTTCTTGTTAATTCAGTGTGCCAATGGAAATTATGTTTATTCATAATGATTAATGACGACAAAGCTTTTTTTTTTAATATTGGGAACAAGCGAATTGTTGTTACTCCCCAAGGATATTGAACGTGAGCCAATCAAGAGGATGTTTAATTGAAATACGTGAGGGAATATAATAGTGGGATTATAATTGTCTGTGGAATTGATTTATTTCCTAATTAACAATTAACCACAGCTCCATGCAAGGCTCACTGTATACTATACTCACCACGCACAATATTCGTGGCATTCCGTATCGCGTCATATCCAAAATTCCTACCGTCATGGACACGCTGTAACGTTCCATCCGGTTCCGTTGAATTTCTATTAGACATGAAAATACTTTAAGGCTACGTTATGCGTGTGACATTACGTTTGCTTTATATTACGTGTAATTCAATATCGCCGAAGTGTCTCGCAGGCGGTGCATCTTCTGCAACACGAGTCTACAGGAATCTTGCTGTTTCTCAAGGAAGCCTCTTGGATATTTCTCGCACGTGCCATTTGCACGGTCGCGACGCTTCGCTATATCGTAATCGAGGAGGGTCACCCTTTCCATTTTGCATCCTCAGGACGAGATTATTAAATCTCGCTGCTGCTGTTCTAAATTAAGGGTGAAGGGCAGGTCTTCTTTTTATATATAAAGATATAAATAGTCACACGTATTTCTTGATCAATATCGTTCGCGTTATGAAAATCTGTGAAAAATTTAACTTTGAGTAAATGAATTTTCATCAGAACTCCTGTACTCATCAACTCGACGTAATTTAATGAACTTTCAAATCGACGAACGTTTATTATATGGCAGATTCAATATTTTGTAGCATTCATTATATTCAAAATGGACGAGGATTCAATCTTGGTGCATAATATATAAAATAAACGTGGTTATTTCAATGTTATTCAAAACCAATATGATGTATGTTTGAATGGGCGGATTGATATTTTTAGTCCCTTGCTTCTGTTAATCTAAGAATAATAATTTCTTATTACAATAATTGCGGAATTAATGAAACGACTCGCAAAGCAGACGGTTTTAAAAGAATCGCTAGCCTGGAGCGTTTTATACTAATTAAATGTATTCTATAGAATAGTAATCATTCGTAGCATACAGATACAATCCGTGAAAAATGTCTATACGTAAAATTGCAAGGGATCGAGTTCTAAACTAGGACGTGGCATTACGTGCTTTTTCTACCTACTGGAAACAATTATCTACTGTCGCCATAGATACGACTTGATCCTAGCAAACTACCTTGCTCGATCAAATTATAATACCTCGAAATTGTCCTCTGGTCGTTTTCGGAATTTCTCGTATAAAGATTTGAAAAAAGAAAATAATAAACTGCATCTAATGCTAGTACGAAAAAATTCACCAAGAAATACATATTCCCGTATCGGTGCGTGTCGTGGATTTATCATCCACCCCCTAGGTAGTTGCACGTATTTTTTCGCCACGTACTTTACCGGAGATTTAGTTCTCGGGACGGCATACGACCAGTCCGGAACAATAATTTTAGAAGCTGTCGTCGTGTGCTTCAAGACACTTCACGACACACGAATACAATACCGTGAAGCAACGCTGTACCGAGGCCCTGTTCGTGTAGACTGTAGAACAATGCAGGATGTAGGCGATATCATGGGCAAAGAGAAAATACAAGAGAAGCGTTAAACATCCGTGGAATAACGTGAGTTTTATTTAAATGTTTCAGTACGTGGAGAAATGAATGGATGGTGAGGCTTAGTTAAGGGTTGAAAAGGGAATATTGGTAGAATGGTCGAAAAGCCCAGGGGGTAGACATCTACTGCGATTAATTTCTACATCTAATCCTATTCATTGTTCTGCATTGATCTCTAAGAGGAGAGGCAGTCTTGTACGTCTATGCATATATGGAGCGTCAAATCCTTGAATGTGGAATTATCAAAATTAACAGTAAAACGGCTCGAGTTTAGAGGATTATCCACGATTGTTCTATGGAAATTCTATCTACCTACGTAATATCATATACTAGAGTAGCCATAGAAGGTAGATGTCGAAACATTTAGACTCTTTGGCACGTGCACCGAACACCAACCGTATATGTGATGTTCTGTTCCGTATAGACAAAGATACGTATAGACAAGTTAAGGAATCAGTGATTGCGACTGATTTATTATATTTTTTCGCTCTCTCATTTACTGTCCAATCCTTAAGCAGTCCATCCCTTAAGCAGCTACAATGCTTTCTTACTTTGTACCACCGCACCATCTTATCACTTTGATGGATTCACTTTCTAATACGAGATGGAATGCGAGATACATTTCTAGTAGGAAAGATGCTGCGGAATTATTGATTTAATTTTAACAGAACTTTGACGTATTATATACATTGTTATATCAGTTCTCTTAGATTACTTCTTTTTGTTATAATAAGAGATTTAACAGATGGTTTCTGTTTGTTTTGAACTTTTTAGAACAGCATCACTTTTCACTTGGACGTATTTCATTCCTGGATTCCTACTGTTGCTGATATTCTAGCATTCTCCGTGCTATTGTGAATTTTCCTTTTTTGCTTTTCTCATCTGTCTCTCTTTCTCAAGATCGTTAATCCACGCAACTTTTTACGGAATGGTCCGTCAGGTTGTCCAAGACATGACGAATGTCTCCCCAGTGACTAGTTCAACATCTTATACCATGTATATAAACAAGTCGAAGAAATGATAGGGATAAATTAATACGTTTCCTTTGGATACGTACAGATTTATACAGGGCAAAGGTTTATATAATGCCTCAATCTTCTGCACTTAAACTTTTAAGAATAAGATGCTGCGAGAGCCTAACTAGCCTTCTACTAGAAATTTTTCCCCCATATATATATATATATATATATATATATATTTATTTATTTATTTACTAAGAAACTGTTATCATCTGATAACGACAATATTTCCAAAGAGTTTCACGAATTAGGTTATGTCTAATAGATCTGTTTTAAAGAGGGAGCGAAACGTATAGTGGACACAGTATTTAACGTGCATTCCTATTGGAACGGAAAGAATCCTACGCGATACCTGGCGGAGAACGCCAGTATTAAACAAGATGGCTGGTCGGAACGCGAAATGTCGAACGCAAATCGTACTAAATAGCTGAACAAAGTGAGAAATAAGCATGTGGTGATCAGTAGTAATTTCTTCGTGTAGTGTTGTGTGAGTACCTGTGAGTTAAGAACAACAAATATATAAATTTGAGTTTTCATACGATCCCTCGGTCAAAAAGTGAACGTGTAGAATCTTCCGATTGTATTTCGAAAGTCTATAGTCGGATTGACAAGCTTGCAAATCATGTCTAGTCGTGATATCAGTATGTTCGAATGAAAACTTTTATATTTTCGACAGCCATATTTGTTTACGCGATGCTTGCGTCACTCTACGTGCCGTGGCAATTTGTTTTTCCAGATGAGGAATATCGAGGTAATTATGAACGACACGGATGTGCAATGTGACAGAATGTATTTCTATCAGGATGAATACTTGCTGAACAACTACACTACTGGAAATCCTCTCATACCTCGTACCGGCGCTGTTAAGAATCCAAGTATCCTGCAATTAACGTCCCCAAGAGTATTACGAAGCGTGTCGCCTGTGATAACACTGTAAAAGTGTAAACCCAGTATAAGTCAGTGTCCTGATAAAATACGATTAGAAACAGTTTGCTCATTCATTCTGCATCGAATGCATCATAATTCGAAGTGAATACCGTTTACAAATATATCAAAGCCTCTGGCCCAGTTTCAAATCGTCATTTCACTCGATTGGTCTAAGCTTGAAAATCGCTATCGAATTCGCGCCGCGTTCCTGCCTGCATAATCTGGTCCAGTGTTCAGCACCAACATCCCCGTCGGACTGCATAGGTACACGTAGATGGTAAAGCAGCTCGCAATTTCGTATTGCGAAATCTTTCTCTTCGGCAGAAAGAATGCGGTCTTATCTGGTATTTCTTGCTGACGTAACCGGTTATATAGTTTGAATTTTTTTTTGAACCCCCCGCACGAGAACTAGGAAATCCGTTGGTTCCTTTCCAAGGAGTCGAGAGAAAAACACGTCGAGACGGCCCCAGATTTAGTAATGTTTCAACGGCAGAGTTTCTCTCCCTGTTCGTAGTGCTCGATCACATTCGTGGCAAGCCTTAAGGTACGAGTCTAAAGAGTTAATGTGATTAAGGGACCAAGAAAATGAAGAGATGAGTGTATGGGTCATGAAGGGATACTTATCAGCGTATAGCCGGAAACTCTTATCGGCCACTTCCGTCCTATCCTTTTTTTCTTTTATTCTTTCCTTCCTCGGCGTCATAGGTCATTATCGATTGGTTTCACAATGCTAAAGTCAGTGTAAGCTTGACTTTATCACGATCGACTAAAACGCTATCGACTTTGGGCTTCTGGTGCATCCCCCTTGACATAAATTTTAATGATAAAATATCCCTTAACGAGGCACCCTCTTTTTCGTATTTTTACATTTACCGTCAGTTACCCTCTGTGTAAACACGTCGGGTGCAGAAAATTCCATTAAGACAGATGTAAGACTGTATATTTTGCTTCAGCTTTCCAATGAGACAGTATCAATTTTTATGCTTACTTTCCCCTCAATTTTTTCATATCGAACAGTTAGATAGTAGTGTCAGTAAAATTATATCGCGCTTATTCACAGCGTACTTTCCCGTAGGGAGTGAATCGTTAACTCGTTATTTTAAGGGTTTTTCTTCAAATTATCCGTGAAGGCCCATTGCTTAAAAGGAAGAAAGCTAAGGACGACTAATGGAAAATATTTAGCGATTCATCGATTATCCCATAGTCTAGACTATCTGGCATTAAAATCCTGCAGCTGTACGAAGCAAGAATAGAAGATAAAAATGTAAAATTGCCATTTTACTAGCAACTTTGTTAATAGACGAAAAAAAAAAACGCACTTCCAGTGCGCATCAGGTCAATTCGAGCTATGGCCACGTATGGTAAATTTTTATCGCAAAGAAAGATCTCATCAAAATATTATTTTGGCCCTGATCCAAGGGAGCCGCCCCTGGCTTCTCGGACTCCCAGAATATTTTGTCCATAATCAGAGAAAACGAGCACATTTTACCCACATACGACCAGCAAGTACTTCTGTGCTCGCTGCACTGTTGTAAATCGAGTATGTACGAAAACAGCATCCCTTATTTCAAATCCATTAATCTTCAGTTGCAGTTTCGCATTCGAGACTGTTTTTTCGTCTAAGGGTCAAACTGTAAAAGGGAAGAGAACAGATATATGAGAAATCTGTGCAATGTTGATCGATTGGTACTTTTCTGGAATATCTGAAAATTCGTATAAAAGTAGAAAATACTCTCTAGAGAGGAACACTAGGAGAATAAAGGAAAAGAATGAAAAAGCTCAAGAGAGAGGGAAGAATCAACAAAGCGAATGCGAGAAGCTGGATTAGGTCTCCATTGAAGGGTGACATTGCTCTGCCACCCTGTACAAATAGCACTTCTATACGTAATACCAACTCCACGGCTTTTACACAACATGTAGTCATAACATATTGACAGCCGTGCATATGCAGTGCATATAAAGTAATGCTCATACGCGTCAGTTTATTCTGAAGTCCATGTGGCCAATTCGTACAACTGTTAAAATTGTACGAGCAAACATTAAATCGAAATAAAAAAACAGCAAGAAAAATTACATGACTGAAAAGATTCGACGTGGCAGAAAAATAAAATACCTAGTGGCAAAATCAAGATAATCGTGAATAGACTCCTTTTGGGGTTATCTTGGAATTGAAATGAAATTCCGTCCCATTCAAGGAACAATGACGTCTCAATCCTCTTGCTGCACTTGTTCAAGTCAAGAAAAGGTGAGCGAAGCTTCGGCAATTATTGACTTCCTCCGTTAAAGTTTTCTAAGTCTTTGATTGTACAATTTCTATAACCACTGCTCTTATCATTCTTGGTCATACTGGTTGCTGCTTCTCGTTTGTTTGTCCTATAGGACAATGTGTGGCTTAAAGGGATATCAGCAGTTACAGCTGCTTCGATTCTCCACAATTCCTGATGACGGTAATATTTGGACCTCCTACGACAATCTTTTCAAATTTGAAAATATTTTTTTGGTTCCTTTCAGTTGAAAAATTTCACGGCTTCGTCTTGTGACGTAATGTGGAATTGCAGCAGGTCATTTCTGAAAGACATAAATATTTATGCACTCAAACTCAAGCGGAACTCAAGACGGAATGATGGCAACTGCAACGATGACTATATACGCAGAGTCATCGTTGGAAATTTTCCCATGGCCTCGAACCGAGCCAAGAATCGTGGGAGAAAGATGAGCAGAAACGACAGGCAGGGATGGAAAGAATGCGAGAAGAGTAAAGAAAGAAGGGATCCACACCACCAGCAGAGGGAATCTCATAACGTGAGGAGAATTGGGAATTGAGGAAGCCACTAGCTTCTCTATACTTCCTGGGAACACAGCGATTCATCCTCGATAACAGAAACGTAACGCTGGTCATCTTATACTACGTCACGAACATCCCTGTTTCCGGAAATGGATGTATTTCAAGCCGATTTCAACATATGAGATAGCAACCATTGAGATTGAACAAAAATATCCCAAGATAATAGGCACAGACAATTCGTACAGATTGCGGTAATTCAAATCGTCATAAGATATCCGATCACCCTGATATCCTTATGAGGGAGTATAAGTTCCTGAATTACCAGCCTTATATTCATTTCGAAGGTATTCATAAGCAGTTCCCACTCTCATCTACCCCCAATACAAATTACTTCAACTAATTGCTAACGAACTGGCATAGGAACTGGCATAGTCACACAGATGCGAAATCTTACCAAGGACAATATGAAGCATAAGTAAACCCTTTGCCGAGAGAATGAATTCGTGTAAGTCTGGAAGGAAGACGAAGGAGCGCAAAGAAAGGGTAAAGCAAGGTGAATGTATAGGCTCCCATAGGTGGGAATGGGAGCTGTTTTTCGAGGGATGGGAATGAGAGGTGGTGCGCAACTGATCGATGCAACAGCGCCGCGCGAGGGTGGGTAGCTGGTTCGCATCACGTATATACTAGCTACCAGCTACTACCCCTGGTGTGTATGTCGGTCCTGCCGGCATGGGGGTGGGTTGGTACGCGGCTACGTAGCACAGCCAGTGCCAAAAGCAACCCTCTACCCCACCAACTTCACCAGCACCACCTCCACCACCACCATCAGCATTTCTCTCTGCCTCCAAGAGGGTGGCTCTATCTGGTTTCATGGCTCAGTCCTCGGCCGGAGTGCGTCGTCGGTCGCTGCCGTCGCGAGTTCACCCTCCCTGGCCGGGATGACGTCGTATCGTGCCACGAGGACACGACACTCGTGTCCAGGACGTGCGACATTGCTACTCGTCCTGCTACGTTCTACGACCACGACGCTGTCACTACAGTTGACACAGCTGCCAATTGTTCCTGGAAAATAACGACCATGTGCGCACACTCGACGGATTATATCTACGCGTGTCCTTTAATTCTCCAGGATTCTGGCCACCCGGTTTCGGCCTTGAATAATATTATCTGATACCTCATTGAAGTAATGAGAGCTCCATTGCGTATGTGGAATTCCAGGGCTTCACATAGAATCGTTTTGCCAATTGTTTTTGACATTATTTGACGTTTTTATTTTCGAGAGGATTTTCACAGTCGAATGACGTTTGAGAGTTTTGATTAAAACGCAGAGGAATCCTGAGAGTTTTAAATGCTTCAGACTGGAATGGAAAAGCTTAGTTGAAAGGTTAATCCGATTGATCCATGGAAGCTGATGACATTCAAGGCTAATTTGCAAAGCGATCAAGCACGGACGAGCAACCACGCCATTATTCGCTTGTCTGGTGCTATACGCGATGAATTACTTTTCTCTCTGTTTGTATCGCTTGGCTCCATTGGTTTTCCACAATTCTGTGAACCAGATACCATTCAGTCCCAGTGCCGAAAAATACACTGAAATTAAATAATATCATATCGTATGAGTTATCTTTCTCATAACTTGCGTCAAAAACTTTCACGATATCCTACTGCATTGCAATAATGTAAATCCGTGAAATTCTCGAAAATAATCTCATGCGTCCGAGTGTTATCTCGCTTTTACTTCCCGTTTCAATTGCATTTGCCACAGAGGCGCCTAGTTGGTCCTTGGCAATATTATGCTATTCTTCCCGTTTCTCGATCAAGTCCCCAGGGATAAAGGTATCTCGCAGGAGAAGAGGCTGACTCGAGTGTTTGGGATACCAGGATGAAAGCTACGAAAAGGCGACGCTCGTAGGAGGAAGAGGAAGAAGCAGAAGGAAACGAGACCAAAAATGATGCTCATGTCGATCTTGTTCTAGCAAGACGGGATAAGTAAAGGAGAAAGTGAGAGGGAAAAAAACAGAAGGAAAGAGGAAGAAGATATTAGTGTGTTGGTTCGGTGTTTTGTTGTTGGTGGTGGTAGTGGCCGCAGGGGCTGGCCATGGGGGATGAAGTATGTTCTCCGAGCTGTGCAGGGAGACTCTGCGGAAGGCCGCAGTGTGTTACAGTTCTGGTCGCGCAGGAAGTCCTTCTCCCTCGCCACCAACGTCTCCGCCATCATCACCAGCCAAGGAAACAAAGACTTCTGCCAACGCTGAATTGGCAAATGTCCGTGACGCCAGTCTCGAAGTCAAGGACTACACTGGCAAACGGGTCTCGGCCACGCCGCCGGCAGATGTCCGAGATTTCACAGCACGTAGTAGAGCTGCCCAAACTGAATTCAAGGAGTACGTTCACCTCTCTGCTTAGGCATGACTTTACGACCCTTAGAAATCTTTAGAAATTCCTGAAACAGTCGATTCATCGTTACCTAATTATTTACTGTCAATTGTACCATTCTGAACGAATTCTCATGTTATTTATTTCATCAAGTCCATTGAGGTTGCGAATCGGGCTTTATTTTTGTACGTGACACGAGGTATTATTTTTCAATGAATCGACAAACCCGTGAACGTACTTCTGGGCATTGGCAGAAAACGGCCAGCTACGCCGACGGATTTCTCCAAGAGATCAGGATCCGAATACAGAGAAGGACGTCGGTCGCCGTACTACTCGGCAGGAGAGTACAGGGACGGAAGATCACTCTCGCCGGATAACGGGGGTTATCTCGAGGACATCCATGGAGGACATGAAATCGGTAGACAGGATACGCGTCCTGAAAGGCAATCCCCAGGGACATCGCCTGAACCTGACGAATCCTCCCTTTCTGGCGACGAAGGTACGCACTGTGGATTTTGTTAGGAGGAACTTTAGGAAATTACCTATTTTTGCATAAAGTACCTTGCCAATAAAATTTCTAATCTTCACGACACGTGACTTCAATGAACCACAGGTACTCGACGTGATTTTAAGCGAATTTGGATGAAAATCAAATGTAAAACGTATGCTTGAAACTTTTCTCTGAAAAAATTATTTTCTCTTGATACACCAAGCACCACCTAGTTCTAAATACTTGAACCTGAATGTTTGTCAACTGACTCAAGAGACTCCTTATGGAATTTTCACCGTTGTCCGAATATTTCCTTTTGACGCTAATCTTTAATAAAAAAAAATACAAGTCGTACCAAAACATAATCGTTTCAAATAAATAACGACTACTTGAGTTATGGCTCAGAACTTTACATTATGTCCGTGTAAGGGTTATGCGGTCTCGCAATGCGGCATTGCTTCGTTGAGCCTAAGGAAGTTCGCGTCACGTCATAAGCGGAAGTTCGTGCCGTTAGAGTTTAGTGGCTCTACCATTACTTAGCGAGACCTCAGACCTTTAAGGATTTTGCACCTAAAGTTGGCAACATGTATCACTGAGGTCCAGTCAGCATAATTTACAATCGTTACAACCGTTAAGCAATATCTCGATGAGTTTTTAGGAAGCCTTACCCAGCAACACCCTGATATTTGAGCAATCTAGCAAAGTTGAGCCTTCATTCAGAGTATCTGGATCCGAGTTGCTGACTTCGCTCAGATTCCCTTGACAGTCAAGTTGCTGTCGTTACTTCGCCCAGCCTGAACACTTGAAATGGGAAGATGCCGCGTTGCCCCGAGGCTTGCCAAGTCGTAACTCACCACACACCTTCCGATATCGAATTACAGAGCCCTCGGGAAAAAGTTTCCTCCTCGATATGCCTACATACCTACAGAATCAGTCGCTAAGACCGACTCGTCACTTTACTTGTGTAAAATCGTCAAATGAGCGACGCTTCAGATAATCTTATCAGTAAACCATTACTTGTATTCTGTTTGGAAAATAATTTTGTCCTTTTTCCTTTTTTTTCAGGTAAGTCTCTCCCACTCATCCCATTAGCTAGAATTGTTCGAGATGTACAAGGTATTTATACAGCCATATAGCCATTGGCATAACCACCCACGTTTTACCTGCTATGAACAATGGTGGCATTGTGGAGGTTCATATTGGACCATAAATTGCAAGTACGTATATTGTCAAAATATCGTTCAGGTACCACGAACACGGTTTCGAATGACAGCTCGATATGTATCCATGTCCCTGGAAATTTCAGTTTCTCTATCGTACAATGTCAGAATCCTATTAATCCAGGGAAATCACTTCTCCCATTTCCCTATTGCGTGTCTATTCCATAAAATGTTTTGCGAACATTTCCTCCGTGGAATTTCGCACGATTAACATTCTATTATACGTTGCCAGAGTTGTTTCTACCGCAGGGACTTTCGATGCGTTGGTACAATTTCTAGTTGCGAGACAAACGTCGATTTTACATCGTGTGAAAATCTTTCTAGTCTACAATTTATTCACTGCTGTTTCGCGGTACAAAGTTTAGAGACTAAATGTATGTATTGTCTCCTAGGTACTTTTTGTTAAGCTTTCAACGAGTTAACGTTGACGCGCATGAAGCTGGTCCTGAACTGTCTAGGGAGTTTCTCTTCAGGATCAAGTTAAAAGTCGTGTGCGCACGAGAGCGAAATTCGCTAGACGACGCTGTCGCACGATCTTTCGCAGTTCTCTGTGCGACTGGGTAAACGAAAGTTTTCTAGATAGCAGAAGAGGAAACGAAGGGAAACCGAGCGGGAGGGTTGAGGTGAAGCTCGACTTTGCGAACTTTGCGAATAAGAGGGAACTATTCATATTCTTTTACCACTTCACGAAGTGTCTCTGCTGCGTGTGACGTAGTCACTCTTTAGCGATAAATAAACTCTTTTTTATTTGCTAAACAAGTTCAATTCAAAAGCAATCAAATGTATAATAGTAAAACTATGCCTGTGAGCGATATACGGTAGAAAGGTAAAATTCGCAAGTTTATATTGCCAATGGCAACACAAAGGAAACGTAGGAATACTAAATAAGAGAAAACCAAGAGTTATAAAAATTCAAAGAATTCGCATAGCGCTTAAATGTTTACATTGATACAAGTCAATTCATTCGCTCCGGCGGTTCTCTTTGCCCTTTGTGCAATATTTTGCTCGCTTTTCAAATCAATCTTTTCAAATTGCGAATTTATGCTATCCAAAATTTTCAATAGTAGATCCACGCGGTACCCAAGGATCATTTTATTAAACAGAGAAATTATGTAATTTTGAGGGTGGAAAATGTTGGCAATGAGCCTTCAAATCGTATATCTCACACGTACCAATCTAATGTCTGGCGCACTTTGTCCATATTCGACAGCCCTATTGGCTGATACAGGGATTGCGGCCAAGTTATTCCTACGGCTCTCTTCGCCATAGGCCTCCATCAGGATGGGTTTTGCGTAGCGAACCATTCATCGAGTTATACAGATGAAATTGATTTTCAGAGGATTTTCCAAGCGAGTTAATTCCTTGCATGCCTGAATTTCTCAAGCTAATTCTAGATTTAGACTTAAACCACATCGTTCCTAGTTCCATTTACACTGCTCTCAAGCTCAGCGAAGCTTATTACAGCTGCCCCTTCGATACGCTGTTTATCCTAGTAAAATGTACATTATAAAATTCTAGTAAAAGTTCTGCATATAACTTTCTGTGATGTTTGCCGCTTACCGTCCATGAAATCATGAAACCTTATGACTGCCTACATTTCTATTCACCATTTCGCACTTCAAGGTCTGCCTATTGAATAGAAGGCGAATGTCAAGCGTAAATCCCTTTACGGATTTCTATGATATTTTTAATTAAAATTTCTCCACTGTTACGACGCACGCACATGTATATCACGTCTCGGTGTGAAAGGTTGGTAGGGGCGTAGCGGATACTCGCGTGATAGTATGTATATCAAGGTAATGATAATGAGCTATTAAAATGCATAGAAATCCGAGAAATCTATAGAAAGTGCTAACTGTCCATTAAAGATATTTTCCATTGTTACCAATGCCCGCGCCTTCTCCTCTAGGTAACGTCATATACTCATGCACCCGTTTTACCCTAGAATTTCATTCGCGAGTGTCTCGAGCTTAAGCAAGCTTTTACGCGAAGTGTATCAAATTCTCGTATACACCGATTTACCTAGAAATAAATTCCAATGCAATAAGCGAGAGTCGCTTGGCTGATTTTCAAGCCTCGCATTGGAAATTCCCTTGTACCTATAATACCTTATCGCGATAGAACGTCCGGTGTGTTGAATCTTTATCTCCTGCCCTCTCTCTCTCTCCCTCGAAAGCTTGCGGAATTATGCGCAACACTTCATTTTCAATTTGGCATGACATGCCCTGCAAAGTAACGTGAGATACGAGATGGTCGTTAGCATAAATCGATTCGTCGCGCAGTGTCGCACCGCCCTGAAATCTTTTTCCGGGGAGCTTTTCCTTTTCTTTGCTTCCTATACTCCTCTTCGCTTTTTCTTTCCACCCTTAAACTTTCCACGGCACTCTTTTACCACCCATTCTCCTTTCGACACCCCCTTTAGCTTACCCTCCTATAACCTCCCGGCATTCGTTCTTAGGGCACGAATTGCAGACTACGTCCTCATCTATCGTTGAAACCGCAATTACGTTCGAGCTGGAAAAAACTCTGGGTGGTCTGAAAATTTGACCTCTGGGTCTTTAAGTTAGCATCACCAAGATTCTCGTCCCTTAGGTATAGCCGTCCCTTATATATATATATATCTATTCGCAGAAGCCCTTAGCAACTCCCAAGAAGATTCCACCCCGGTGGACTCTGGTCGCATTTGAATTTCTCAACGTGGATCGATCTACCCTTTGTTTGCAGCGCCTAGTGCTCAAACCCGAGGTTTCAGACCCCGTTTTCAGCACCCCTGAAATGTTAATTGAACCTCTTACGAATTTCGACCTCTGAAAATTATTCGACAAATTCTCTCCCGATGGATATGTACTTTCTATCACTGTAGCATCCTGTCCACGAGCACACGTGGAATTTCTCTCCCTGATAGATCTATGGGATCATTCATCTATCATAGGCGTATAACCTTATATAACCCTGCGATACATAACCCTATATAACCCTCACGTCCAATAACACCATTGTGTATAGGTCTTAATGGGTCCGTCATTAAATTCTTGCACGGCTAAGTTAAACGGAGGGACGTACCTGCCTATTTTATCTTCGAAACTTTCCCTAGGTCCTAGTTGTCTATTATTAGGTTCTCCTAAGACCCTAGTTCAGACTTTCGATTTGCTCTTTTAGTGAAAATACTGGGAAAAGTTCTCCATCCCCTCTATAACGTAATAGTTGCGGGTAAACTCGCAGCCATAGATCTTACTCAGAACCCTGTTCTATTAAGGGATGATTGATTATTCTATAGTGAGAATGCTATTGGGTATAAAATATCCCTAGAATTTTCACAATATCCAAGCTCAATCATACAACAAATCTTACAACTGGTAACTGTAAAAATATCTTGAAATAATCTTCAATTATCGTGTAGACTCTTCTGATTTTGAAGCACCCGAAACTTTGTCGAGTAATTCCTTGGTATAACTGCAGGGGGATGGATGGGCGATAAAGAGAAAAGTTGAGGGAGGATTTAAAGCAAGAACGTTCATCTATTAGGATGAATACACACTGAATAACTGGGATGAATACTGTTGGTGGTAAAAGACAGTCAGGCAGACCGGAATGCCCCCGCTTCTTCATTCCTCATTCCTTCATTCCTTGAACAAAACCGTTGAAGTACCTGGCGCTACATGATTGCTAAACGCGAGCCAAGCAAGCTTTCTGCTAATTTAACACTCGTCCTGAATTCCTAGCTAAGACCCAGAATGCCCATGTATTGTAATCGTGAAGCAGTCGTCCCGCTTAACGGTTTTCCTCCCGGGTATATTCTTTCGAAAGTGTGGACAAAAGATGGCCGAAAAATGGGGGAAAAAACAAAGAGACAAGTCTTATTCGGATTTGCCGAAGAGAAATGAATCTTTGGATGAAAATTCTGTAAAATTATCGAACTTATACAAAATCTCTGTCCGGCTGTCTTTTTCGAGCAATTGTACGATCGTTTAACGACACGTGATTTTTTGTCACGTGACCTTACGAGAACATGACGCAAATGCAACAACTGCAACATCTTGCGTAGTACACAAGCCAACAGCAAGCCGGGCGAACTTCATGCCAACTGATACTGCATGGAAGCACTGGCGGCTTACGAGAAACTTGTAATGAAATTCTATTGCGTCGTAATTCAGCTGACGACATTGCCTTCTCTAGTCTCTCTTCTTTCTCTCTTAGGTCTCCACCTTTTCTCCCTCTGGAGTCTCTCTCTTGTCTCGACACTCTATACGCCGTGTTCTAGAATATTGAGGTAGCCCACTATCCTCACTTTAAGTTCCAGCTTGAACTGCAGTGCACACAGGTTTTGTCCTCAGATAAAAAGGAAGTCGTAGCTTATTCGCTAGTAACAACAAATATACATAGACACGTGTCCTGCTCGGCGCATCGAGTAATCTCGACATGGCGGTTTAAGTTTTGTTGGGATTACCGCAAAATTGTAAGAAAACTTGAATAACGATAACGAATTTACAAACGGACGAGTGCGTGAAAATTATATATAAAATATCGCAGTTTCTAATGTATTTCGATTATCGTAGCTATATATAGGTATATAAACATCACGCAAGCTGCATCATACGCAAGAATCGAATTCAGCACTCATTGCCAGGAATCAATGCATCGCACCCAGGATTTTCAATTCGCATCGCGACACTGACTAAAGTGTCAATATTCTATCAAATTCAAACGAGACATATATTCGTTAGCCAATTGGGTCGATAACGTAGATACCTATCCATCGAGTATCGAGAATCCTATTCAACCAGAATAGACGAAATAAATTGTTCATCGAAAGTATTTCACGTCAAATTCGAAACGCAAGACTGATTTTGTGACATTATTTTACGACACAAAGGAAATGTATGTAATTTCATTGCTCCGACATTAGTGACTCTGTGAAACGTCAAAGGTGGTCAAGATCCAAGGACTTGGATCTCTGGTCTAGTTATGAAAGAGCAGAGCTGTGCATCACGAATTCATTAATTCTCTTTGGACGTTCATTGCGAAGCTCCACTCAGGAAGGTCAAGTAAAGCAAAGGGGTTGTTGAATGTAGGTAAGAGATAGGGGTTGGTCCGATGGTTACCATTCCTTAGTAATATTATAGTGCTGATGTCATATGATCCCTTAAGGACTTGTTCCCGTCCTACCTGTCATGCCTATTGGAATACATCTTATAGTGATAGGTATTAATTAATACGCAAGATTTGACGAACACCAACACCTCGTTAAATAATGTGCTCGTCTAGTCAACGCTGGATCCTCTTCCCACTTTCCTACCTTTACTTGAGCTGGTTTACGATTGAAGTTTGTAGCACGGCTAGGGTCGAGGTTGAGACCTCACTCGAGTAAAGAACCCATCCTATCCTTCGCTAAATTAATTCCTCTCAGCCTTCCACTTCTTATGCCTTCTCTTGATTGCTTTTTGCGCTTTTATCAATTCTTAGGAATCTCAAACACTTATGTATCTTATTAATACTTTTGAATTAATTAACGAGTGAGATTAATATGCGGAGGTTTAGTTTATTGAAATTAATATATGTCAAGCCTCTTGTGGGAATTCAGTGTAGAAGGCAAAGGAAAGCGGGATTTCTGTGCTTTCACTATACCTGTTCTTGTTGCGCTTGTATAAATCCCTATAACGCTGTCTCCCTCGCACTCGTGGCAAGCATAGCGAATGAAAAAATCAACAATCCCCGAAAACCACGTGAAATCACTCGAACATATGTTCAAGGAAAATAAATATATTTGACAATGCAAAATCATGCGACAACGTATTTTCCAGCATTAATTTTAAGATTTCATCGTTTTTGTACTGTACAAAAAATCAGATTGAACTCCTGAACAGACTATACCCTGGTTTTACACGAAACGATATTTACATCGTTCCACCTTTTTCACACTCGTAAATTCGCAGTTTGTAAAATCTGAGTCCATTTAGATCTCGCATGTCTGACCAGATATGTTGAAGTAAGAAAAACCAGTGTTATTAAAGTTTCTATGGCAATCAGCCAACTATAAGTATGTCTGGCCAATGAGACATTGGAATTCGCTGAGGCATTAAATTGATCAGTATTTGAGAACGTACTTCGCATTTCCTACATTTTCCTTCCAATCACGTACTCATTGTACCAGTACCGTATCCAGCATAAATCCTCCTTTATTCCAGCTATCCAGGGATCTCGTAGCTTTTCAAAACAGCCAGCCATTATTTTTTTCATTCCCATGGATCAATGTATAGAATGACACAGCCCTTTCTCGCCTTTCGTATAACCTATAGCCACTAAGAGCTATCGCACGTAAAACTTCCGTAAGCATAACGCAAAGCGAATAAACGTACGTCCATAATATTTTATGGAGTTACAGACGCACACACATTGGCCTAAGCTTCACGTTATGCTTGCACAAATTTTGTCCGCGATAGTCCTAAGTACTATAACTTAATTTCGACTTTCGTGTACGAAGCTCTGTACTTGGCTACGTACACTCGTGTATTACGTTTACGTAGATTTTGTTATCGGCAGTAGCCGCACGCGAATAGATGGATAAAACGCTTTGACGGCAAAACTGCTGGTCTCATTAATCAGGAGGTGCAGCAACGTTCAAACAACGCACTTGCGAGATGGATCGAAAGCTCAGGCTGCAAACCATCAGCCTCCATATATATAGCGTGGTTGCTATGAGCAGGGCGCTTAACGACCCAACGGATGCTCCTGTCCTGGCACTGTCGAATTTTTTATCTAACACCCTATAGACAAGATGGATGATTCTGATAGTGGATAAAGGGGCGAATACTCGGCTGGAAAATACTAGGATATATATGTCTCGGTGGAGACTATCTCACTCATGGAAATAATGATCAGACGAAATGGTCTCGTATAACGATTCTAGATGCTCATTCATTACCTACGTTAGGTTAAGGAACGAAGTATGTCCTGGAGTAAGTATTGGAACAGTTTTCTTGCTATTATGGACGCATAAAGGATGCGTAGGTATAGACCGAAGAATGGGAGTCTCTCTGACAAAGGGTTCTAGATTGCTTGCTGAGAGATGATAGGGAGGACTGAACACGCTGCTGGTGTCGGGAATAATGATATGGAAAGCTCATGGGATCAGGATGGTTGCGTTGGGGCTACAGGATTCTGTTCTATAGATGACATCTCGTTGCGATCTTGCTGGTGAAAATCTATGATAAAGCATTCTCATTTTTAATCAGCCGACCCATTTCCTTTTGAGGATTCTTAACTGTGTATTTCGGGTTCTTCTCTTCGTCGCTGCACCCAGGCCAGTCGAAGCTCTTCGGCGGTGTGCCGAGACTGCAATTTTTAGATTAAAAGGAATTCGAGGGGGGAAATAATTTCTTTCCTAAGCAATATCTTCGGAGACTATTTATCTCCTTTGCTGTTCTTCTTCTACGTATTCCTTTGATAATATTCTAGGATTCCCTGGTAGGTACTTGTATTGGGCAGTATTTGCATCTCTCTTGTTTTCTTTTCAGAAATAAGGAAAATAGTGTTGCAGGCAGAAAGGTCTGAAATTGCATCCATTATGATTTAGTCGAGCTCGGTTGGATGGAAATACATATGATTTATTTTTGCCTGTATTTTCCAGCGCTCTAGGACTATGCAGATGCATTCTGTCTTGGCAAAGAAAATCCAACAGGATGAGACCCTGAGCGTAGCACGGACTTACCAGCTGTGTCCTTTCTTTTTGTCTCTTCGTCACTGTCGCGAAAAACGGTAACCATGTTACTACTACGGACGCAACGTGTTTAAAGGAAATCCTAGGATTTTACTATATGGCAATGGAGCCTTTGGTACTGTAATGCGAGATGTTTGTTCATCTCGGGAAGGGTGAGAAATGGGAGGATTCAGTATGAAACGGGCAACCGAGGGATGAAGTGGTAGAGAAAGAGAATCTAGTGGCTCTGTGAAGGCTCAGATAAGCCTCCTTTTGTGTCAAAATGCGAACACGGTCCATGTCTACATATTTCTCGTTAGTTTCCGCACACATGGGTTATTCAATCGTAAATCATACTTGTTACCAGTTGAAAACATTTCTTCTTCGGTTACTTTAAATTTCACTTTTTTTTACTCCGCTTGAATGCTGAACTACTTTGCTGTTATAAATATCAAAATTTGCACTTTGCCTCAAAAATAGGTTTATGCAAATTTTATTTATTTTACTTCGTTCTTAAAATCTCGTAAGCACCTTTGATAACGATAGAAATTTTATTAATAATTTTAAATCCCTTACTTTGACGATTCCCGGTTTTAGGTTGTTTGTACAAAAGACGTTGTTTGGAAAGACGGGTGCTGATTGTCTTTCAAGCAGGATTTACCACTTTCCTTGAGATTATTTAGCTCTGAGAATTTCCAGAAAAGATCACATTGTTATGGTATCAAACTCAGGCTGTTTCCTGTCCTAAACTCAATTCAGAACCTTGAAGCGAAAATTCGTTTGTTCATATTCAGCCGCAGAGGGTATATACCTGTATAATCATGTTACCCTATAAAAACTGGTACACTTCTCTCTATTTGCTGTAGGATTCGATGGGAACGTGACAAATCGTCCCCACGTTCGAATCACGTGGAGAATACACGATAAATCCTGGTTAAAAGGACACGTGAAGTATTGGCGAGATCGATGAGGACAGAGAAATAAAAAAGGTAGCTGCGATTTAAATGGATAAAGCGGTGAAATATGATTTTTCAAATTTACAGAGACACTCCTGGATATCTGCAAATCGTAAATGCAAATTCGAGGCTAACTTATCGAAATCGACGTGTGAACGAGGCGAAGGAGACTCGTGAATTCTTCTGTTTGACGTAAATGATTCAAGTTGTTATATATGAAGAAATCAGAGATAGCCCTACTGATTTTATTTTCTAAAGAAGGGTGCAAAAGGGGAAAAATAGAAAAGAAAAAAAGAATTCAATTGTCCTGCCAACCATGCTATCAATGGCAATGTGACTACCCTCTTTAGAAGGACCGGAAGTAACTTTTCCAACATACTTCTACTGGTCTTCCACAGAGTAATGGATGATGGACAATTGTATTTCATGGTTCGGTGTCTGGAAACGAGAAGATATCGTCGACGCTGATTAAAGTGCCTCTGCTCTGGGACTTATTCACCTTAATAAATGAGTCTCTCGTCTGACCTATGCGAGTCCAACCATTAATTCAATCGAGAATCTATGCCTTTTTTACCGTTGAACATCGATAGTCGTTTCTGCTTTCAACTCGTGCCTGTAACTTGTCTTTCCCTTAAAAGGCAAGTAAACGAGCCTAGTCATTTTCCTTACTAAATTGCGTTCTCTTTCATCTCCATCGAAGTCTCCAGTAAATGGGATAAACTACAGCGTCAACCTATTATTACAGTACCAGCTAGTCAGCCAACTTACAATTAGTAGAGAAAATACAGTTAGATCAGCTAAATGCGAATGTTAGACAATATTGGAATATCTTCGTATAACCGAGTAATTTACCTTAATGTGACTAATATGGTAGATTCTAAGACTCGTGAGAATCCTTAGTGATTTTAGCTACCCTTCTATCTCTGACTATTGACAGAAAATGACAGCTAACTTTCCACCGCCATCTTGAATTATCGTCGTACACGTCGTTATGTAAACTTATATTCCAACTAGATAATGAATTGACTCTACTTCGTTCCCGCAGGGATACGCCAAGATTGTTAACTACGTTAGCGAGTATTTACTGATAACAGCCAATAGCTAAACGCTCTGGATGTTTGCTCTTCAGTGCTAAACTTTATGTCAGACCCCTAAAATTCCGTAGAATTCAAACTACCATATTCTCTGCCTATTCCAACATTCGCCGTTCAACTGCATAGTAGTGCACTTCGCCTTGCATTTGTAGCCATCACGACACTTCCTGTCTCTGTCTCTGATTAGCTAAATCTACCTAACCTAACCTCTATAAAAATATCATCCTAATCATTTTACATTGTCTACCTTACATCCACTGTTGCCAACGGACTGAAAATTTACTCCAAATGTTATTCTACTATGAAATCGAATTTCTTATCTGTATCTGATAAGAGAACTTTTTTTCTACTATTCGTAATGCATTCCCCGACAATCACGAGATTTAATATCTACACGTCGCCCAGAATTCAGTGTTACTAAACACAAGCTACAGGTACTACTAGGCAAGCTACGTTAATGTTCCGTCGGATATAACTGTATTTATTTCTGGTAAAAGCACATTTCCCAAAGTAAAGCTTGCGGTATCTCATGTTAATCGCAATCATTAAAGTTTTTATAATTCGCAGTAACTTCGTGCGTTACGGCACTGTTCTTGCTTATTAAGGGGTACCTGCTTCCATAACTATTCATGGACGCGCCAGACCCGACGTTAAGCGTGGGATTACGCGGGGACCATAACGTATTCGAAATGCTTTAGAGCTACGCGCAAGCTAACGTCATTGTTGTCGACACTGTAGCACAAACGAAACCATTTCTTTCTTCGTTGCCAATGACTGTACTTTTGCGACCACCTTTGTTTTTGCGGTTGGCTTTAGCCTCGTACAGCAGTATTGCATCGTTATGCAAATTCAACTCATGTTTATTCTTCGACCCGTTTCTTTTCTCAGGGGTGCCTGTATCGCGTCAACCTATCTCTCTGTTCTGTGTTTAATTTTCAAATGTGACGTTATTGCACAGCGCCAAGGACATTTTATACCTACGTTAACCTACGTTACTTGACGTCTCTTGTCAAAGCAACAGCACGGAGATCTTTTTTCATTTTTAAATTCGTCAGATCCTCCAGATATACCACATCGATAGGGTCTACTCGCTGTTGAAATTATTCAATGAAAATGAAGACATATCCCGAGGGAATTGCTTCTGCTCTGAATCTCCTCGTTGCGAGGTAATATCGACCTTGTGACATTTGCAAGATTATCATACGCAATGGTAAATATTTGAAAATACATAGCCAATCGCGAAGCACCGTGAATACTATTCTTCTTTCTATTAGCCACGTTTTATCATCCCCAATCGGAAAGCAATATAAATGCACGCCTGTGTACTGGATCCCCAATACTTTTTGGGGGGTTAGGATGAGTTTGCCCCAAGCGCTTTCAATATTTTTTTCAATAGCCAAGATTAAAGTCGATATTTGAAGTGGCTGCCAGAAATATCCCTGAGTATCCATTTGTCTACATCCTCTAGTCTGGGCATTCCTGATGGTTTACCCTGTACGAAGTACAACCATTTTCAAATAAAAAATATCTTTTCCCCATGTAAAGAAGCACAAGCAGACTACGTGTGTTTATCCAATCGTGTTTTATCATCCCTTTAGTTCTATTAACAAATTTGCCATTTTTAATACCGGAAGTCGATACGTGACACAACAAAATTTTTTGGTTATAAAAATAGCTCTGGCCATGTACTAGGTGTGGACTTCTTCTTTAAACAGCTCTTAAATATTCTCAGTGTTCCTTATTCAGTTCTGCCGTCTTATTAAGACGAGATGATGCGAGCCTAAGAAAAGTGACGTTTTAATAACGTCGTTCTCCCGGTAAGGAACACAGAAGATTTGCGCAATTTCCGCACCGGCTAAGAAAATTTCACCGCGCGTTAAGGGAACGCAACGGCCAACGCGATAAAAGCTTCCCTAATGATGTCTCTCGTTATTATCCTGAATTTTCATCTCAATGATGTCGCGTCTTATTATCTTGAAGATTTTTTCACAGTGGCGCAATGACTCATGGAAGGAGAAGAGGTTCTTCGCCTATCTTATAGCGAGTAGGAACATTAATTCTAATTGAATAAAGGGAAAAAAAAAGACAATTTTTTTATCACAGTGTAAAAACCAGGAAACAGCTATTTCTTTCATTTGTTCCTTTCCATTTGTTCCTATATTCTCAATGCTATTCTTTTCATCCCCAGATATCCCACGTCACACTAGCGATATATCTTCGGATTCGGAAACTTCCAATATCGCGTATAATCTTACCGGATGAAGACTCCTCGTGATATTCCTGAATGCTCAAGAGAGGTCGGACGAAATTGATAGAAGAGAGTCGGTTGAAAATCCGTGGAATACGGAAATGTCAGAGTTCCGTTCATTTACCAGTGAAGATCTAGCGCATTGGGACCTCAGTGATATCACCCACTTCCTTTCACGTTCAAGCATCAAGATAAAAGATAAAAGTCGGCGAATCATCTCACTTCGAATGAGAACCTCTTCTCTCAAGTGGAAAGTATCTTAGTGAAGTCTCGGTAACTCTCAGCGAGTTCTTTTCCTCTTCGTCTTTGGCAAGACCCGTACGCGCTTAGCGGGAAAGAAGATGGTGGTGAAAGAAAGTGGATAGATACAGTAAGAGTCAGCGTCGTTCCGACTTTAACGTTCAAGTCGAGTGGCCCAACGTCTGACACTGCGAAAACGAATAGTCGGAAGTTCATGGCAAGAGACTTGAGGATAGACTCGAGTGGCTCTTGTATATTCTTATCCCTTTCTATAGTTGTATCCCTTATATCTCTCTATACGTTTCCTATTTAACTTTTCTGTAAAAGTGACCCAGTCATCTTGCCCTTCTACATTCAGGAAATGGTTTACCGGGTAATCCCGTTGTCAAAACGTATACAGAAAAACCTTATAGAGACCGTCTAACCTGTATCACTGAGTTAATCGTGCAAACGGAAATTTCAAACCCTTGTACCTTTGACTGAAACATTTCAGACATTGCGAAACTGAAGCTTGATAGTCAGGAAGCTTTCCTAGGGTAATGGGAAGTAACGTTATTACCAGGGCAAATTGATATCGAGGCAATTAATAAGCCACTTCGGTGAGATGCGTACAACATGTCTATTACCCTACCTTGCAGCATTGCTCGCTTATAGCCTCGAAGGATTTCTATGTATTGATAATTAATTTTCAAAGATATTTTACGTATCCTTAAGGTATAGTAGAAATCCTTAAGGTTAAATAGCGATGCACTTCCGACTGAGAAAGTATTGCGACAAAGACCATTCGTTACGAGTTTACTCACACAGATCACATATCTAAGCATGGGTTTCAGTGTACGTGCAGAAAAAGTCCAGCAGAAAATGCCGTCGGGTAAAATTGGTACCGCTGATAAAACGCACGTGCACAGCAGTACAGACATAGATGTCGCATCTATGTGTATATTTACGTAGCCAATATTTTGCTATTGTCTTAACATTTATTATATATA